>BGPT01000454.1:95689-127848 GCA_003297045.1 Symbiodinium sp. clade C Y103 | reverse complement strand
GGTCCAGCCATTGTAAGGGTTTGGGTAACTGACCTCCGATAGTAGTTGTTGAGGTCCAGATGTATCATACCACTATTATTAGTGTTCAAGTTTACAACGGTATGCATATATACATTGAAAATTCACAATAACATTATATAATTAATGTTGCGCATATATATATATATATGTATTATAGATTTAAAGTGAAAGAATATATATGTTAAAGCAACTGTTGATAATGCAATTTCATGTTAATATTTTGAGTTTACTCCAGGCACGGGTTCCAACTCCTGAGAGATTGTAGGAAGTTGGAAGAAGGAAAGGATGTGGGACATCTGCTGGGCACATGGGNTGGGCCAAAGGCTGCCAATTTCTCGCCGCCCAGCCCGGCCCGGGTTTCATTTTCCCCCAAGAAACATTGATTTTCTCGTGCTTTTTTTTGTGCTTTTCCCGCCTTCCGGACCACAAAATTTGTGCTTTTTCCGCACGTCATACCACAAAAAAAGCACAAAAAAACACACAAAAAAAACACAATTCATACCACAAAAAAGCACAAAAAAAAACACAATTCATACCACAAAAAAAAGCAAAAAAAAAACACAAGTCATAAGTCATACCACAAAAAAACACCAAAAAAACACAATTCAAACCACAAAAAAAACACAATTCATACCACAAAAGAAAACACAATTCATACCACAAAAAAAAGCACAAAAAAAACACAATTCATACCACAAAAAAAATCACAAAAAAACACACAATTCATACCACAAAAAAAAGCACAATAAAAAACACAATTCGTACCACAAAAAAAAAGCACAAAAAAAAACACAATTCATACCACAAAAAAAAAGCACAAAAAAAAACACAATTCATACCACAAAAAAAGCACAAAAAAAAACCACAATTCATACCAAAAAAAAGCACAAAAAAAACAACAAATCATACCACAAAAAAAAGCACCAAAAAAAAACACAATTCATACCACAAAAAAACCACAATTCCTACCACAAAAAAAAGCACAAAAAAAACCACAAATCATGCACAATTCCGACGATTTTCGGATGGCAATGCAGAGCCCAGAAGCTTCTTTCATTTGATGTTAATTGCGAGCGACCACAAGTCATACCACAAAAATAATCACAAAAAAAAACACAATTCATACCACAAAAAAAAGCACAAAAAAAACCACAATTCATACCACAAAAAAACAAAAAAAAACACAATTCATACCACAAAAAAAGCACAAAAAAAAACACAATTCATACCACAAAAAAGCACAAAAAAAACCACAATTCATACCACAAAAAAAAGCACAAAAAAAACCACAAGTCATAAGTCATACCACAAAAAAACACAAAAAAAAACACAATTCAAACCACAAAAAAAAACACAATTCATACCACAAAAAAACACAATTCATACCACAAAAAAAAGCACAAAAAAAAACACAATTCATACCACAAAAAAAGCACAAAAAAACACACAATTCATACCACAAAAAAACACAAAAAAAAACACAATTCATACCACAAAAAAAAGCACAAAAAAAAACACAATTCATACCACCAAAAAAGCACAAAAAAAACACAATTCATACCACAAAAAAAAACACAAAAAAACACCACAATTCATACCAAAAAAAAGCACAAAAAAAACAACAAATCATACCACAAAAAAAAGCACCAAAAAAAAACACAATTCATACCACAAAAAAAGCACAAAAAAAACACAATTCATACCACAAAAAAAAGCACAAAAAAAACCACAAATCATGCACAATTCCGACGATTTTCGGATGGCAATGCAAAGCCCAGAAGCTTCTTTCATTTGATGTTAATTGCGAGCGACCACAAGTCATACCACAAAAATAAACACAAAAAAAAAAACACAATTCATAGCACAAAAAAAAACCCAAAAAAAACCACAATTCATACCACAAAAAAAAACACAAAAAAAAACACAATTCATACCACAAAAAAAAAACAAAAAAAAACACAATTCATACCACAAAAAAAACACAAAAAAAAACACGGTTCATACCACAAAAAACACAAAAAAAAAACACAATTCATACCACAAAAAAAATCACAATTCATACCACAAAAAAAACACAAAAAAAAACACAATTCATACCACAAAAAAAAACAAAAAAAACACAAGTCATACCACAAAAAAAACACAATTCATATCACAAAAAAAACACAAAAAAAAACACAATTCATACCACAAAAAAAAACGCAAAAAAAAACACAATTCATACCACAAAAAAAAACACAAATCATACCACAAAAAACAACACAAAAAAACACAATTCATACCACAAAAAAAACACAAAAAAAACCACGATTCATACCACAAAAAAAACAAAAAAATCAAAGTCATTTTCTGTTTTTTTTGGTGTTTTTTTTTCTGTTTTTTTGTGCTTTTCTTGTGATTTTTTTTGCGCTTTCGAAAAAGTCGCTGGTTTTAATTGATTTTTAATTGTGAGCCCCAGCCCAGCCCCCAGCGCCCAGCCCCTGGCCCAGCCCCAGCCTATTATGCCCCCTGCCCTAAACACGAAATGGTTTTGCCCTTGCCATAGATAGTGCAGTGAGCAACAGCTTACACCCTAAACAATATTGCTTTGCCATCTGCAATGCAAAAGTGGGTGACATCCTAAACCCTAAATGGTTTTGCCTTTGCCATTGATAGTGCATGCGGCATCCCAATAGGCCAGGCATTAGAAATGCCAAGGCTGCCAAAGTTCAATTTTGACCGCGTTAGGTCAAGGATTTGTTTCCTTTTCTGCTACAATAGCAAAACGCCAAAGCACATGGTCCAAAAAAATCGCTGATCATGTAGCTTTGGGTGATGGATTTGAAAGTCATATTTGTGGCTGCAACTTNAATAGCAAAACGCCAAAGCACATGGTCCAAAAAAATCGCTGATCATGTAGCTTTGGGTGATGGATTTGAAAGTCATATTTGTGGCTGCAACTTGATTTTCGTTGTTTTTTTTGTGGTATGAATTGTGGTCACTGTTAGTGGGGCGGGGCAGGTCCCAAAACATAGCTATGGATTTTCACCATTTTAAACGGGAAAATCCACTATGAATGGTTATTTTCACTAGCTATGTTAGTTCACCAGAGGGTAATTTCTGTTTCCCCCAATGGCATTCTGTTTTTGTTAATGTTCCATCGATCATCATCGATCGTCAGGATGTGAGTTCTCACCTCCGCGCGTTCTCGCGGCAAGTGTCACCCTTCAAAGGAAATTTGGGCATCCAGCCAAGTCTTTCCGCACGAACATAGGAAGTGTCGAGGTGCAACGCATTTCTCTGCTTCTTCCATGGTGGGTTCCGCTACGACTTTTATCGATGTTTTTTGCATTGTTGTTTGCGAGTTGGGATGAACATAAAATGAACATACCGCATGTTTTGCCATCAAACGGCATATTTTGTTTGGATGGATGTCTCACTCACTACCCACCAACTATGATGGTTCATGTGGTTTCTCCTCGCGCTAGATGAGAGCCATTGTCACACGCAAGTTGCAGTCCCTGCAACGCTGGTTGCAAATCCAGGGCAAAGATTGTCTGTCATTTCTTGCTGCAAAATGTTCAGTCAGATCCTGTGGCAGGGGTGCCCAAACAATGATTCAAAACGCCCCCAGCATGGTGTCAAAACGTTGTACTCTTTGGTAATTTAACATATTGGAAAATCACAATTTTTAATGGGGAAATTCAACCATAAATGGCCATTTTCAATAGCAAACCTTTAAATTACCAGAAGGTAACATCTTCAAACGCCAGATTCTGGGAGTTCAAGGAATGATAGACTTAAGGAACCAACCATGTTTCTTCCCAAGACACAGATACGTTGTGGGTGTCGCTTTCAAATGACATACTCATAATTATGTATATATATGTATATATATGGCTGCGAGTCAAAATGTAAAAGCCCGATCCATACCCTGAACCCACAGGCCGATCCATACCCCCGATCCATACCAAAACGCAGGTGATCCTATATAAGGCGTTGGGTCATTGCATCCCGATCATGATGATGGTCAAACTCAAGAACAGCTCCCAAGCGGAATTTTAATCATATACTAAAGATAGGTTTGGTTTCCGAAGGTGCGCCCCTTCCGCAGGCTAAACAACATCTGTTTTTGGAGTTTGGAGTTTAAATGGAATATGCACTGACATGCATGATCATTTGAAACATGATGGCAATGAAACACTTACCTCTAAGACTGCAGGAGACAAGTTCATCGATTCCCGTTTGTTTTTGGCAGTGAGTCCTTACCCTGGACAGACTCGAAGTCGTGTTGATTTAGGACGGATGCGACTCCGATCATAGATCTTGAGAATTTTGCTCCTCTGCAATGGCTTTCCGCCTGCTGTGGAGCAGGGCAACGTGCTTAGATCATCTCAGATCCTTAGATCTCTTCTGGCCGGTGCATTTTTTTTTGTGCAGACAAAATTTGCTGTTGACACGGCAACCGTGTTTCACAGAAGCTGGTATGCATCCATGACGCCAGGGTGCATAAAACCTTTAAGGGTGTGCCCAAAATGTGAGCGTCTGTTTAGATCTATTTAGTATATTTATGATTTATTATATATGTGTTCGTGCTTTGTTTGCGCCTTCCTGATTATCTGATTGGAAGAGACCTCCAGTGTTGTGCGGTACACTCATGTAGCAATACATCGCCGCGCTCGCGGTGCCAAATCGCCTCAAAGGTATTCTAGCCACATCAGGGCACCCCTGACGCATTTGAAAGCGGTCAAACAACTGCGGCTGGGGGCTGCGGGCTGCCATCGACTTGAAACTTGTAGCGCAAACTGCTGCAACTTGGTTTTCACCCTTGATCGTACTATTTTATGAACATACATGTGCTGTGCATGGATATCCCCCAGGAAATGCCCCACAAAGATCCATGGATCACTCAAGCAGTGAGAAGCACCCGGGTAGCAATGGGGATTTGACATTCTGAACCTGTTTCAAGATAACACAGTTTCTTATTGGAATTGAAATGGGTTTCGGACATTCATGTACGGAAACACCGTCAGACTATCATCAAAGTCAAGTTATGGGCTAAGTAAGCCGATTACAAAAACAAATTTTCACCAATACACATTTGGGAATCAGACGAAAAAAAGTGGAATTCATGTGATTTCAGCTTGTGCTGACTCTTCGTCCACAGGGTTGGACGACGGGTGCCTTCTTCGCAGAGCACAAATTGCGGGAGCTGCTGGCTCCATGGCTGCAGTTGTTGTCCTCAGCCGTTCCCAAGGAAATGCAACGTTGGGCTTCTAGCCCGCACATTTAAAGAAACAACTTAGGGGAAACTACCAGCAGCTGATGGATTTTGCTAGGCCACCCTCAACATCCAGAGGTTTCGTGAGTAATCAAGGACCCATGGGTACCTGTAAATTATGCTGGGATTTGCGTTTGTGATTGAGAAGTATCCTTTGAAGATCTTCAATTACATTTGGTTTCTTGTTTCCTATGTTGTTTTCCTTTGTCATGGTTTTTGTGCTATATATATATATCTCAATGATCCAGTTTCGCCACCAATGGTATCCCCTGTGGTGGTAGACAGCCTGCCCCTCCCCTGTCCCTCCCTGTATATACCTACAAACTATATACCTATACCTATAGGTATATACCTATATGCCTATAGACCTATTTACCTATAGAGGTATATAGTGGTATATACCTATATAGGTATACACCTATACAGGCATATACCAATAAGCCTATATACCTGTATGCCTGTATACCTATGTGCCTATATACAACCTGTATACCCAATACTGTTTACCACCCCCCACCACCACAGCCACTACCACAGGGGGGAGCGGGGTACCCAACTACCTATGTACCTAGAATACCTATAATACCTATAATACCTACAAGAGCTATAATACCTATAAGACCTATGCCTATAATACCTATGATACTTATAATGCCTATATACCTATATGCATATACCTATATATATAGATAAATAACTCCCAATACTGTATACAACCCCCCATCACCACAGCCACTACCACGGGGGGGAGCGGGGTACCCAACTACCTATGTACCCATAATACCTATAATACCTATAATACCTGCAAGACCTATAATACCTATAAGACCTGTGCCTATAATACCTATGATACTTATAATACCTATATACCTATCTATAGACCTCTATATATATATATAACTCCCAATACTGTATACCACCCCCCACCACCACAGCCACTACCACAGGGGGAGGGGGGTACCCAACCAACCATGACCGTGGGGGGAGAGGGGGCAGCCTACAAACCTGGATCATATATATAACATATATAATGACTTGATTCGGAAATTCTGGGCACATTATTTGACAAAAACTCATGTTGATGATAGGCACACCATGAGAACAGGCGAACATTGGGGCCCTCCTTCTGCCCATTGGCTTCCTTCATGCGAATCTACCATTGTTGCGGTCTGTGACATCAGACAAAGCCACCCATTGCATGAATTGCGTGTAGCTTTGGATAAATGGTTGGGAGTCTAGAAGTCTTCGAGCTTTGTTTTCACAGCAACAGGTTGGATTGTCCCACCAATAAGTTTGCTGAGGTATGCTGGTTGGTGCTTTGATTCTTTAACATCCATGGAGTGGGACAATGATTTTGATGATGATCCCAGTTGACATTCACAGCGGTACCTCCTGCACGAGCCAAGAGGCCCGAGTTGTTCAAAATTCCTATAGCTAAAGAGTCCCAGGACCCCAATGAAACCAGTGGGGAGGTTCATTGTTTTTGCAATCCTAACTTTGTTTTCCCTAGATTAAAAAATATAACTATATATATATATATATATAGTGTGTGTTTTAATTCTAGTTGTTTTATTCTTGTTGGGGGTGGAGACAAACATGGCTGGTAACTACCCCCATGGTGACCAACCTCCAAGGACCAAAGCCTCACAGTGACGGAAGGACAGCGGGGTGGAGCAGCTAAGAATCAAGCTACATGGCACCCCAGCTTTGCATGGGGAGATCAGGGAGATCATTTTACTCCGTGCCCAGTCTAGGTATATATGATATTTTGATATAAATTATATACATACACATTGATTGTGTATATATATATATAATACATTGAACAACAATAAAATAAATAAATATATATGTGTATATGTATACATATTGGTTTATATATCTTTGCCAGAGGCAGGATGACTTGGATATGGCCCCCATCCAGACACCACTGACTATGACAAGTGGCCACGATCCTGGGGGTTGCTATCCTTAGCTGCGCAGCGTCCAAGTTCTCACCAAATGCCACACGATGCTAGAAGCAAACCTGTATGCAGCTGTGCTTGGCGAGTTCAAGATGGTTTGAAAGATTTGAAAGAGCACAGTAAAACCTTGATGATTGCGGATGATTGGGTGCATGTTGTATTGGCATGTATTGACTATATCGTGCTATACACTGCACTGTCATCCACATTTTCCATCATTTTCCCCTGCTCTATGTATACACTGCCGAAAAACTCGCCTGACACCGGATCGGGGTAAACGGCAACGACCTCATGACGTCTATACTGCCTCCGCCAGATAAAAATTGATGTGATCCCATCATGTTCCCCTGAAAAGGTTGGTCACATCTCCATTATATCCTAATCATATCCCCAGTAATTATCACTAAAATGGTGCCATAAATGGCCCTGTTTGTTTAGTCCAGGAGCGTTACCTACCACCTTCAGTCCAGCATCTAGAAGAGAGAGCAAAAGCAGAGGCGCTGAAACATCGGAAGACAACACTTGGGTGGTGCGTACAAGGTGCCCCCCCACTTATGAGTTTGGTTTATACATCCAATCAACTATAGATATATTTGCCATAATTACACGTGAGTTATATAATTAGTTATCGAAAAATGGTTATCAAGAGGGGCCCCACCTTATAACCATCCCAAAATCAGTATGGGGATACAATAAATGGTCATGATGTCAGTGGACAATTCACCAGCAAAACGGTTGTTGTTTTTGTTTTTCCGTTTTCCCCCATTTGGGAAGATGACACCAATTACATCTTTTTGGGCTGGAAATCACCGATAATAAGCAAATGCCTCACCTGCGAAATGCCCACTTGCATTTGAGTCATGTTGAAGATTAGGTGCTGGGATGTCTATTGTGCATTCAGCAATTTCAACCTTTGCACCATGGAGCATAGAGAAAGTGACAATGTCTTTTGCATGTCGGAGGCCTGTTGCCATCACTTGAGCCCTGTGTTTAATGATCATCAATGGGGACACCAGCTGCCGTGACACTGGTTGATACTCTTCATACCCAACTGGCCAGCACATCTTTGGGTTGTGTCGCCAACGACCTTTGAGAGACTTTAAGCATCACATGGAACGAGAATATTTTCCTGTGGATCTGATTTGAGCTAGGCTAGGTCCGGTTCCATGATGTTCCATGATGTGTTTTCTTCATTTCTCATGGTGTAGCTTCTGGCACTTTTTACCCATCAGTTAGAAACTCAAAAATCCAAGATGATTTCATTTGTGGATTGGCCATTGCCATGTCTGTCCATGTACCGGATGGTGGCTTGCTTTGGGCTTGGGGGTTCTGATAGCACGGGAAATCCTTCGTGCAAGCTGTATGAACACCTGATAGTTGCAGACATTTGCATTCTATATACAGTATGTCACTCTTTGGCTGACAAACTATATTGACATGAATCCAGCATTCCAACATTGGGAGGACATGACCCTATTTCGGGAATATGTCAATCCCAAGGCATATTTATATGTTTGCCAGGTTTCTTCGCTAGCACATGACATAGCACAAAGCTGGAACATTTACAGCGAATGGATGGCGGACTGTATCACGAATGATGGTATAATAACGGTTGACATTGGAGAACATGTTAAGAAATTGTAGCCTGATTGTGAAGCTTATATGAATCACTTAAATCACGCAGACGGTTGCGCATATATAGCTATCTAATATATATATATATATAAATATATAAATATATAAATATATATAGAATATATATAGATATTACATTTAAATCACGCATGCATGCATGCCTCTCCATCCTGTGACCTGAAGCGCAGGCCCGGCCGGGCCCAAGCAGGTGCCCGAAAGCTTTCCTTTGCAGCAGTAAAACACGTGGAGAATTCAATGGTAAAGAAAAGTGGGTAGATTTAGTATAAGTAGAAAATGGGATTTTAGATGACTTCACCAGCAAAGATTGGTAGCCTGCAAAGATTGGAATTGATGTTGCAAAGCATGAGATTGAAGCTGCAAACATGCCGATGACCAGCAAAACGAAACTGGGGTGTGAATTCTGGTGATTCTAACCAGCAAAATTACCCTGGTACCCTTCGTCAGGCAGATGCTCTGTTCAGGGAACAATATCTCACCTCCACCATCGTGTCAGTGTACTTTGCGCGATTTTTTGTTCAACGAATCACTAGTTGAAAGCGTTGAGTTACGTTGGCGCTTTCTTTCACAGTTGGGACCTGCCATCCTTTTGATTTCTCCCTGGGATGATTGAGCCCAAGTCATGATATTTCTTCCAGTTGACAGGTTTTGAGCCTGTTTGGTGAGAGCTCCGGAATCTATGCTGCTTGGTGCTGCTGCCATGAGCTTATTTGCAGCGGCGATCCTGACTAAATGATCAAATTTATGGTCGGAAGGGAAATCATCCCCCAATAATTAATTGCTGATTTGAACATCATTTGTATTTATTTGTTGTTTTGCACTTGTTGCAATTTGCAAAGGCGGCTAGTGGAGTTTGCCAGGAGAGGCGCCAAAGTTACTTGCGCCTTGCTGGAGAGTGAGATGCCTAGAACATTTTTTTGGTGGATTCCTCAAGGCGTGCGTAGCCCCAACAACCAGCTTTATCAATGCCTAGCCACTTGCTCCATCTTTTGCATTTTTTTTGTGGACTCCCGGTTTTACTTGCTTAGTAAGACACTGTTGGCGAGTCATGTTGTGGTATCGTTTGATCCAGATGTTGGTTCCTCAAATCGCCACTTTGCTGGATTAATTCTCTTTTGTCCAATTCAAACCCGAATTTGGAGCGTGGAAAGATCCCCACATATCTATCCCAGCGTTGCTAAGTCCACTTTTTTGCTGAGATTTGCAGCTATTCTTAGGGTCCAATCCCAAGTTTTCTTGCTGAAATTCTCCACGATTCACAGGGTGCGGTGAAGCCAAGGCGAAGCCAAAGAGCCCGCTTCAGCTCTGGAGTTGCTAGCAGCGAGGCGCACGCTGTCCGTGGTCCCGACAGATCCACCGCGTTGTGCTTATGGCCAGTTCAGGCGGCCATCTACCAGGTCTCACCTGTTGCTGCTTAATCCACTTGTTGCTGGTAACATCCCATGATTTGATATATGATTTGCTGGTGAAATTCCCACACCGGGGGGATTTTCCCCTGCCGTGTCTTCGATCTCAACGAAAGTATACCAGGAACCAATGTCACAAAGATGACATCGCCTACATCACCCTCAGCGAGGATTGGAAGCGTAGCTGTGATCACTAGTCCAAGCAACCTTTGCTTGGTACACTGTGTTTGCAAAGTGGGTTTCATGGTTCCAAAGTTTCAAAGCACTCATTTGTTGTAATTGGGTCTGAAACCTGGTCACTGGTCAGACTTAGAGTTCCCTAGGCATTTCATGGGAACCATCCATGAAAGCTTGATATGTTCTTCCCTGGCCTACATTTTTTTTACAGGAGCCGCGATTTGATGAGCTCGGAAACCAGCAGCAGCCTCAGTGGGTTCTGCAACTGATGGGTTTTCCCATAAACGAAGACGCATTTTTGGTACTCATGCAACTGGTTACCTTGTGAGCTGTTTGCCAGTTTGCCAACTGACCAGGTACAAGAGCCACTTTGATATCGCAAGCCTGGCATGGAGTCGGAGTCTGGGTTATGGGATGAGCCCTGAAGCGACCGAATGATCAGTGTGCCATGTTTTGAGGGATTGAGTTAGGAGTGCATCAAGCATGATCAGTCTGTACAAGGCATAGACTACATCCAAGAGTAATACGGTATGACTTATAGTGTTTTATAATACCGTAAAATTTCAACAAGTAGCTATGCACATCCATGACTTTTTTCTTTGCAATTGCACTATATACATATATATGTGATATGCATTTTTACATTCTTGATTTTTGAATATGCATATTTGTGGCTGCATTAGGACCACTATGTTTGCAGCATATTGCCATTGTTGTTCGCTACACCTCCTCCTTTTTGTTGGACCGATGACATACGTAGTCCCCATGTGATGCATGTGAACGTACTTATCTAAGATAGTGATACCCTCATATTTGTGTTGGTTCGTTTCTTTTGTTGGTTTTTGATTGATACACAGCCATTTTCTGATTTATTTGATGACATGTTGCAAACTCATGTCTTGCGCTTTGACATCCTTCGTTCATTGCTTCAATCCCCTTTTTTTTGCTGCTGCTTGTTCAATCCCCATAGAAAAATCTCAAGGGTTGCTGGGTGAATTTTCTGTCGTTAAATGTGTGTTAAATCTCCAAGGGTTGGTTAGATCCCGATTAGTTGTTGATTAACTCCCCGTTATGTGTATATAATTGTATATTTGGTTGCGAGTCAAAATGTGCAGCCCGATCCATACCCTGAAACCACAGCCCGATCCATACCCCCGATCCATACCAAAACGCAGGTGACCCGAATTTCGACGCACAACCATATATATATATACATACATATTATATACATATTATTTGCTGGTTGAATCTTAGTTGATTGCTTGTTATTGCTGATGAAATCCTCATTTCGTGTAATTGCTCGTCTGTTGCTGGTTCGCCGTTTCTTTGCTGGTGACATCCCCCCTGGTTCAATCCCCATCTATTTTGAGCAAGACCTGGATGTTGCCACGTTTGATCAGAATCAAAACCTATGGCACCATACCGATAGTGGGGATGAACATCCACAAGTCCCAGCGATTTTGAGATTCACTGACTACCCTGCAGAAAACTAACATAGCTATGGAAAATGGCCATAGAAATAGTTGATTTTCCCATTAAAAATGGTGATTTTCCCATTAAAAAAATGTGATTTTCCTATGAAACATGGTGATTTTCCATCGTTTTTTGTATGTTTACCAGAGGGTCACCAGGTTTTTCAAAAACGCCAGGTCACCCTGGAACCACCAGCTTTGGCATCCCGGCAGGGAGAAACGTCGCACCGTGGAAAGAGGAGTTGCTGGTGATATTCATTCCTCTCTCCTTCTTTGTTTCTCCCTCTCTCCCTGTACATTATATATATAAGATGGCGATGGAAAGAGAGAGAGAGAGAGATAGATATATATAATATATATACACATATTCGTAATCTCTCGTATATACATATAAATCTATTGTTATATCTGCATACACAGATATGTGCACATGTTCATTCTAGAGACAAAGATGCAGATACACAGACGGGGGTTCCACCAAAATTCACTTTAAATCAAATACATGGTTTTGTTCCCGACATAGTAGTAACCATTAGTAACCAGCCTCCTTCATCACCATCATGACCATCATCATCACCATCACCATCATCTCAACATGTTGATTTCGCTATTTCATTGTGGCATTTCCACATTAAGAATCCCAGGTCATTTCATGCCAAAGAAATCTCCTCCTGAGGCACCCACCTATGGCAAGCTGGAGGAGGGTGCACGGCTGTGCGGGAGCCCGTCACCACTGAGCTGCCAGCGGCTGCCAGTTTTGTGGCGGAGCTGAGGTATACAGCTTGGAGCGCGCTGGCCGCAACGGCGTGCAAACCAGGAGGTGGTAGGGGCCGCAACGGGGCGCTGCAACTGGGGAGGGTTGTGAGAACTGCGAACATGTCAAAATGAACATCATTCTGTTTATAGTGGTATCATACGGTGATATACAATGATATTATCATTGTGATATATCTGATCATGCCACGTCATGATATGTGATGAAAGTACAGTAACTACATGTCAGAGATATCACACGGTTGAGTATCATGTTTTCTTGGAAAAATGGCGCGTTCCCAACACAATCGCAAAGGGGTTCCACCTCGAGAGTGATTGGATCAAATCATTTTGGGGGCTCCAAACCCGAAGTCCAGAAACTGCATTAGGAATCTCCAAAACTGGAACTGAAACACGCTGTCTTCAAACAACAAGTTGAATTTCAGCAAATGCCCACACATTCCTTACATGATGGTTTCTGCATGTACCCTTTGGCAATTGGCCGGCAAAACCTCGATCTGTAGATGACAAGCCGTAAAAATGTCGGATTTCCTAGTACCAGGTTAGGTTCTATCTAGTTCTCTTTGGATTTTGGGTTTGTAGGGTACCGGGATCAAGTCCCAAGGTTAGTCAATAGTCATGTGGGTGGGTCTGTCCAGAAATGGTGGGACGTAGCCATTTTTTTCCATGGGGTAGTCTTGAGAGTTTGGGTTCAATGAACATATTCAGGAATATTCAGGACTTCCACTCCATTTCATTGGAAAAACAAACTGCGTTTCCTCAGCCCAATGGTGCTATCTCCAGGCCTGCTGTTGGTCACCTGTCGTAGCCGAACCATGTCCCCTGTGCGGTGCAGAGCTCATTCCGATGGTGCTTCCGGTGGCGATGTGGTACAGAAAACAACAGCCCCTGTTTCACGACTGGATTCTTGCAGCAGGCGGTTCAGGTTATTTCTTAATTTTTTGGTTGTGGTTGTTGTTGTTGCTGCCGCCAATTCTTTTCGTTTGCCAAGGTAGAAGAAAACATGTAATCCAAATATAGCAAAACTAGACTTACAGACGCATCTTCCAAGGTATGGGTCTCTCGGAAAGATGACTAATATAGTGACTCTCTCTATATATATATATATATAGTCTATATTAAGGAGGGCAAGACACATGTTCCAACTCCGGCTTTTCAAAATGAGTGTTTCAAGATGTGCACCGACAAGAATAGCCCAGCCCCCCTTCAGGATGATCATCCAACCCCTGGGATTGCCAAGATCCGGCAGGAAAATATGAAGATCGATTGCAGGATTGCCTCTATTTCACCAGAAAATCACCTTCCAAAACCCGATTGTCCGATTGTTAGGCTTCCAGCTTCCATGTTGGTTTTCACAACGTTGCAGTGGCAACTGACTGAGGCTTTTGCGGTGCATCAATCTGGGGATTTGGTCGCAGACCTTGGCTTTTTCCTTTTTTTCAGGGCGGTCAAAACCTTTCAGAGCGTCGGAGCTGGGGTTTATCATAAATTGTGCTTTCCAAGTTTGTCAACTAACATTCTTACCAATCTTTCCATTGAAACTCCTTAAGACGGACTTGTCTTGGCCTTGCAGGATTCCCCATTCAGAACAGGGAGA
This sequence comes from Symbiodinium sp. clade C Y103, assembly GCA_003297045.1. Taxonomy (NCBI): domain Eukaryota; class Dinophyceae; order Suessiales; family Symbiodiniaceae; genus Cladocopium; species Cladocopium sp. clade C. The sequence continues at coordinate 113,524 of BGPT01000454.1, read as the reverse complement.
TCTGGGTGATTTTCCCAAGCTTATCGGCAATCTATCTATATTGTATACATTTAAACATATATTACTATAATTGATTGTATTAAACAAATGCATATATATATATTTTATATGCACACATGTGTGAATATATCAATATCTATTACAGTAAGTATAGATCCATTAGCTGCCATTTGCCGCTTGGAAAGCATCCCAGTTTGGATTTGAGCACTGGCACCGCTTGCCCTTGGCCCAGGTCGTCAGGCCTTTGCGGGCGTTTAGTGCACCGCCGGGAGACCCTGACCTTTGGACGGATCATGACTAAGAATCACCCTATGATACTTGGTTGGCTTAGCTGGCGAAGCATCAACAACTAACAGGCTTCCATTGGCAGATGGACCCTGCGTAATCTCGTCCAGCTAGGTTCCGCGCATGCCGGCCTTGACAGTCCCATTCATTTCGCAGGGCAGCCGAGGGGTTGACATTCCAACTCAAACATTCTCTATTGCAAACGGCTTAGTCCCTTGCTCAAGTCGCTGTCAAAAAGTCTTGGCCCTCGGGCGAAGACTCATTTGGAATTGTTGGGACTTATTCGGCGTTTTGATCACTGCCACAGGACCAGATCTGACATTATTAGTCAACTTAACTTAGTCACCTGATAGTGAGGAAGCCAAGTCAAAACGATCACAAACAGATACAAAAACCTCATAGCATCATAGCATCCCGTAACCATATGCATGGCAAACCGCAACCATATGCATGGCAAGCATGTATATATAATGACATTCAAAGCCAAAGACATCATACTATCTCATTGATCTTGAAGCCAGAAGTGCCTCGACCAGTTCTTCACACACCCATTTTGCATCTAAATGATACGCACGATCCATGGCCCCTAAACTGCCCTTTTCTGTCGTTCATGCCCTTGAGATCCCTTGAGATCACCAGGCCTTGCAAGACACCAATCAATTCCAATTGATTGGAATCCGATTGTTTGAGCGAGCTGCCTAGGGGAGCCAGCTGGATCAACCCAGCTGGCTGCAACATTGCCTGGCCTCGTAGAAAAAGATCGAAACCTCGTGATTTGCACTGCGTCGAATTTTCTATTTAATCTATGTCCATAAGCTGAGTTTCAAACCTTGGGCACTTGCCTGAAAGAGTGAAAGCTAGCTCAGTTTCATGGTGCCGTGGCTGCTGACTTGATGGCTTGACTGTCAAGACATTTCTTGTTTCTCACACGTCCCACACAGCTACACTTCCAATTCAAAGGTATTGTCCTTTGGGTTTCTTTGCCTTTGGCCATGGAAATAGATTCATGTGCGTCGTTGTCAAACTTGGGCAACTCTGCAACCCCTCAGAATTAGGCTCAGGTTTCACATGAGTTGCAAGAACACCCGGCCAGAGCTCCTGGTTACAGTAGACTGACTTTTTTGGATGATCACCTCACTGCTGTGTCACTGGAATGATGGTTCGTAGGGATACAGTAACTATCTCAAACAAGCCATATTTCAGGGTAGTGAATTATTCCAGTTTATCCAGACACATATTGTTTCAGCCGCATTGGGAAGATTCCAATTTGACCCATGAAAATCAGCCTAGCATTTGAGTGGCAACTGTAGCCAATGCCAAGAGTCGAGGTCTGAATCCCCTTCAGAACTCGAAGCACAAATGGCCGTCCCGCCATGGCAACATTTGAACGCTGAAAGAAGCGCCTCCGCAAAATCGCTGGGCCGCTGGGTGTTGCAGGGACCCACTTACAACCCAGATCGTCCATGAGACATTCATATCCAAAACTGGGCGACAATTATACTATACAATCTATACAGCATACCGCTGCATCCCCTTATCAGGGGATGATCACACCCCCCGTCACATTACTTTGTAGAGTTATATAGCAATACAAGATAATACAAGGCGGGCACTCCCAGTTACAAGTTGGTTTGTACACCCAATCAAGTATAGATATCCACTGTAAAGCCTAGCTATGTTAGTCATACACGAACGTAGCGATCAAGGGGGGCCCACCTAAAGACCAAGGGCATCATCTGGGTTGGTCTGCTAGATCTACCCGTTGGTTGGAGCTTATGTTGATGACACGCACATGTATATAATATGATTTGTGTATGTAATGTAATGTAATGTAATGTAATGTAATGCAATGTCATGTAATGTAGTGTAATGTAATGTACGTATGTATGTGTATATGTATATATATTATTAAATATTACATATGTATATCTTTTTATGCATACTCGTACATGTACTGTGTGTGTATGGGTATGTGTTTTTTCAATGAACATATATTACGATTATTGTTTTCTTGAATATATTTAATAACACTAATATATGAAACTCATATGTGTGTATGTATGTTCATAGTGTGTATGTAACATTACAACATATCTAGACGCATACTTCAGGCCCCATTGATCCCAGACAGATGCTTTTTCCCCTTTTTCACCTTTCCGTTTTTTTCCCCGGAAGTCAAGGCTTCCTCTCGTGCCACGCCATGTTTTCGGGATAGTTCCAGCATATAATCTGAGATGGCCCAGTGATGGGTTTGTCTAAGCACCCTTGTGAAGAGTATCGGCGGAGTTTAAGTCTAGGTCATTGTGTGATTTGGGGGGACTGGTCCAGTTTCACATTCATTGGATAGACCATTGTTTCCTGAAGATGTTCGCTTGATTCATTAAATCAATCCAGTTTATCGCCATGGTCCCACTCAATTTGTTGATTGCATCCATTTACATCCCCTGGTTGGAAGAATGTGTGACCAAGACATATCCTTTGCTTGTCCCCACCATCCTTTCGCCAGCAGAGGCTTTAGATAGCCACCTGTGCTGCCGGCATCTGCCGGCATGTCCCAGACATCAGAGAAGGAGCACAAGGAGAACAAAGGCGCTGGCGATGCCTGTTTTGGACCGGAGGATATGCTTGGGATCATCCGAGTTGGTGGGGGTGTACCCACGCAAAAGGCTTGTTGAAAGTTTGTTCGCCAGTCACATCATGTTACATCCTTCTCAGGGATTTTGTACAGCCATGCAGCCATGTCATGTAGTCTTCTCACATGAGCAGCTCTGAGAGCTCATTTCGACTTCAAATTGTTTGAAATTGGGGTGTGAAACAACCAAACATGGGGATACATGTTGGTATAGGCCACAATGATTAGTAAGTGGTGAATAATCTGGGTCACCTATAACTGGGTCATCCCTATTTTTTTCCACAAACCTCACAGAATTCCCGGGATGATCCTCCAAGGGACGATCTTCAGGGGGGAAGAAACAGAACAATTACCCTCTGGTAAACTAACATAGCTATGGAAAATCACCATTTTTAATGCGAAAATCCACTATAAATGGCAATTTTCAATAGCTATGTTAGTTTACCAGAATTTCTTTTCAAATCCCTGGTGAAACTTAAACAGGCGCTTGAGTACTTTGATTCTACGTCGAATCTGGCCTTGCGTGTCAGTGTGAATCTAACCATAAAAGGAGATGTATGCTAAAGAACTCTGAACCATGCAGGACATCGAAGATTAACCCTCCCGTAAGTTGACATAGCTAAGGAGCATCACCATATTTAATCGGTAGATCATCTATGAATAGGCAATTTTCCGTAGCTATGCCATCTCCGATGCAGGTGATGGTGCTGAGGAGAGTGGCGGCTCAACTCCAAGCCGGTGATGTTGGTGGCAGGGGATGGCAGGGGTATGTATAATTCATAAATGAAGAAATAAATGAATAAATAATAGTATATATATATATACACTATGGAGTCACTGGGAAGAAATGGGATGAGACACGGCTAACCTCGCAAAGAAATATATTTGGTGTCTTTCTCTTGTGTTCGTGTTTTGGCCTTGTACTGTATAAATTTCATAGTTTGCATGGAAAAAAATCGAATGTGTCCTGATATTTAAGTTTGTTAATCAATGTGAGCAGAACGAGTCGGGTTATGATCCTCTAAACAAGTAAGATTGCAACGATCTATGTCTGATTGACATTTGACTTTCAAACGTGGCATTGATTTTGCAGATGTCCATGCTCTTTGGCCGATCATGCGCGCGCATACACACACACAGACAAATGTGTAATCCCCACCATTTTTTGGCACACCGGCCACCTGTATCACAAATGTACGTGCGATGTATTATTCATATATAGATACATAATAGACATATTCGGCCCAAAACATCAAGGGCACCCCACAGGACAAAGCAATTTCTGTCTAAAAACAAATCATCAAAATTCTACATTTGGCTGCTACACACAGCCTTCAACCATGCCAAGAATCATCCCCGAGATTTCTCGCCTTGGACCAAGGGGATGACCTTGGTGTTTTCCGATGTTTTCCGAGGATCCTCCCAAGCCTCCAGCGTGTTCAACACCAACGTGGGGGAGGTGCCGAACTTCATCCCGCCAAAGCTGCCCGAGAGGATGACTTCCCAGATCGCTGCAACGGCTGCGGTCATGACCAGGGATAGGCCTGGGGCCATGGGGTTCGCAAGATCTGGAAGGATGGGGCTATTTGAGATTTAGCATATGATTGGATGAATAATGAATATTTTATAGTAATATATATATATATATTTTTTTTCATGTATATTATATGATTATGATATGTTGATATGCATGATGGTCGACATGTTTTGATATGCTTATATTATATATATACACCTATGTATGCACACATTAGTAGATGGTCAGGCATGGACACACGAGTTTTGAGAACTTCTGTGTGCGCCTATATGTACATACACATTGTATGATGCCATGATGATGTTTGATTGCGCGCGCCACTTTGTCATATGTTTTGGAAACATTTGCGATGTGGCAGACATCAAGTCGTTGAAGTATTGGTAGGGCAGAAGACAACTAATGTCAACCCCAAAGTTGAACCGTACCAATCTTGTCTCATGGTCTCATGGTTGGGACATACCAATCCAAGGTCAATTCCATCTATTGCCGGGTAACTTCCTATTGTTTGTTGCTTTTATTCCGTTCAAACTTCAGTTTCTGACAATAACGTCTATGATACATTATATGTATGTATATATAGTTATATTATATATTATATATTTACATGTCTTTTTGCTTGAATTCTCAGTTGCAGTTGCCAAGTGAGAGACCTTCACTGCAGGAAGCAGATGCGAAAATCAAACACTCCGCAGATGCGAAAATCAAATACTCTACGTGGCTTGGTGGAGTTAAGGATGGAATCCAGGTAGAATTTCAGGCTGACATTGGTGTATAGTATGTATATATTTATATATGCATATGTGTATGAAAAAAATCATAAATGCATTTATATTGTACATACACAACAGATCGTATAATCATAGAACCATGTATGCACATGTACAAGTTAAACAAATAGATGTGTATATTTATTTTGTTGATGTGTTTCTACATATTTCGATCATTAGCATTATTTGGGAGATCATGATGATCAGCCAATATGTTTGACTGTGAACCGGATATGATTCCACTTGTGCGACCTTTTTTGTTTCAGGTGCCAAGTTTGCAGGGCCGAGATTGAGGAGGTTTATTAAGGGCTTGTTACCTATCTCTATATTGCTGTTGGGTAACCTTCGGGTGGGGGGCCGGTTGAATCCCAACAACTATCAAAACCAATGCCAACTAGAAATTGGCTACCCTCTGGCAAACTAAGATAGCTATGCAAAACAGCCATTTATAGATGATTTACCTTTCAGAAATGTTGCTTTTCGATAGCTATGTTAGTTTACCAGAGGGTACCCACTTCATTGCCAAGCATGGATCCACCCAGACCGAGAAAATCTCCCAGGTTCCATGCGCAGCACTACCAGGCAGAGGGTATGTTTATTATTCAATCACCATCCAAAGGCAGTTTTCCAGAGATCCCAAAAGCCAAAGGATGCAAACTATATGAAGACCCACTCTTTCGGATGGGTTTCTTTTTCCACTATTTTTTTGGGTGCATTTGATTGTTGTTTTTGTTTGTTTCGTGAAAGCAGGTGAGGCAAGGTGGTTGATGTGCTCAACTCAAGAAATGCGTGTTGATGTTTTTGTTTCCCTTTTTTCTCTATTTCGTTTCTTCGGTACAGGTATCGTAGATCCCTACAGCCCTAGGGTTTCACTTGGTTTCATAGTAGATCCCACAACAACGGACGTTCCCTGCCAGGCTAACCGGGGATGAGTTGGAGGCCAGTGGCGGTGGCTGATCGCACCCCCCCACAGAAGCTTCCCGTTCTTGGGGATTTTCATGGGAGTAGTACCCTCTGGTAAACTAACATAACTATGGAAAATCATCATGTTTAATGGGAAAATCGACTATAAATGGCAATTTTCAATAATTAGCTATGTTGTTTACCAGAGGGTATGGGAATGGGAATTCCACAACATGGGTGGTCTTATAGATTTGACTCACATCCAAGTAGAAACTCCACGACTGGACACGTTTGTATATGGGGTACATGGTTAGTTTTACCATGTTTTAGTAGTAACCATCTCGATTTGGAGTTGATGTTGTCCCATAGCAGTGCAACTGCGGTTAACACCTCCCCTTACTGAGCAGTAGTGACTTCATCCTGATCACCGCGCATGGTCGCTCTGGTGCTTTTCCAGGGCGGTGCCTGCAGGATTGAAACCAGATCATTGTTTCCCAGGGGCTGTTGTGCGTGACCTTTTTTTGTTCAATCTTTATTTGTGTTCCGCATATGATACCGCATGTGTTTTTTTTGGGGAGGCAGGGTAGTTCCAGCCCCAGAATGATTCGACACGGCCAAGAGTACTCGGCTCATGGATTTTCCATGATAATTTGTTCCAATGCGCACTCCAAGAATTGAATGGAAATGTCCAGGAATACTAAATTCTTATCCATGATCCCCATTATCAATGATAAAACAAGGGGTTTCCCGAAAAATCCAAAACAAACCGTTTCCCCACCCCCTTTGCCTCATCAAGTTGCAGCGTTGGCGCGCCAGCATCGCTAGGGGATGGTGAATGAACTGAGCGGCGCTCAACAACGACAGTTCCTGGCATCCCAGCCTCTTGCCCCGTTTGGTGCTGTGGATTCGTGGTGCACTGTTGATCTCAAGGTGTTTGGCATGTACGTATGTACTATTATACTGTAATATGTTTCATGTAGTTGAATGTGGTTGAATGTATATGTAACTAATCGGGAACGTCGCTGGGAGGCGCCTGGTGGTTTTAGGATGTTTTAGGCGTCTCTGTGCGCAATTCCCCCTGTAACTGCGCGTCCAGCTTTGCTCCTGGCTGTCACCTTCTGCGCATTGTTTCCTCGCATATGTGTTCTGCCCCATTGACATACCGCTCCAGTGTCATGGAGTGGGTGACTAGGTCGCCTGTGCATCAAGAGCGTGTTGGAAGTTTCAAGAACAAGTTCAGAGCGTAGCATCAAGAACCTGTTTGAAGTTTCAAGAACAAGTTCACAGCGTAGCATCAAGAGCGTGTTGGAAGTTTCAAGAACAAGTTCACAGCGTAGCATCAAGAGCGTGTTGCAAGTTGTCAAGAACAAGTTCAGAGCGTAGCATCAAGAGCGTGTTGGAAGTGTCAAGAACAAGTTCAGAGCGTAGCATCAAGAGCGTGTTGGAAGTTTCAATAACAAGTTCAAGTTCACAGCGCAGGATCAAGAGCGTGTTGGAAGTTTCAAGAACAAGTTCAGGGCGCAGCATCAAGAGTGTGTTGCAAGTTGTCAGAACAAGTTCAGAGCGTAGCATCACGAGCGGGCTAGACGTTTCAAGAACAAGTTCAGAGGTTAGCATCAGGAGCGTGTTGGAAGTTTTAAGAACAAGTCCAGAGCGTAGCATCAAGAGCGGGTTGGAAGTGTCAAGAACAAGTTCAGAGCGTAGCATCAAGAGCGTGTTGGAAGTTGAAATGACGATGTTATCAGCACCCCCCGCAATACGCCCCAACACCCCCCACTAACAGCCATAAAAGGCAAAAAACAGCAAAACACCCTGGCGTCCTGCAGCGACGTTTGAAACTATTCCAGCTATTGTAAGTGTATTTTCTGAATATTATTGATATATGTGCATCGTATAGGGATATACATATATAGATATGTCAATACATACATTCATAGATAGATAGATAGATAGATAGATAGATAGATACATACATACATACATAGATACATAGATACATAGATACATAGATACATAGACACATAGATACATAGATACATAGATACATAGATACATAGATACATAGATACATACATGCATACATGCATACATGCATACATGCATACATGCATACATACATACGTACGTACGTACATAAATACGTACACACGTACACACGTACATACGTACATAAATACGTACACACGTACATACGTACATACATACGTACATACATACGTACATACATACGACATACATACGTACATACATACATACATACATACACACATATTTGTACATACATGTACATACATACGTACATACGTACGTACGTACATACACCATCTTTCTGTACATTTACACGCAATTCACGTCTATTCTTCCAGAATCGCCTAGGAATTCACAACATGACCACGATGGTGAATGCAATGCATGCATTTGGCCCGACCGCAGGCTACTTTGTGTGTGAGGTAGTTTTTCCCCACCTGCCAGGTGAAGGCTGTTAGATTTTATCAGGGGGTCATGCCGTCGTCCTTCTCCTCCTTCTCATCGTCCTCGCCAGCTCCAGCTCGCAATGGGCACTGCCGGACTTCATCTGCGACCGCCAGATCGCAGTGGGCGCTGCCGGACTTCAGCTGCGACCGCCAGATCGCAGTGGGCGCTGCCGGACTTCAACCCGTATACATGCCAGATAGAATGCCAGGCGAGATGCCAGATAGAACGTCAGATTATACATCAGATAAAATGTCAGAATATGTCAGATAGAATGCCAGGTAGAATGTTAGAATATATGTGAGATAGAATGCCAAACTAGATGCCAGATAGAATGTCAGATAGAACGCCAGATAGAATGCCAGAAAGAATGCCAGATAGAATGTCAGATAGAATGTCAGATAGAATGCTAGGTAGAATGTCAGAGAGAATGCCAAGTAGAATGTCAGAATATAGATATGCCAGATAGAATGCCAAACTAGATGCCAGATAGAATGTCGCAGAGAATGCCAGGTAGAATGTCAGAATATATGTCAGATAGAATGCCAAACTAGATGCCAGATAGAATGTCAGATAGAACGCCAGGTAGAATGTTAGAATATACGTCAGATAAAATGTCAGAAAGCATGTCAATATGTCAAGTACATATCAGATAGAATTTGGTGGGGATCACTCGAAAGTTTTTCTTTGGAAGGAAGCAGGTTCGGATTTAGCCCAGGAAGGCCGAGTCGTTGTCTGAAGGGAAAGAAAGGTACCTAGAATTAAATTGGTCTGACGATGTATATAGGGAGATGGTCTCAAATTGGAGGTACCTCACGAATATAAGTCCCATTCAAGAACGGAAGGCGATATCGCCCCAGACTCTGGCAACATTTGCCATTGGACCTCACTAGGCCAACCCTGACCAGTCAGTGATGTGTTTCAAACAGTTTCAAACGTTCCTGGGGATCATGCCGGTTGAAAAATTGCTATGGATCAACAATGATCAATACTGTACCTTTACCATGATCTAGCATTGTTTTGGTGTGAACGTCCATGAATCGCAGCTATTTCAGCTATTTCATGGTGTGAACTACTGGAGCCTCCGGGTGCTGGGCATATGTGATTCGTCAGGTCTTCATCCGGTTATTTGTCGGACTTCATTGAACGTTGCAAGGCTGGTGCCCTTGCCGCGCTGTTTTGGGGCATTTTTTGGGTGAAACCAGATGTGCCATGGTCAAAAATTGGATTCAACCCAAAAAAACTGATGTACTGGGATAACAATATGAGTTTCATGGAATATAGAACCAACTGCAATCAAAGGTCGGATTGATTTGGATTATATACCCGACTTGGGGTATGGTCATCAATACATTAATAGGCAGGGATTTATATGAACTGTCAGGATTCCCAATATGGGCTGGATAACCGTACCCGATATGCATAATATTTTGACCGACGCACATATGGATCATGTGGGTGCAGGTCAAAATTGGGTACCACGTAAAATGGGATGGATGAAACATTTGAGATAAAGCTGCATCAAACTGTCATGTTCAGTACACAACTGGTGGTCGATCACCACGTTTCCGCTGACCATGTAGAAACAAACGATGGTACGAAAGAGTGGATAAGGTTTATATAAAGTATCAAAGTAAAGGACTTTCTTATTTTCTTCCTCTCCAAAGTGATTTTGGTGGTGTTCCTAGGCGGATGTGTACCCGGGATATCTTGCAATTCATTGTTTGGATTGATTATGTATTATGTATGAACAAGTCATAACCTCTATCATGCCATATCTCGATTTTTGCCTACAAATTTCAACTCATAGCTCAATGATTCCAAATATAAGTTATAATGAGATATGAATTCCCTAGATTTAGGGAAGGTTAGGGAATATGATCTGATTCCCAGAGGTAACTGGAAGGTTGGAAAGAATTAGCGGTCTCCTAAAATGTTCCCCCCTCCAAATCGTCCAAGTTAGTATATAGACAATGTTAGTATTGAAACAACCATGGTGACTTGGGGATCACTGATCCAGATATACAATCATGATAATCATACCCTCTGGTTATTTAACATAGCTATGGAAAATTGCCCATTTATAGATGGTTTATGGTGATTTACCTATTTTAAAGAATCATTTTCCATGGGTAAAATCACCAGAGGCTACCAATAGTATCCCTATAAATCACATCCAGATAGATTACCACCCCCAGTGATTCCAGGCGGCAGAAGGCAACCACAAGATGTCCAATGACAGGCGTCCAGCGATGGAGATTTCGCCGTGGGGATTTCGCCAGCGAAATATGGTGAGGAATTTATATTACCCTCCGGTAAACTAACATAACTATGGAAAAACACAATTTTTGATGGGAAAATCCACTATAAATGGCCATTTTCAATAGCTATGTTAGTTTACCAGAGGGTAGGATTTACCCTCTGGTTATTTTGGATGATTTTCCCATTAGAACCTCTATTTAGTGCGGGGATTTTCCATGGCTATGTTAAATCACCAGAGGGTATCTGGATTTATTGCTTTGTCAAATAGGGGATGTCAACATCTTTCAGCAGCAAATCTATGGAGCTATCAATATGTATCGATGGGGGATTCGCTGGGGAAATGGTCGGTTTGACCCTTTCCTTAACCAAGAAACAACCGGGGAATAGAAACCAGCAGTTTATTGATGTTGTACGAGGTGCGGCCCCCTAAATAGCTATATAAGTTCGTTTATGTGTATATATATATATATATACATATACCTAGGTTAGTTTTGGTTTATGGTAATAAGTGTAGCTAGTGGGGTATATAAAGGAAATTTCAACTGGGGGCCCCACCTTGTTTCTATATGTGAAGATTTATATGGCATCGAACCAATAATATAATCCAACCATTGCCATAGGAATGGCGACCAAGGCTGACCAATGGTGATTGTAGTATGCAGTAATTATGTGGACTTGAACGAAGCGAGGCATCGCTAGTCTTGCTACGTCTTGCTAGCAACACTGTTTCTGAAGGTTCTGAGGAAACAGTTGGTGTTGCAGTCGTTCATTGTGACAAGCAGGAGGCAGAAGGACTGGCCTGCTGAGGGCAATTGGCTCAATCGACTGCGGCCATGAAAAGGATACGCCATCCATAGACGACTAGGAGAGACAATTTGCATATATAAATAAATATATATATATATATATTAAAATATGTGTATCCTTTTCAGACACATGAAGCTAAATTCATATATCATCATATATCCACACAACTATATAGACTATATTGCATGCCCAAATTACGCCACTAGCACTGTGCAGCTGGGGCAGTAGCCAGCCACTGTTTCAGTCGCCAGGTATTTGTACTACTTCATCTACAGCAGGCCCCGGAGTTTCCACGGTGAGGCTACGACCCACGCCACCGGCTTGTTGGAACGCGAGCAACTGGAGAGTCACTGGACGAGATGCGCGGTTTGGAGAAGGGTCAGATTAGTCCTCTACCAGACAGAATTGGCTATTATAAAATTAGAATCATGTATTTTGAAACATGTTTCTAAGCGCATTCTCAGCTCGTAGCTCAAAGTATTTAGCATTCCAATTCATCATTGTTTGGGGCCTATCTCTGTAAGGAAACATATGGTAGCTAATTTCAGGAGTGCACGGTGCACACCAATACGCTCTTTGTCATTTGGGTGTTTTGAACGCCATCAAGATGTCACTGTGAGTGGGGGATGATCAGAATCTCAGATGGCCAGTCAAAATCCAGGAGATATTCAAGACTCAGATTCAAATGATCCATGATATACGGTGACTTGTGCCAACAGCCTATATACACTTTCCATTGCAAGAAAATGCAACTTCATCACGAGATCATGCCTGGAAGATAGCAAAGGAGCATCGACTGCATTGCATTTGTTGTCCCCTGGCCTTTGTAGCATGGCTGGCACGTTATTAAGGTGACTTGATGTCAAGCATCGTGTCGCCCTCAGAAGTCAACATGAGAACAGATCTGGATTCCTTTTTGCAAGGCAGAGCACGACATGGCAGCGATTGTGCTGATTTGCCAATTGATCTTGAGGTCTAAGAAAAGAGGGGTGTACGTTGACGAATGTCTACATTATACATATACAATATATGATGCAAATTGATATCATGAACAATATGTACATTATATATGTATGTGTGTGTGTATGCACACTGCGTATACATCGTTTCGCACATACCATGGTATACATATACATATATATATATATATGTATATGTCTATATATATATATATACATACATATATATAGACACACACATATATATATATATACATATATGTATATATATATATATTATATATATACATATATATATATACATATACTGTACATATATATATAAATATATATATATATATATTGGCATGTGCATATATATATATATATATTATTAATTCCATCCTACATATACCTACGCATTACATGCACATGGGAATTATTGGCAGATGTGCTGGATTTGCTTTAGCTTGGCTGTTGCGGAAATCCGAACAGACTTTGTGTGGCTAATTCGCTGTTGCAAAGGTTCTTGAAAGGAAGAAGGCGTGGGAGTGGAATGAGTGACATTGAATGACACTGAATCTTGTGAAATGAGGGAGATGTAATAGTCAACAATCAAGCACTTCTCCAAATTCACATCAAAAGTCCATAAAAACCAAGCAAATCCCCATAAAATTCATCAAATTCCCATCAATTTCCCACAGCAATTATCCCATGAAATGTTGATAAAAAGTGACCAAATCACCATGAAATTCCCCTCCCAGACTAACATCCCACGCACATCCCTCGCTCGCAGGAGAAGGTCATGCCTCCAACTGGGATCAAAGATCTCGTCGCCCAGGCGAAGCCTTCGGCCAAATCCCCATTTTTTTCAATGGTTTTTAATCATTAAACTACGCTTGGGGATTCCCATATTTCATGAAACACTGGGATACAAAAAACATCAAACGACCATTATGATGATTTATACATCACATTCTACAACTATTGGGTTAATCATGACATAGTATTTGAGAATCTTGTAGTTTCATGCAGTTTCACCATCAGAATTCAGAGGACCTGTGGTAGACAGGAGCAAAAATTAAACATAGCATTCTATGGTAACGATTGGGATACTATAGGAATCGCCATCAAATTGTACCTATTGTTTCGCCATTGTGATATTCTGTCTTTTGTTCCAGTTTGGCCATGGTTCGGAACGCGCCCCGCTGGGGACTGTGGCTGCTGCGAGGCCCAGAACATTTTGAATATGAAGAAGACGTTGATGCTCCTAAGCTGGATTAGCTGCTTGATTATATAACTGCTAAGCAGTGGCGGAGAAAAAACTGCGGATGGAAATCATTCAAATCATCGATTTTGCACCATTTTATGTGACATTGTCTGTGATCCTGCTACTTGTCTCACAGGGCAATCCGGGCGTCAGTGTTCAACTGGGAGATCAATGCAACTTGGTGATGCTGGGGTGGTCCAGGTATGGGGATGAGATGTCAAGAGCCACATTTTGGGCATCCCAAATGTCTATTTGTCCTTAAGATGATCAAAAAAACATGTGATTTCAACATATCTAAACCATTTAGACAAACTGGCTGGGGATGAAAAGCACCATAATTTGGAGGTAATGGGAGGATCATGGGGCACAACTCCTGCTCCACTTCACAAATCAATCGATTTTGCTTTGCGTTGAGGTTGGAAAGCTATTTTCTGAAATTGGGATAGGCTATTCCCAAGCTTAATAAATGGGCTAACGCCCTGGTGCCGCCGACCCCCTTTTTTGGGGGAAGGTGGGGCGTGGTTTCCTATTATTTTGGGGTAACATGACGAAAAAAGGTCCGCATTGTTTCTGTACTACCATTCGTTGGATATGACCCCATGTGTATTCCAAATATACAATGGGTATGAACTATACGGTATTGATAGTAATGCTCAGTACTCCAAACCCTGGAAGGAGCTGGAGACCAAAAACGAGGAGACAGAAAAGAAGATTCCACAATTTTACCAAAGAAATGGTGCAGACAATATCATTTGGAGGTGACAACAAACTTCTCTGGTATGAAGGTTTTTTGTGCAACAAGTGCATTTGATCTTGGAACCAAATAAGCAAAATGTCAAAGCAAACATGATGCACACGTTTTTGATATTGATTTTTTTGCCATGGTCAAGTTTAGGGTTAAAGTCGACATTTAGGGTTAAATCGTGAAGCTTTTCTGTGCTTCACACGCTGCTCAGCACCATCCTGCATCCCCACAGTACTGCAAGCCACCCACGCAGAAAGGGCAATCCGCAACACGACGCTTCAGAACACGACAATGCCAACCGATACCAGCCAAAAACTGACCTTTTCCACGGCCGACAATACTCTGAGGCTGTTTTTCTAAAACGCACTTGCCGTTCTTGTCTCTTTTCTAATCTCTACAAGCTCTTGCCATCGTTTGACATCTCGCGGATTTTTTCGGACAAAACTTGTATACATAAATTAGTTTGTGTCTCCTTCTTTTTTTTTTTGTTTTGCTCCAATGAGCAAGTGGGGCCGAAACAGTTTTCAAGAACAACGGCTAATGACATGAATTGATGTGATTTCTTTGTGTTTTTTAATTTGATGGACAGCATATGGCCTGATTTTTGGCCAGAAAGTCTTGTAGATCCGCTTTTGACATGAAACCGGACCAAAACAACAAAAACAAAATGCAAATGCTGAGCAACTTTGTGGTTGTCACCCCATTTTAAAAGAGGATGTGTTTGAACTTGGACTGGATAAAGAAGGAAACAGGTCATTGCAGAGAAGAATTGCACTTGAGTGATAGGAACAGCATGTGTTGCCTGGAAAACCATCGAAAACAGGAATAGGTAAAAGAATCACATGCATGCAACATTTGTTCGTGGGAATAGTGTGGTGCGGAGTCCAAAGCATTGCGGCCCAAGATGCATCACAGCATGATGCGCGGCAGGCCGCGGGAGTGTCGCCTTCCGTGCTGGCGTAAACTGCACGAGGCCCACCATGCCGGCTTTAAATGCATGAGGTCTACCGCGCGGACTTTAAATGCACGAGGTGCCGAAAGGCACTTAGCGGGCTTGTCCCGTGCCCTTCTGGGCTATCCTCCGCAAGGAGGAGAGATTGAAAGTTTTGTCTTNAATGCACGAGGTGCCGAAAGGCACTTAGCGGGCTTGTCCCGTGCCCTTCTGGGCTATCCTCCGCAAGGAGGAGAGATTGAAAGTTTTGTCTTCTTTGCAGATGGTAACTTTGAAGGGCACGGGACAAGCCCGCTAAGTGCCTTTCCGCACCTCCTGCATTTAAAGTCTGCGCGGTGGACTGCATGCATCAACTGGCTGCATGGTGAGCCTCCGGCAGTTTATGCCAGCACGGTAGGCGACGCTCCCGCGGCCCGCCGCGCATCATGCTGTGATGCCTTTTGGGCCGCAATGCTATGGACTCCGCACCAAACTACTCCTGTCGTTGTCGTTGTTGTTGTCGTTGTTGGTGTCGTTGTTGGTGTTGTTCTTGGTGTTGTTCTTGGTGTTGTTCTTGTTCTTGTTCTTGTTCTTGTTCTTGCTGCTGTTGCTGTTGCTGTTGCTGTTGTTGTTGCTGTTGCTGTTGTTGTTGTTGTTGTTGTTGTTGTTGTTGTTGTTGTTGTTGTTGTTGTTGTTGTTGTTGTTGTTGTTGTTGGTGTTGTTGTTGTTGTTGTTGTTGTTGTTGTTGTTGTTGGTGTTGTTGTTGTTGTTGTTGTTGTTGTTGTTGTTGTTGTTGTTGTTGTGGTCGTCGTCGTCGTCGTCGTCGTCGTCGTCGTCGGCGGCGTCGTTGTTGTTGTTGTTGTTGTTGTTGTTGTTGTTGTTGTTGTTGTTGTTTTTGTTGTTGTTGTGGTTGTTGTTGTTGTTGTTGCTGTTGTTGTTGTTGTTGTTGTTGGTAATGGTGTTGTTGTTGTTGTTGTTGTTGTTGTTGTTGTTGTTGTTGTTGTTGTTGTTGTTGTTGTTGTTGTTGTTGTTGTTGTTGGTGTTGTTGTTGTTGTTGTTGTTGTTGTTGTTGTTGTTGTTGTTGTTGTTGGTGTTGGTGTTGTTGTTGTTGTTGTTGTTGCTAACTCAGTTGTTGTTGTTATTGCTGGTATTGTTGTTGTTGTTGTTGTTGTTGCTGGTGTGGTTCGTCTGGCTGGTGTTGGTGTTGGTATAGTTGATTTTGCCGGTGTTGCTGGTGCTGTGTGCACTGTTGGTGTCGTTGTTGGTGGTGTTGTGGTCGCCATTGTGATTGCTGTCCTTGGTGGGGTTGTTGCTGCTGCATGTGCTGGATGGCTTGTGCTTGCTGCTGGTGTTGGGGCTGCTGCTTGGCTTAGCGTTGCTGTTGAGGGAGGCCCAGAAGAAAGCGGTGGCCATGTGCAAGTGCGAATGGGCGGGGTCGCGTGTCGGGGAACCATGAAAACGAGCCAAGAAGAGTCTCCTGAGCAGCTACCATGGGAGCGGTTTGTGGAACGGTTGGGTACAGCGGCAGAGCACATGACGGCAAAGGCGTTGCCATCAGGACTGGTAGGTGACAAGAATCAGCTCCATGGGCAGAGGCGCTTTCAAGGTGGGGGGGCAGTACCAGGTGAGCAAGCAGTTGTGAAAGCAGTGTGCTTGTCACTCGTGGGGGNACAAGAATCAGCTCCATGGGCAGAGGCGCTTTCAAGGTGGGGGGGCAGTACCAGGTGAGCAAGCAGTTGTGAAAGCAGTGTGCTTGTCACTCGTGGGGGACCCGATGCATTTGGACCATTTGTGGGCGCAAGACTGGGTGCAAGGGTGGGAGGGGTGGAAAGATTTGGAAGAAGACGCGTCAGACGATATGGCAATCGAACTGGCGCACCGCTTTCTCCGGATTGCAGGCATGAATATACCCACCCGGAGAAAATCCAACCGTCAACGAATAAAAGAATTAGAAACGCAGAAAGGGTTGCGATTGCATGTTGCATCTTCGCATGGTGTAAACAATTGCTTGATTGACGCGCTTTTGTTGGGCCTTGTCGCGCAAGGCTTAGCCCCGAAAGGAATGACCGTGGCAAAACGGCGCGAGTTGNCTTGATTGACGCGCTTTTGTTGGGCCTTGTCGCGCAAGGCTTAGCCCCGAAAGGAATGACCGTGGCAAAACGGCGCGAGTTGTGTGCAGCATGCAGGGGGTCTTACACGACCAAGGTAGGGTGCCATTTGGCGTGTATTTAGATGGACATCGCGACACGCCGCGAATCGTTGCGTTTTTCCTGGGGGAAGTCTGGA
>BGPT01000454.1:214-84198 GCA_003297045.1 Symbiodinium sp. clade C Y103 | reverse complement strand
AACGGCAGGCTTGAACAGCAACAACAAGCTATTGATGTGGCTTTGATGCCTTTGCCTGCAGAGTTGGGGGTGCCAAAAAGGCATTTGGAGGGTTTTGGATAGTTTTGGAACGTTTGAAGGCTGGCAAACGGCAGGCTTGAACAGCAACAAAAAGCTATTGAGGGGGCGCCAAAAAGGCCTTTGGAGCGTTCGGAAGGTTGAGGCGGCTTTGATGCCTTTGCCTGCAAAGTTGGGGGGGCCTTGGGAGGGCGTTTGAAGGCTGGCCGTTTGAAGGCTGGCAAATGGCCTTGGGAGCGTTTAGAACGTTTGAAGGTTCGCAAACGGCAGGCCTGAACGGCAAGAAAAAGATATTGATGTGGCAAGACTGTTGCCATGGCAAGGACGAAAGAGCCAAGTTCCACACCTCCGGTGGTCCTTCTATGGACTGGTGTTCTGTCTTCTCTAAGAATGCTCCCACAATTTGCCTAGACTTCTCAATTCTGGAACTAAGCATGTCGTTTCGATTGCTGTTGGGTCCTTTTGCCTTGTTTGAAAGGTCTTGGGGCAGATGCTCTTGCCGGAACCTGGGAGTATGAGTACATGGAAAGCAGCGGTGAGGTGCAGCAAGAGGCATGTCACTGTGAGAGCGATGCCACGTACATTTTCACACATGCTCTTGAGAGTTCATGTGATGTGCGTATTCTGCTTCAGAGCGGTGCCGCTCCACTGGTTCTGAACTTCAGCCATGACGAAGCAAGCTGACGGCTCACAGATGCTGACAGCATTCAAAGCCATTCAAAGCCATTCAAAGCCATTCAAAGCCATTCAAAGCCATTCAACGATGCTTGGAGGCTCCTGTGAACACTGTGCATTCCCGCTTTCGTCCGGGCTTTGTTCCTCGAAAGATGTGCACCTGGGCTGACCAGGATTAACCAGGCATATTATGTATGGTGTGGAAGTCCGGAATTGACTTTGCTGGAGCTTCGCTCAGGTTCTTTCATGGAAACCACAGGCTACTGCCAAAAAGGCGATACCTGCACCTTTGCCCACAGCGCTGAAGAACTGCAAAATGCAGAGGGTGCAAGCTGCTTGGCTGAATGTGAGGAGCCTGCACCATCCTGTGCCTTTGCAAGGCCTGAGAGCGAGCTAGAGAGATCAAGCTATGCCGTGCCCAGGCGGCGATTTTCAGGAAGTGAAGGGCGATGTTCAGGAAGCGCAGGAAGTTGAAGCGAAGGAAGTTGAAGTTCAGGTAGTTGAAGATGAGCCAGTCATCAGCCTGAAGCAGGAGAAAGAACCTGATACAAATTTGGAGACGGAGGCAGATTGACCGTGTCTAACTTCTATGTTCAAATTGTGCACAGGTGAGAACAAGAGTGAGCCAAGATGGTTTCAAATGCTTCCAAGAACTGCTTACTGTATTATTGTTGAAATAATGGTTGTTATTGTTGTTATTATCATCATTATTGTTATATTAATACTACTACATAATACTACGTAATACTACATAATACCACATAATACTACATAATACTACATGATACTACATGATACTATATAATACTACATAATACTTCGTAATAATACAAAATACCACATAATACAGCATAGTGGTACATAACACTACATGATACTACATAGTACTACATAATACCACATGTAATATTTGTTATTATCATGGTCATTTATCATTACTGTTATTATTATCATCATGACTATGAATACATACACACAGACACACACACACACACACGCATATATATATATATATACACACACATACACATGTTCCTGATGATAGAATGCCATTTTGGTCCTTGAATCAGCATGTTTGGGGGTGCTTGAAGCAAGGCCAGGCCAGGTGTGCAATATTTGACAGGCTGTGGCTGGGTCGCGCTTCCCCCCTGGCTTCATCCCTCGAAGGATGTGCTCCTTGACAGCAATGCTATCAGACATAGATACAACATGAGACAACATGAGACAACATGCACATGCGCTGCCAGACATCAGGACACAGGAGGACTGACCAGCTGACTAACTGCACGAGTGCCCATCTCACTACCCCCGTGCCTTTGTACCCTGCTGCAGATGCATTCCAGATGCCTGACCTGCCTATTTGCCAAACCACCGATATAAGTCTCGCTTAGCATTTCGCACAGAAGCACGAGTGCATTACAGAACATTTTCTTGCCAATACTGGTGAGCGGTCAGCCGACAGGCAGAAACTTGCCACCATTGCTACTTGAGAAGGCTAGCACATCACCTCCTTAAAGTATCTTGAAGTAAGTAAGTTTGAAGATGTTTGAAGAACCTCAGGCTTTCCGCTCGATCGAATACAAGGGAATCCAGTTGATAGCACTGCTCAATCCAAGGTTGCACATTTGAGTCCACTGGCTATTGTAAATTCGCCGATGCCTGCACATTTGCGCACAGTCTGGATGAGCTCGAGGGTTTCCTGGAAAGAAATGCAGGGGGGCAGAGTGTTTGATTGATGGCAGTGCTTTCGTCACTCCTTGTCGCTCCTTGTGCATCAGCGCCTCTGTATACATTTCAAAGGAGTGACTGCTTCGGTCTCAGCCTAGGAAGCACCGCAGTGACGACCAATGTCTATGTGCAGCAAGCGCAGGAAGAAGCAGAAGTTGCCCCCAACAGCAACTGGGCTAAGATTCTTGAACATTCACAACATCCTTGGCACGAATCCGTGCTTGAGTCCTATGTGCCACCGACGTGCCCTCTAGCCTGGACAGACAATAAGTGGATCACAGCCTGCTGTCCAAGGTGTGCAGGTTCAGGTGTGCCATCAGAGGAACTGTCAAATGCATTGAAGGGTTAGCGGCATCGAGTCGTGGTGTAAGTATATTGCTTCCCTGAGGCAACATTATTGGGCCCAGGGGCTTTCAGGGCAATTTCAGACCATCAGTGCTTTGCAAGATGTGGATCAAGCACCCCTCCTTCTGCCAAGAAGGTGATGCTTGCACCTTCGCTCACGGTGCTTTGGCTTCGATATGTCAGCATTATGCAGCAGAAATCCAGAAGTCAGAATCTTTGGCACAAGTTGCAAGATGTCACATTTGCCATGCAAGGTCTCTTGGAACTGCGAGGCGATTTACAGGAACACTTGGGCAAGCTACGGGCCACAGGTTGGGTGATCTAGACTTGTGTTGAGCACTCCAGATGGCACCTGATGTTCAGCGTCATCGCAGGCGAAAGAATGCAACACGACACCAACATGACCATAATCATCCAAATTGATCCAAATTGCAGGCTTCTTTGGTGTGAGGGCAATGCCGGAGTCTGACCCTACTGCAATGGCGCTGTATGCTGAAGCTTCACATGGCTCTAAGGGCTCCATCTGCTCCAAGGGCTTCAAGGGAGCCAAGGGCTCGTGGTCCAAAGGCATGGGCAAGTCGGGCAAGCCCGATGCTTTTGCAGATGTCGCCCATGCCGCCCATGCCTATGCTCCAAATGAAAAGGGAGCCAAAAAAGGAAACAATGGAAACTTCATGCCAGAGGAGACGCATGTAGTGAACCATTTCAAAGTGCATCTTGCCCTGCAATTGTGGCTGTGACATGTATGAGTTGCATTTGTTGGTCAATCTTGTTGGTCATTATCATTGGGGGGGTCATTGGGTTTGCGGTACTAGTAGACACAATTTTTGAGATTATTGGGCCGTCGAAAGCAGAAGATTGAAAATATTGAACGAGTTTTCCAATGTTTTCCATATGTTTTATCATTCTTCGTTTTGTCTGTGCTGAGGCGAAACTTCCCATCATTGAGGCCAGTGAAGCTGTGCAACTTCTGGGTCCAAAGCCCTGAGATGTGCCAAAAGGGCGAGTCCTGCACTTTTGCACATGGCCTGGCGGAACTGCACCTTGAAGCGATTTGAAGCGACATCAAACCATTGTGACATGCTGCCACGCATCACAATGGTGACACATTGCGACGGATGACATCATATTCCTACGCTGTGACATGCCCTGTGACATGCTCCTACAAGTTTCATGGTTTGTCCTTGTGTTTGCCTGTTTGGGCACCGGGCGACCTCTCTAGGGACTGCAGACAGACCAACAGATCCAGTAAAGTGCAGTAATGATTGAGACAGCAACATAACTTGGGAAACATTCTAACGGAACACGTTGAAAACTTGTCTCAAAGAGATAGACTTGACACTTGCGCCATTCAGGAACCCTCAAGCGCTTGCTATGAACGAGGGTGTCAGCCGCTTTCTACATACAGGCTTTACACCAAGAGTATCCTTGCAGCACTTCAAGTATGTAGTAATTACAGTCGCACTAGATGCAGGACGCTGCCTGGAAAACTTGAGTTTGCCCTTCACCCCCAGGTGATGTGCAAGAACATCACAGGTAAGGGAAGTTGCTCCAGAGGCTGGTCCCAACCAGAGATTGGGTGAAGGCAGAAGTTCAGTGTGCTGGCAAAGTCTTTTTTTGCTTTCAGGAAGCTTGTAGGCAGCACTTTGTATTTATATTTTCAGATGCTTTCAGATGCTTTCAGATGCTTTCAACTGCTTTCAGATGTTTTCAGATGCTTTCAGATGCTTTGAGATGTTTTCAGATGCTTTCAGAGTGCTCTTGTCCTTGCTTCAGGTCTATTTTGCAGCTTTGCTCACTCCGACACAGAGATGCAGTGAAAGGAGACAGAAGGAGAGAATGCGCGTTATCAAGTATGAAAATGGTTCGGACTGCACATATATAGATGGGTGACGTTTGCTGGTTTGGGATCCCTGCTATGGATGCAACCACAAAAGGCTCCCGGATTGAACAAGCAGTTCCTTGACTTCTGCTGACTCTCCTAGCAGATTTGGTAGGCCGCAGCCCACCACGTACTGGTACCAAGCAGTACCAATTCCTTTTTTCCTTCTCTTGTCATGTGAAGCATGTTGGCTCAAAGAGTGACATGGAATGCGCTGAAAGACGGTAAGCACCGCAAATACTAGTGACAACTTGTGACGCTCTAGTTTCTCAGATCGAAGTAGGTGGCTTTTACCAACACGTTGACGCATGTGTATTTCACTGTTCCAACACAAATCCGTATATATATATATATACACTTATAAATATATAGAGAGAGAGAGAGAGAGAATGCCTTTGCGAATGCAACACCCTGCCAGATGTCCAGCAGAGACACTTTGCAAAGATATAGACCCTATATAGATGCTTCTCGGATATAGATATCAGATCAACCAGGGCGATCAATCGCTGCATTGGAAAATAGTTGGCTTAGTTGGAAAGATAGACAGATGTGTTGATGAAATAGATAGATAAAATAAGATAGGATAGAATAGAATAAACTAGCATAGCATAGGATAGAATAGAATAGAATCAGATAGAAAAGGATAGAATAGAATAGAATAGGATGAATAGTTTAGATTAGATTAGATTAGATTAGGTTAGATTACTGTAGATTGGATTAGATTGGAATAGATTGGAATATATTATCTAGATTAGATTAGATGAGATTAGGTTATATAGATTAGATTAGATCGCTAGATTGATAGACCGACAGATCGCTAGATCGATTGATATATATACGTATATATATATATATACATAGACAGATCGATCTATAGATAGCAGATAGCTAGATATATACATGGATACAGTAGATGCGGCGTGGATGGATATGCATGCAAGTAGATTGGTGTATTGGTGCCGGTCATACTTGTGGGCGAACCGTGTCAAAAAGCACTGCACTTGTCTGTTTTGTTTGCCTTGGATGGCAGCAATCAGCGCTGGCAGCCTGGTGAGCTATGGCACAGGGCAAGGGTGTCCAAGAGGATGTCCAAGAGGATGTGGTTGAGAAGGCTGACGCATACTTCAAGAAGTTTGAGATCAAATCTTTGTTGACTCAGATCCTGATAAAGCTGGGAGAAGAGCGGCCGGAGGATCCGGCACAGGCAATCCGTGCTCACCTTGAAGTGTCAGAGCTCGGTGCATTGGGCGCTGGAGCAGTCATCCAACCAGTGCCTGACGCAGACGAAGAGCATGATGCTGACGAGAGCCTCTTCCAGGCATTACTGCATTCTTGATGTGTTTGACGCATTTGAAGATTTTGAAGAATGCATACCTGGCATATCTCAATTCATTATAATTCATCCGTGTTCACTTTCCATTGCACATGTGAAATGTGTCGGATAGCTGGATGGCCTTTAGCAACTAAAGCTAGGTAGACATAGAAGATTCTGAAGATTTGATCAATGTGAGACCTTCTGGCTCAAAACTTAGGCTGAAGCCCTTTTCAAGTTCTCAAGTGTGCAAGTTTTCTCCTGACTCTTTTGAAAGCTGTACGTGGCCACGAAAACGCGTTGTGCCGTTTGCACATGAACCATCGCTTCCCAAGTCGCTTGCATGGATGTGGGCAGGACCTGCTCAGAGTTCTCGTGAATGAGAAGCTACCAGGTAAAGACCGTGAAAGTGGTGAAGATCTCTCAAAAAGAGCCAGGGCCGCATGGGCTTTGCACTTTCTCCTGTTGTTACAGCTTCAATGGCTTCGAATTGGGCTGGCTCCATGGGCTCAGACTGATTTCGAGAATTGTTTGCGAGGAATGGCTTGGGCGGGTGGCTTTAATCGCAGTGTCATGGAGCCGGCCTTAGATGCGTTGTGTGTTCGAGAAGCATGCGGAAACATCAATTTGAACACACATCCAGCTGACAGAAACTTCTGGGTACCAGCAAGGCTCAGCAAATTGTAATCGCATTGCAGCACATCGAAGCCACGTTGGACCCGCGCAACCGGCCTAGGAGTGCTGGGTACCACAACCATCGCCGTGCTGCGCTTGTGCTTCCGTGGCTGGTGCATTCAATGCTTTGTGGCGGCTGGGGCGTGGTTCCCCATCTGGATGCCAGGACCTCAAAGAAAATCAGTTTATCATGGCACAGGATGACAGGATGACAAAGGTACTCCAAGGACGGTTTTGGAATGATGTATGTTCTTATTTTCTTCTTGTCACGAGCTGTTCTTAATGCTTTAGTCGCGAGCGGTCGTTTGAAGTATCCCAGGCACAATTTCGGAGGTTGCTGAACTGATGGCTGCAAATTTGGAGAAATTGAACATGCAAAGGCAGCGGCGGCTGGAGGCTTGTCTCGTCACAATTATTTGAGCATCGAAAAGGCGTAACAGCTTATAGTTGTTGTGCTGCCTGCCGCTAATGGCAATGTCAAGCACAAAAGCAGACGTTTGCCATTGTGGCGTTCCCAGCACCGTAAAGAGGCAAAATGCAATGTATCCATCTATATGTGACAGACAGAACTGCACATATGCTTTCCACACATTTGTTTATCATGTGCAAATATGCATTTATTTTTTGCCCATAGCGTTCGGGATTGAGGTCCGCTAAACGTTTTTCGCGCCGATACGCCGATACAGCGATTGCCGTGCGCGCACCGATACACCGATACACTGAATGCCGTTTATTTAGGGTTTGGGCTTGGTTTAGGGTTTGCTTAGGGTTTGTTTAGGGTTTGTTCGGGGTTTGTTTAGGATTGGTTTAGGGTTTGTTTATATAGGGTTTGTTTAGGGGTGGTCATAAGGCACCGTAAACACAGTGATCGGCGTAATTGCGTATCGATCGGCGTAACGGCATATCGGCGTAAACACCTCTATCGGCGTATCGGCGTATTTGCGGGTACGGACCCCAATCCCGAACACGCTGTTTTTGCCGTTTGTGTGTTTTGTTGTCTCTTTGCTCTTCATTTCAGTAACTGGCTCTTCAAGGAAAGGCTTCTGGGAGTTCCAGAAGGGAGTATGGAAGAGTTCTGCATCGCACTAGACGAAGAGCTGAAAGCGAAATGCCTCAGTTGGACCGGAAAGGGCGAGCAGGCGAGGTATGGCGAGATCCTGAAAAGGTGAGCAGGTACGGTATAGATCGGTATAGATCGGTATAAGATTCCACCAATTTTCCCGAAGGAAATCTGCCGAATCCAATCCTTGCTGCTATTTTTCACAAGGCAAACGTTAGTACCGCTCCATTCAACTCGTTGCTTCAAAAGAAATACAACACATTGAATAATCCTCGAATTCACCGCCTTTTTGTGACCCAGGGTGTGCAGAGACAAGTTGCAATGTCCACTGCTAGACGCTCGGCTTGATGAGTTTTTTGCAAGATGTGATGGTAAAGTGTTTGGGTGCAATAATGGCAGTGCCTGCAAGAGCTGGCTGCCCAGGAGATTTGCTCAGCCGGAGACTCGGTGGCTGGATGATTTGCCTGCTTGAAAGCAAGACTTGAAATCATTTTGATTCAGTACTAGAAGAAACGGTATATTTTGATACATTTTTGGATATATAGATGTTTTGATATTGTACGTCTGTACTTATGTCTTTGATATGTGTTGTCCCTTGTGTTTCTGAAACTGCCTTCGCTGTCACCTGGGATTCATGCTGAAAGAGGCCGCCGGCATCAAGAGTTCGCGTCAAACCCATCAAAACCATCTTCCCTGTCCATGGGACCCACCGTGTGTGGGAAAGAGGCAGAGGCAGGCTGTGTCAAGGTTTGAACAGCCAGCTTCCAGTCCCAAGTTTGACTTTCCACTACATCCACTACACTTTCGAAGAGTTTCCATGTTGCAGTGCTCGTCAGTAAAGACGTGCAGGCTGCTGATGCGGCTACTGAAGAGATGGTCCTCCCAAAGAATGACATCTTTGAAGCTTTGCACGAGATGCTGTGCGGAGACAAAGCTCCTGAAGGTCCTCTGGATGATGAAGAGAAAGAGCAGAAAGCGCAGGAGGCAGAAAAAAGACTCGGACTTTGGTTGTCAACGCAGGGCAACCGACGACAGATGTCATTTGAACTCAAACGTCTTGTGCTACGTTTCATACGTTTCTGTTTGTTGTTTGCTAGGAAGAAGAGCCAGAGGCTGCGGAGCTGGTGGTGAATCCTTTCGAAGGTCCAAATTTAAAGCAACGTGGAACCGTGCGTGTTTGTCTTGCCGGTTACAGAATGTCATCGTTTTATATAATAGCTGTGTGCAGTAGGAGGTGCACTGCAAGATTTAGAAGTAATTGACGCACGCAGCATGGGTATGCGCTGGGTGTGATGATGTTGCCACCAATGGGAACTCTGATTGAGGATGACAACGTGCTAGATTTTCGCTTCTGTTGCTTTCCTAGAAATCGCAGAAACAGCTACTGTAGGTGCAAATAAATCATTAAGAATTCAACGACTGCCTTTTTCGTGCAGGAGAATCTCTTGGACAATTTATTGGATGATGTTGGATGTTTTTTTTTGGAGAGTTTGCCGATAAGCTCTAAGGCAAGAAATTTGGGAATTGCTTTCAAAGCGCCGAGGTGTCCTCAGGCCAAGAGCAATTGTGAGTTTTCCTCGGCAAATCGAACCTCCCACGGACTGATTTGAGCTTTGTTGAGCCTTGATCCTTGAAAAAAACTAATGCCGTCCAAGGTTGAAAGGCTTGGGCAGCTCAATGAAAGGCGAAAATTTGAAAATTAAAGTGATTTAAAGTGCATAGTAGCCCATGGGAAAAGAACATACCACAATCTTGGGTCGTGGTCAGGTCATGCTGTGCCATGCGTTTGGATCAGGCTCCGTGCTGATCGGCCAAATACAGCAGCAGTGGGGACTCCTGCCCTCCGACAAGCTGCAGAACAGCTCTCTTTGTTGCGCACCACGGACTTGCGATGCCCTTTGCCGATTCATGCTGATTCGATTTGCAGAGTTTGTGATGGAATCAATTTCTGTTTGGTCAAGGACATGCGCTTGATTTTGCTTTTCATGTGCTCTGCGCCTCTGCGCAGGAAAAAATCAAGACTGGAGTAGTGCTGGCCCGGATGAGAAAACCAAATAACCTAAAGGCGGCGGCGCTGTTGGCAAAGACTGACACCGAAGCCGACATACACCGGCAGTGGTGTTGTTTGAAGAATTCCTTCAGCATGCCCAACAGCGTCTCTTGGATCGTATTGGCACAGCATTGGCACAGCTGTGTGCTGTGTTCAGCAGTGTTCAGGCCGAGCAGAATTTGGATGCCGAGGTCCTGCTCTTCCACCTGACCAACCACTATGCTCTGGTTTTTGCATGGAGGGAGTGGCAAGAGGAGGATGAGGACTGAATATACTGAATGAATTCAATATACTGAATGAATCTGAATGAATAGCACCTTGAGGTTTCGGGATGGCTGGAAAGCTCGACATGACTACCATCAGGAGAAAATTTGCCTTCGGAGACAAATATTGACATCGCGTCGTGGGCAACGTCCCAGCGCCTGGATAGATTTCCATGAGGTTCGACGAATCCTGTCAGGATCCCAGCATCAGGCAGTCGTGGCAAAGTCCAGCCATTAGATGCCAGTAGCATCTGACAGTGGGGATGGCTCAGCAAAGCGATCCTCTCAAGCACGCACCTTTTCATACAGGAGGGGGGCGAAATCAAAAAGCTAGGGCCTAGGGTATTATACAAGCGATAGTCTAGCAAAAAACCAGTGAGCAGTTTGAATGCTTGTGAGGATGGAACTTTGGCACTCTCCCTGTGTCTTGACTGAGGCTAGGAGCGACAAACTATCATCTGCTCTCGCTACAACGTGTTGGAAGTGATGATGCAAAGCCTACCAAGGCGGAGGGAGGCAAGTCAGGTAAATCCGGCGAGCTGAAAGCGTTTCCCGATCCAAAGAATTCTCAAGATGGCTCGCAAATTGGGTCCAGAAGTGACACACAAAATGACGTGACGATTGAGAATTGAGACGTGGTGCAGGGCATGTAAGGGCCTGCTGGGCCCGGAATCCCCTTGTTGCTCGCCTCTCCTTGTGTCATGAGACACCTGCAAAGGCTCAGGTGTTCTCGACCGTCCTTGCTGCGTTCAACAGACCTAGCGGCAAAACACTCGCACGTTGCAGGTTGTATGCCGACAATTTTTTTGTGATTTGTCAGCTTCATTTGGCTGATTTTGCAATGGCAGGGCGGAGCAGCAGGAACTGAAGGATAGCGTTGAGAAGCATGTGAGGCATAGGGTTGTCATAGCTGCTCCCAGAAACCTTTAACAGCACCTCGGCGGTGATTGCGTGCAATGAGGATGTTCTCTGCACTTGCCTTCAGGCAAACGGTGCAAGCAGATGACGAACCAGACATTTTGGCATGTTACTGAGTTCGAAGGACATGTCTTGAAACAACGGCCTAGCAATTGTCTGCGCTCCCGAGGCCGAGTTTATCTGCGTTCTTCTAGATCAGCATGCTTCCTAGAGCCGGGAGGTTTGCGTTGTCCCATGGAAGTGCGACAATGTCACGAAGAAGAACGCAGATATTGGCAGATGCGGTTGATGTTGGTGCCAACTGCTTTTCTGCTTTCCTTCTGTCCATCCGATCCCAAGGAAGAAAAACAGTTCTGAGATGTTGGAGGAGTTATCTGTGATGGATGATGAGGTACACCCACACTAGTCATAGTGGCACGGTGGGCATGGCATTGCAATACTCGGGAGATTTGGTGTTCTTGGCCAGAAGAATGAAGCATTTGTTATTTGACAAATTTGTCCTAGAAATTTGGATTGGGTCAGATCAGTCAGCTGGAGCTTTGGCACTCTTTTGCGCAGGCACAACCATTCGTTACGTGGCTTGAGAAGGAGAAGGCCATCAAGTCATGCTGCAGTCATGTGCGATCGTTTAGACAAACAAAACATCAAAGAATATCAAAGCACACGTTGACACATTACAATTACAGTATTGATGATATATTATGATAATATACATTGAAATATCATAAGATCTTGTATGATCTTGTATCGTTTTCATTGCGAGATTTCAAAGAGACTGGTAGATTCTCCCCCGTGAGGCCACGCTGATAGCTCGAAGGCCAAGTAAAACAAGTTGGGAGCGGCGACCACCTCCGCAAAAGGTGCGTGCAGATGAGGACAAAAGGGAATCAGTTGGGTGAAGCTTTGGGTTCAAACCAATCAACGGATAGGGGGTACTCGAAGGATTGAATCTGAATTGCAAGTGAGCTTTTGTATCAAAAAGTGTGTGGAGGTTTTGTCTAAATCATGGGGTACCTTTGGCGAAGGCTAAAACCCCGAGCGTGAAATTTGCGCGAAAGCAGCGCCAAAGTGACATTCTCATGAAATAGTATGATTTGCGGTTTTGTTTGGGCGAAAGCCTCTGCGAAAGTAACCATAACCAAAACTGGTGTCGCGAAAGTAAAATCATTACGGGCGAAAGCAGGGCAAAAGGTTATCGCGAAAGCAAAACAAGAGTACAACATAATACAACCCTTCTCGCGATACTCTCGACACCGCTGGAGTACAGTTGTCTGCTCATCTCTTGGTTTGGATATGTTTGGATAATGTTGTGACATGTGGGAATTGGACAGCTGAAGGAAGCTCCTGACAAGCCACCGGGCCAATTCACGTGTCATACTGAGCTTGCCACCCTGAGAATTCGACTGGAGGGGGCTCTTTGAGCATGTGCAATGTCAAGCTTTGGAATAAGGCCACTGCCAAGTCGTTCGCAAGCTTTGCTGACGTTTCTAGGCTGAAATCAAGCTGATGGTTTCTGTTCGCAGAAGCATTTTCGATACCGTCGGACCGTATCGAAGCTCCTGCCCCGGGCGCGCGACCGCACTATGATCACTTTGCGGACAGAGGCACGCGATGGCACGCGCGCACGCACAGACTGCGATGGAGCTGCAGGCGCCGTGGATAATCGGATACCTCGGCTATCCTCGGCTACTCCCATCATCTATGCCGTCTATGCCCATGCTGAATTACGGCCTTCTCGCTTATAAACTGGTTTCTGCAAGCAGTCATATAACTCTGCAGTGCCAGTATGAATGAAGCTCACATGTAGGCACTAAAGACTAATGGCACACCCTGCATAAGCAATGTTTTTTTACTTGTATACCGGTCGGCGCGAACACACACACACACACATACACACATCTTAGTAAGGCACAATTTGGCACACCAAGAGCCACATTGGCACGTACAGAGCATGGCCGGTTTTTTTCCTTAGAGGTGTTTGCTGAAAGTGAGTGAACATGGCAGTTTTCAGAAAGCCACATCGTATAATCAATGTTGCTCAATTGCTGGACTGAAAACCGCCACATCGCGGGATGCAGAGAAAAGTTTGAAAACCTTCGAGTTTGCTGCAATTGGATGCAATTGGTTCTTCATGCTCACAGAGAACATCAAAGAACTTCGTTGGGAACATGCATGACTTGTTCCCGAGTTGTTTTTTGGACTTCTTCCCCAGTGTCTTTCCATGTCTTTCGATGTCTTTCGTCTCGCCCTCAACTTGACGCATTTGACGCCTTCAGCAGCTGGACCCCATCTATAGCCATTGCAACTCACAAAACATCGACTTTGTCGCCGCGCATGGCCTTGGTGCTACTCACTACACACACACACTACACTCACTTCTTGCATCCAAAATCTCAAAATCATCAAATGGGAGCTTCATCAGCTTCAATGTGTTTTTAGTAGATGGATGGTACTATAGCACTTGCTTGCTTGTACGCAGAAGTTTTGTTTTTTTTGGCTCTTTCTGGTTTCAATACTTCCAGTGCTGCGTGGTGCATGTTTGTGTACTGTACAGGGATTCAGCCACAACTTCCAATTTACAGATGGAGTCTTTGTGGTTAGTTGCATGCCAGTGGCATCAAAAGGTTTGAGGAGCCCTTGGCTCAAGGGGAGCCCTGAGGCCAAATGCAGTCACAGCTTCGCTTGAAGAGTCTGCGAAGGTGGGAGTTATCAAAATGCCACGGTGCAGCACATGCCGTACCGTGCCGTACCTTCTTTGTTTTGACCCAAGGCCGGCATGGATCGGCAAGGAGGCTTGGTGGTGATTACCAACCGGCTCATTCTTCAGTCCTGCTCTCAGTGACATTTGCCGCATTTGGGTGAGGACTCTGTCGGGACTCGCGGTGACTCACCATGACTCACTAGCGGCGACTCGTCTTGAAACATGTCCGTGCAATGGCAGAAAACATGTGAGCCCACAAGGCCAAACTGTGGACACAGTGGACACACTGGTCACCGTGCATTCGGCCTGTTTTGCTTTTGCACGTTGTTTGTGCAAGTCTTAAAAAAATTAAAAAAAACATTTAACAGAATTTCACACATCTTGAGCATCTTCAGCTCGCAGGACGGATGGAGCTGGAAGCTGCTAGCAAGTTGAAGTTTCTCATAAGCTTTGGCACTTGCAAGTTCCAGCCCCCTTCGTATTCCAGTCGTTACAAGATGTCACAAGTATGGGGACAGACAGTAGTCAGTAGTGGGTTCATATGTAGCTCCTGACTATAAAGGACGAAGTTAGTGAGCCGTTGTAGGTTTGACATGGTTTGACCATATATATCGGACGATGGCACAAATGCCCGCCTCCATCTGCCTATGGCCTATGGCCTATGGCTCTATCATATGCCTGGCTCTTTTGGGTTCGATGCTCTCAACATGGATGGTTGCCAAGTGCTGATCAGGCTTTGGCTTGCATGATTCTGTACTCGTATGATTCTGTATGATATTGTATGCGTTTTTGGAGTCATTCTGCTCCTGATGTTGATTGATGCAAACAAATGAGACACTAATAGGCATTCAGAGGCCACAGTGATACTAGGTGAAGGATTGTGAAGGTACTCCAATCGCTGGTGAAGCTGGTTGGTGTTGTAAATATCCAGATGTTTTCGACGGTTTTCCAATACGCCCCCCGGCTTGTGTAGTTTGAAGCCGGGGTGAGAACAGTTGCTCAGGGTACTCAGAGTGCTTGTATAGTACTGCCTCACCTTGGCGGATTGGATTTCAATTCCATCCGACATTTCGTGCGATGCCAGGGCCCGAAGGTGCAGTGGATGCAGAGAAAGGCGTGAGATTTGTTTTTCGTCGCACTTTTAGGTGTAATTATCCTGACAATGTTTTCTGTCTTGGTCAGACTTTCCCTGCATGTCCCAGCTCTGCACAAGATACATCATATGATTTAGTATGAGTGATGTTGCGTCATATAATATGGCACCCAACTGCCAGTTGCTCTCGCAGAGAAGAAGGCTGAGGCCGCTAGCATTGATCTGAATTGTCTTGCTTGCATTTTCTTTTTCGAAGCGTCCGTGACAACCAGCATTGTTGAACAGGAGGCTCACCAAAAGAAGCTAGACCTTCTTGCTGAGATGACCAAAGAGCTGCAGGCATTTCCGGCAACTTTGTCATACTTCATCCATATGCACATGCAAACCTCACTGCATTGAGAACTCGTTAAAGTTTGGCAGACCCCTTTGACAAAGGGGAGAAATTCCGCAGCCCATCCTCCGAATGCAAATCATACTGAGAGTCGACTTTGGAGTCAAAAAAGGCAATGGGCAACAATTTCACAAAACTTCAAAAATTCGACGAGTACTCCAGTGTGTGGACCAGAGGTGATCCTGCAGCGCTTGTCTGACAAGAATTTGGCAGATCCCATTAGGGAGAGGCGCGCATGCCAGCAAGTTTTTGTTGGCTATTGCAAGTTGCTATGCAGTTCTGCCTCGAACACGGTGGCGAAGGTATCAAACTATGGCCCAGACCATCCAGAACAGAATGGCGTCTCTGCCGCTGCCCAAGCGCAGTAGCAGCTTCACTGCTTCACTTGCAGGGGTATGTCGCTCATTCACTTTGTTCAGTAGCTTCGTTCAGTCCCTGCGTTGACACCCCTCAACGAATCCCATTGCGAATGTGGGACTGACAACATTTGCATCAACTCAATTTGCTATGGGGATACGGGGCACCAGCGTGGAGCGTGACACGCACACACACACACACACACCAGCCAACCAGCCAACAGCTTCCTCCACAGATCGCGTGTCCAGGTCACGCCCTGCTGAGAAAGCCGAACCCTGTCAGAAGTATGCAGCATGCATGTCAAAGTGATCACACTGGGATTGCTGCGTCGATGTGGTTTGATTTTATTTTTGCAGATACTATTGCCCGCAATCTGCTTCATATGTAATGTTGTTTGGCTTGCAACGACTTGCCTGTCTCTCAAAAGATGCTTCGGTTTATGTGGCACCCTTTCTAACCAACAATAGAACCCCGCACCTATTGGTTATAGCTATGTTCCATCAGTTGCATGGTGCCAGACATGGCATTCATGTCATGCAATTGTCTAAGGAAAGAGCCTATGGCGGTCAAGATTTATGGCAGGAAAAACTCGCAACTCCAGCCCAGACAGCAAGCGTGGGAGGAATCCCTGGAATCCCTGGAGCTGGAGCCCCCGCTACCAATGCGATTGTCGTGAGTCCGGCCAGTTCTTCTTGAAATATTTGAAATGAAATGAATGCAATTGTTTGTAGTTGTTTGTAATTGTAGACCTGAGTTGTAGACTCAATGGCACTTCGTTTGTGCTCGGAGTGCCTGCCCCGTTGAACTTGCCGTGCACAGCCAGTGGCAATGCGAACCAAAAGGATGAGCGATCGCCACTGCTGCTTGAGGCCAACTGGACAACTGGGCCGATGTGGCAAGGATCAGGAGCTACATTGTCCAAACTGCTTAAGGTTCCTCAAAAAGTCTCGCTTGGAGGCTGTCATACTGTAGGCTGTCACAATCTGTCACATTTCCACAGCCATTAAATGGCTCAAACATGCTTAGCGGACTTGCCGCTTGTTAATGTTGAGCTTGCTGGTTTCTTGGCAGCTTTGAACAGCACTGCATGGCAAAGCGTTGTGCTGCGTAATTAGCTGCCCAGGTGATGGACAGCAATGCTCCACTGCGTCGGGTCCTGACAGAGAGCAGATTGCTGTTTGATTGCTGCCTGATTTGTTTGTTTGTCCCGTACTTTCAGCACATCTTGGGGCCATTGAGAAAGGAATTTTGAATAATTCGGATGGTTCCAATTGGCTCAACTGAGGGAATGGCCATTTTCGGCGCAGCTTCTATGCGCTTGCGGCCTTTGTTTTTTTTAGGCTCGATGCTTGTATGCCACTGTCTGCTGCACATTCAATTCACATTCCATGCGCATTCAATGTGCATGCTATGTATATGCCGCTTGGGATGTGTTTCTTCCCCAGGAATCATCAATGCAATCGAAAGAACATGATAGAATCATACAAACAGAGAATAGTTTGAATAGTTAAAGAAATCATGATAAATCCATATAAATCCATATGCACATCATAGAATCATTGTAGGATCTCGAATCGATCAAGTTGCGTCTCGGCATCTCGTGAGGATTCCGCTCTGCGGCCTTGCCGCAGGCAGCTCGCCCGGCTGGTCGCTTGGCACAAGTTGTGACACCAGATGACATGTGTGTAGGATGTGTAGCTTAGGCACCACCAGGCACCACCAGGCACCACCAGGCACCACCAGGCACCACCAGGCACCACCAGGCACCACCAGGCACCACCAGGCACTGCTTTGATTTGCAACGTGCACCCCATGCCTCATGATACCTTGTATTCAACTGGGATGAAGTTCATGAAGGGAGGGGGCCCAGGTGACGATGCTCCCTTGTTCGACTAATTAATACGGTACCCTAGGATACTGTAGGGCGACATTCCTGTGAGTGCACGGATGGTATACAGCAAATGATGGCCTGCAGCTGAGGTATTCAAACATGTGTGGCGGATCCAGTTCAGTGACTGACTTCTCCAGCAAAGACAACATGGTGGAGGCCAAGCCTTTGCAAGTCACAGTGACAAGGGATGGCTGTGGCCATGTCATGTGTTCTCCAAGCAGAGCCTTTGTACGCTCATGGACAATATGGATAGACATGACCGTTGCTCGGAAGTTTTGGTTTTCCAAGTTCCTTTGGAACCTTTGGAACTGGGCCCAGGCAGGGTGGATCTTCAGTTCAGACGAGGACAGCTTCTGGGATCCTGACACGACATCATACAATGGTGCTTTTCGTGGATCCTCCGATGCTGGAGATGGCACAGTCTCGTTGCAGCTGCAGGGTGAGGGAGTTGTTGTTTCTCGGTTGGATGTCGCAGATTTATGCAGATTCGAAGATGGTGGATGCTGGAAGGGCCGGGGGTGGAGGGCATGTCATGAGTCATGGCTATGGCAGTTGTGGCAGTTATGGCACCCCATGGCAGTTATGATTGGAGTTATGGTTATGGTATCTGTTTGCCAAACAGTTTGCCTCTTTCTGAAGCCCACCGAGGCAGTGACCTTTGGAAGCGCTTCCACTGGCACTGTGAGCGTCAAAATGAATGATGTCGTGCAAAGCACCGCATCTGCAAACACGGATTCTCAGACGGTGGAGATCAGCTTCAGCACAGGCACTCTCTTCCTTTCGCGCGCACACATATCTATCAGGACCTATCATGCTTTCCCCTAGTTATTTTGTGTATGTGTATGTGTTTGCAAGTATTTCTGAATTTTGTGTTTCCTCCTCATCCTGTTGCTTGTAGACTATGTAGCCCATGTAGACAGAAGTAGACTATGTAGACTTCCGATGCTGACTCAGTACCAGCAATGCTCCGCAGACTCGTCACTCATTTAATCATATCATATTCCATCCATGCCAATTCCATTTGTGAGGCGACATTTTACTCTTTGAGGAGAACTCCTCAATCATTCTTGTGCAAGCGCTCGAAGCTCCCTTGGCATTATTGCACTCACTCGCCCTTTACACATGTCCTTTGAAAAGCAGCTAGTGGACTATCGCATTCATCCCTGCTTTCTAAAGTAGCTTCAGCAAGGAAGAGACAAGTGATAAAGCTCTGTATGCTCAGCTGAGGAATTCATTTGCGATGTAACATCAGCCAATGTCCCCGTGTGGGCCTATCACGAGACAATTCCCTCCAGTGCTCTTCCGTATGAAATGGGAGTGGAATCTGATCTGAACATCAATGAGGCGTCGTACACTATTATGCTGTGGGTGAAGCAAGGCGCAAGCGAGCCAGATGACTCCATCATCATAGGCCAGTTCATTGACACCTCCACCACAACAACAATGACTGTCACCTCCACCACAGTAGTCACCATTACCAGCACCACCAGTTCAACAACTGAAAGTACAACGTGGCCAGGTCGCAGATGGTGCTATGTTGAGCTGGGGTATCGATCAAACTGATTCGCCTTCAAGTGTTTAAGTATGATAAGTATGCTAGTTTGAGATAGTTTGAGTGCATATTGTTCCCGAAAGCCCCTGCGACGGGTTTTTCCAAAAGAACGGCTGCTGAATTCATCTTTTCACTTCATCTACACAACATCTCCTACTTTCTTTACATCTCCCACATCAACTTCAATCATCAATTTCAATCATCATTCATCAACATCATCTCATCTACATCACCTGCATCAAAGTCAGTATCCACAAGCATCATTCATCAACATCATCTCATCTACATCATCTACATCAAAGTCATTATGCACATCATCTGTATCAACTCCCACATGAGTTTTTTGACAGTAGTTATCACACAGGAGGAGTTTTTACACAGCAGTTGTATACACGGGAGTTATTACACAGGAGTTAATACTCAGGAGTTAATACTCAGGATTAATACTCAGGAGTTAATACTCAGGAGAGAAACTCCTACAAAAAAAACTCCTATTTCTCAAGTTCTTCTAAATTCTCTCTTAAGGCAACAGGGGCAGCCAAATCCGGTTTGCGAAACGCAACCTTCCCCGCACTTGGTGCATGTCGGAGGCACGAACGTGTGGTGAAACGCGACGCAACCCTCTCCACACTTTGTGCGTGTCGGACGCACAAACGTGCGGTAAAATGTGAATTTTCGGTTGTCGGGCGGGACCCTGTCGCACGAAATGAGGGTCGAAGTCGAAGTGCACAAACTGAGGAAAAATTGCGATTTTTATGTTCATGCTGGGTTTTTGCCCCCCTTTGCGGGGACCTTGCGGGGACCCACGCACGAACGTGTATTGAAAAGCGAATTTTTGGTTGCCGGGTGCGACCTCTTGCACAAAATGAGGGTCGGACGCACGAACGTGTGGTGAAACGCGAATTTTCAAAGGCTTGGTGCGACCGCGAAATGAGGGTCGAAGTGTCAAAAACCGAGGTAAGAGTGCGAATTTCACTCAGATGCAGCCCTTTGGCACGAAATGACAGGCAAACTGCCAAAACTAAGGTAAAATTGTGATTTTGAGAGGTCACAAAGGTATTCTGTGGCAAGGGTTCTTTGCGTCAAAGCTTCTATGTAAAAGCTTCTGTGTGTAAAAGCTGTTCTGTGCAGATTCTGTGTGTAAACATGTTTGTGAAAGCTTCTGTGTGGAAAAGCTTCTCAAGCTTCTCTGTGTAACGGTGTCTCTGTGCAAAGACTTCTCTGCTTAAAAGCTTCTGTGAGTATGTTTTTATGTGTCGACACTTCTGTGTGTAAAAGGCCCTTTGTGTGTAAAAGCTTCTCTGTGTAAAGACTCTTATGTGTAAACGCTTCCGTGTGTAAAAGCTGCTCTGTGTAACAGCTTCTGTGTGTAACAGCTTCTGTGTGTAAAAGACGCTCTCTGTTCAAAAGCTTCTCGGCGTAAAAGCTTCTCTGTGTAAAAGCTGCTCTGTGTAGAAACTTCTATGTGTAAAGGTTTCTCTGCTCAAACACTTTTGTGTGTAAAAGCTGCTCTGTGGAAAAGGCCGTCTGTGTGTAAAAGCTTCTCTGTGTAAAAACTTCTCTGTGCAAACACTTCTGTGTGTACAAGCTTGCGTGTGTAAAAGCTTCTGTGTACAAAAGCTTCGCTGTGTAAACGCATCTGTGGCCAAAAACTCCTCTGTGTAAAGACTTCTGTGTGAAAAAGCTCCACTGTGTAGAGGCTTCTCCGTGTAAAGGCTTTTCTGCGTAAAGACTTCTGTGTGTAAAAGCTTCTGTGTGTAAAAGCTCCCCTGTGTAATTACTTCTGTGTGTAAAAGTTGCTCTGTGTAAAGATTTCTCTGTGTAAAGACTTCTCCGTTAAAAAACTTCTGTGAGTAAAAACTTCTCTGCGAAAAGACTCTTCTGTGTAAACACTTCTCTGTGTAAAAGCTTATCTGTGCAAAAGCTTCTGTGTGTAAAAACTTCTTTGTATAAAAACTGCTCTGTGTAAAGCCTTCTCTGTGTAAAAGCTCTTCTGTGGAAAAGCTTCTGTGTGTAAACGCGGCTGTGGCCAAAAACTCCTCTGTGTAAAGGCTTCTGTGTGTAAAATCTCCTCTGTGTAAAGACTTCTCTGTGTAAAGGCTTTTCTGTGTAAAGACTTCAGACTTCTCCGTGTAATTGCTTCTGTGTGTAAAGGCTGCTCCGTGTAAAGACTTCTTTGCGTAAGCACATTATCTGTTTGTAGAAGCCCCTCTGTGTGTGAAAACTGCTCTGTGTCAAGACTTCTGTGTGTAAAACCCTCTTGTGTGTGTAAAATCTTCCAAACTTCTCTGAGTATGCAAAACCTTCTGTGGGTAAACGCTTCTCTGAGTAAAAACTTCTCTGTGTAAAACCTTCTCTGTCTAAAAACTTTTCGGCATTGTTATGCATCAACAACCTTTTTCATGATTTATCATTTTTCATCATCATTCAACATTATCTTCACGTTCTTTTCCATCCTTTTCTGATCTACTCCCTCTTGCTCGTCTTTCGGGCCACTCTGTGGTCTAGTTTCACTGTCTTGCCGAGTTCTGCCTTTGACATTCTCCAGATGTTGATTCTTTATCTCAAGGACAGCACTTTGCTACTGGGATGAATGGGAAGGCTACTTCTCTCCTGGTTTCGCGAACAGCATTACGGAGACATTCGACCTCTGGAGCGCAAAGGAGAAATGCCGCTAGATGAAAAACATGTGCTTTTGTGCCCAATAAGCATTGGAGAATCCTTGGAATGATCGACTTCGTTTTGCGATTGTTCACTACAAGGGCCACATTTGCCGTCAATCTGGATGCGAGTAAAATGCTTCTCAAGCCTGTCTGAATCAGTTTTCAGTCAGCCCGCGCAATCACTTGGTGATGGTGGCTTCTCAAAGTCTGCACCCTGAATTTCAATTGTTTTGTTCAAGAAACCCTCCTCCCATGTCCGCTGCTCTCTTGCTCAGGTAAATCTTTAGGAGCCTCCACCTGCAAAGCAGTGACGTGTGGAAGTGATGGCACATGCACAGTGAGAGCTTCCAGTTCAAGCAGCCTCTTTGGCAGTGGACTTGGCGAGACTACCTATGTCCCCAGTTCTTTGTGCTACTCTGGCGGGTCTAAGCTTCTCGTGGGTGATCCGCGTTCCGGCGTAGGCACCAGGGTAGGGTCTCAGAAGGGCAGGGCCGGAACGCTGAACTACCCAGGCTTCACAGGCTTCCGGAGATATTTCTTTGGTTTCTTTTTTTTGGTTGTGCTTGATACTTTGGGATGCTTAGCTGACTTAGCTGCTTTGATTCTCTTCGATTGCTTCAGATACAGCTGCCATCGGCCACCTGTATCCATCCGGCAGGTTGCAGTGATACTGCTACTGGAAGTGGATTTATCATGTACTCTGGTGAGAACATCAGATCGCGCTTTTCGGGCACGACGTTCAAATCGGACATGGCTGACAACTTCATTTGCGTTAGGCAACTTGTCTTTGCCTTGCCCGGAGTTCTCACTCTTTCAGAAGACACACCTCCCACGTCCATTTGGGCCGTAAAGCTTTGCACTCGTACTCGTACTGTGTATGTCAAAAAATCTAAGTTTGTTTCGCCAAGTTGACCAAATTTGCCCCGCAAGAATGCTTCAAAAAAATGCATGATATTTTCTGCAGAGTGCTCAGGTATTCCAGTGGCTGGTTGTACGATGATGGCAATGGCAATGAGGCCTCTTTCACTCCAGCAGAGTCTGACATCTTGGTGGCCGATGTCAATTTTGATACAGATGAGGTGACAAGCCTGGCAGCTACTGACGAGTACTACCAGTATGTCACGAAAGGCTTCAATAGCGGAGACCTGACTTTCTATGCCAACAAATATGAAAGCTCCGGTACGGCAAGTACTGGCGACGTTTTTATTGAAGGCACCTACATCTTTACTCAGTCTATGAACATCATAGCATATCCTGATGTTGTGGCCACATCCTCCAGTGCGCCCTCACAATTTTCCAGTGGCACACAGGTGGTGGACTTTTACCAGTATCAAAACACGGCTGCTCCTGAAATCCACATGCAGGTGAAAACATACTACACCGGAGCTGACTCGACGCTTTGGAAAGTTTTTGACGGTGACTTTGGTAGCTCGACACAGGTGCAGGAGCCGGACTTGCTGTTTGAGGGCGAAGACGAAGAAGCCAAAGTCCATTCGGTCGCCTGAAGCAATATCATGCCATATCATGCCCAAATATGCCAAATGCATCCAAATGCTGTAAACATTAAGGCCACAGTCAGTACGGTCCAGATAGCCTGCAGCCAACTGAACCTGACAAGATGGCGATGGAGACAAAGAGAGATGAGAGAGGTATAATATAAATATCGAAATTCACTGTTTGAGATGACCAGTTTTCCTTTTTGATTTTCAGTCTTTCATGGAACCCAGGTCACAATATACACCACCACAGCAGACAACAGCTACACAGCATATTGGCGAACCGAAGAAAACTCAGGAGCGATGAGCTTGGTTTGGAATTACTTGCTGTCAAGTGGACCCAGATGAGTGTCAATTGATACATCTGATACATATTCATATTGATACGTTTTTCTCGACGGCTTCGTGCATTTTTCCCATCTACTGTACACCTTACCAACATGTTTGACAAGGTCACCACCTCATGTTTGCGCATATTATATTAGTATGTATGTGTTTACGTCAGTTTATGTCTTCTAGCAGTGAAATTTGGACGCAAAGAAGCGGGAACGTTTCAGCCGTCTTCCAGTTGGCACGTGACACCCACAGCGAAAGATTGTTCGTTTGCCCCAGCGTAGGTTGTAGGCGGATGGGATTTTTGCAGATGGGACTTGTGCATCAGGAGACAACCAGAGTGTGTCAGCCAATTGGATTCAGCAAGGCTCCTACTACAAATGGGAGATACCAATCAAGGCAGGGCCATCTTTGCCTGGGCTGGAGTGTGGCCACACACACACACACATATATATATACACATACATATGCACGCCCAATATCAGAATGATATTCTAATATTGGGATATATTGGGCGTGTATGTAGTATACAATTGGTTTGTGTTTTGCGGCTTTTGACGGTTGGACATGATGCGCTTGTGTTTTCTCCAACACGTTGTATAGGCCAATAGAAACTTGGAGACATGATATATTGTATTCAAAGGAAGTTCAATTAGCAAACTTCCGAGGGGAAGCATCACTACTTGGATAGCTGACAAAAAGTTGCTGTGAGAAGAGAAGGCCCCCTCAGGCTTTCTTTGAGTCGTACTCAATTCAGCCTGTCAATCATTCAGTCATCCTTCCAGTCATTGACCATTCAAAACTATTCAAACACTGATGTCAGTCAGCAATCCTTTCTGTAGTAGAGGATTCTGTAGGCAATTCATTTCCTGTAGCCACCGAATATTTTTCGAAGCTTCCGCCTCGGCGTGGTGTTTTGGGACTGCCAGTGACTGCAAGGCCACCACCACGAAGCTGGAGGTTCACCTGCGAGGCTCTGATTTGGACTTTGATGGAACGCCCTCCAGTGATGCGAGCAGATGCTTTGACTTCACCGGCTACGAGGTGAACCTGCGGCACTCAGTCACCACCACATCTTCAACCATCACCGCAACTTCTACTTCACGGACTACCACATCAGGAACAACCACTTCGGTCACTTCCACTTCAACCGGCACCACCACAACAGTGACAGCCTACCCATCAGTTGCCTTCAACGAACTTGTTGGCAACACTTGCGATGATACCAAAACTTCCTCTGGACTTACATCAGCCACTGTTGATGAATGCAAACTGCAATGCTTCATTGATTCCACGTGCCTCATGCCAAGCAAGGAGAAATTGTGAACCCCGAAACTCCCTCGAACATCCTTAGATACAAATTTGA
Source organism: Symbiodinium sp. clade C Y103 (assembly GCA_003297045.1). Lineage (NCBI taxonomy): Eukaryota > Dinophyceae > Suessiales > Symbiodiniaceae > Cladocopium > Cladocopium sp. clade C. The sequence continues at coordinate 59,390 of BGPT01000454.1, read as the reverse complement.
TCTTGTTGGATCTCACTCAGTTGAATTCAGACGACAACACAGCCTTGAAGACCCTTCAAGAAGTGGTGCAGTGACAGGCGTTTGTAACTTGAATTTCAGGTGCGCTGGCTTCGTGTACACATCGGGCACGGACAACTGCCAGCTGCTGACCACAGTCTCCACAGTGGTTGCCTCGTCTGACGAGACCTGCTATCAACGAGTTGCTTCTGGTATGTGCCCATACCTGCGCCTCGTCCGGTGGGAGAGTTCAGCGCTTGTATGTTTTTGTTCTTCACGTGCGAATTTCCGCTGATGCTATTTGACAACATCTAATCGAAGGAAGTTTAGAAGCTAAACTTCCGACAATATGGACAGATGGAAAAGCCGAGATGGGAAGAGGCACAGAAGAGAGAAGCTAAGACAGGGAGAAAGTCAGAAGAAAGAAGATCAGAGAGAAGAAAGTCAGAAGAGAGAAGATGCAGGTGCGCGAAAAGGTAGGGGAGTCACGAAACATTGTGTTTTTTTAATGTTTTGTGGCTCCGGAGGGTCTAAGAGTAGGCTCGCTAAAGCGGCGGGTGCGGAGCCATCTGGGCAGCTGAGAGATCAAAAATTGCACGCTGTGGTGGCGCGAAGCACATTTGGAAGTCAAAATGCTAAAAACACCACACGTTCAGAGCACTTTTGGAAGTTGAGATGTCAAAAAGTGCACGCCATTGTGGCGCGAAGCATATTTGGAAGTCAAAAGCGTTAAAGACTGAGCGTCAAAAGCGTTAAAGACTGAGCGGTTCGGAGCACTTTTGGACGTTCAGACGTTGTTTTGTGTGGCAGGCGCAGGGGATTCTGCACCTTGTCAAAAGTGAGCTAAACGTGTGGGTTTTGTCAGAGTTTGTAGCATTTTCAAAAACGATGGCAGGCGTGAGACATTTGAAGAGGATATGTGAAGATGCATGTTTCGCGGCAGGCGCAGTACAAGAGACACCTAAAGCAGACATGTTAAAAGGTCAGGGCGTTGATTTCCTGAGAGGGGGGTCATTTTGGAGCATCAGATTTTCACGTTTGCTAAGATGATTTTGCGTGACAGGTGCAGCACTTCGTATGGCCTGGCTTCACTTTTTCGTGGTTTTCGTGGCATAGAGACATGGCATGGAATAATCGCAAAAGGCATTGGCACAAGGCCGTCAGCTGCACACTCAACTTTCCATTTTTGATGGAAGCTTCGCAGAAATGCTTCGTTTTTGATGTTGTCAACATAAAAATTGAGGAAGTCTCGTAGATTTGCTTCGTTTCGGAACGTTACACTACACTACAACTACAACAACTACAACTACAACTGTACAACAAAAGGCGGTGGCGGAAGTTTCCTGAGATGCAAACATGTTTGACCGGTAGAACGCAAACTAAATGCAACATTGTCCAGGAATATTACTTGAAGTTGGTGCTAGAAACGCTTCAGTAATTGTTGCGTTCACATTGGGCGGAACATCAAAGGGACGACTAAGGGATGACTTCCTAAATGCTGCGTTTACATCCAGATGCTGTACACTACAACTACAACTACGATTACAACTACAACTACAACAACTACAACCACAACTACAATAACCACTACAATTACACTACCCTGCACTGCACTACAACTACAACCACAAGTACCAGTACCACTACAACTACAACTACACCGATTACAACTACAACAGCTACAACTGCAACAACTACAACTGAAACAACTACAACTGCAACAACTACGGCCACAATTTCAACTACATGACAACGACAACGACGACTTCAACTACAACGACAACGACAACACAACTGCAACACAATTATAAGAACAAGAGCAAGAACAAGAACAAGAACAAGAACAAGAACAAGAACAATAACAAGAACAACAACAACAACAACAACAACAACAACAACAACAACAACAACAACAACAACAACAACAACAACAACAACATCAACAACAGCAGCGACAACTACAACTACAATGAAGGCTGCATGACAACTACAACTGCAACTACAGCTGCCACCACCACCACTACAGCTGCTACCACCACCACCACCACAGCTGCTACCACCACCACCACCACCACCACCACCACCACCACCACCACCACCACCACCACCCCCCCCACAACTACATGACACTAGAACTACAAGCACATCGACAATCACAACTACATCAGCAATTGCAACTACAACGACAACTACAATTACCTTGCAACTACACTGCGCTGCCTCCAACCACTTATCGGTCCATCAGCAGGTTCGCTCTGCCATCCACGAGTCGCAACAACCAACTTCTCCTATAGGTTTCCTATCTTTGAAACTTTCGCCACCGGCTTGTGCGATACTACTGGTACTGAAATTAAATTAGTAGATTTTATTATAATTCACATATCATATATTTACCATGAAGCCTGGCAAACGCTGCGAAAACACATGATAGATGAGCCTGAGAGACTCTACGATCCAGGCGCCTCTTTGGCGACCGGTGTGAAATTGCAGCAGCATGTCTAACTCCCAGGTTCCCGTATGCTTTCTACGAAAACAGTGACTACTGCTGCGCGACAAACAAAGAGAAGAATGACGGGACAGACGCAACGTGCGACGGCAGCTCTTTGCATGCTGATGATACGGTGTCCCTATGCTGCGAAACTGTGCTGGCAACTAGCGTTTCTTCACATGTGTTTAGACACTTACTGACCCACAGATAGGTTGCTGCACATTTGATGACGGAACGACAGATATAGTTGCATCAACTGCTGTTTGTTCCAAGTCGGCGCTGAGGAAAATGACAACTTCGTGTTCTGTGATAGCCCACCCTGCATCCTTACAGCGATTCGAGCGAGGAAACTGTGCAAATTGAATTGAACTACACAAGGAACCAAAACAGTCAGAGACAGCAGATAGACATCAAAATCAAAAAAATCTTGTGACAGTGTGATATTCCTGTTCCATGTGAATGGTCCTTCTCACCTGGAGCTCCTGTTTTTTTTTTACTGTTTTTTCTGTTTGACATGAGGCTCGGACTATCAGACGCAGCTTGTTTGCAGTAGTTCAGATGATCACATTCGGATCGTGAAGCGGCTACATTTCTGAGGGCAAGGGTTCAAATGATTCACTCCCTTCAATTTTGCAAGAAACTTTTGGGGACAGTGGTCTTTGGCAAAGAACTTCGCCTTTGGCTTCCTCTCTCACCATGAACTCTGCCAGGAAACCAGGAAGCGGTATTACGCAAAAGTAATACGTATATTTATATATATATATATACTTATTACACCCATTCTTCAGATCATGTTCTTTTTTGCTGGGGTGTAAGGGCCTCTTGCAAGAAGATGCAAGAAGTGACTCCAGCAGCAAGACTACATGCAGTCAATTGTCAACCTGGAGAAGCTGAGGTACACAGGTGCAACCATGCATGGCATTGCAACAATCTCTTACGTTACGCTGCTGACAACGACAACGGTAACTGCTACAACGGCAACTGCTACAACGGTAACTGCTACAACGGTAACTGCTACTGCGACAACGGTAACTGCTACAACGGTAACTGCTACAACGGTAACTTCTACATCGGTAACTTCTACATCGGTAACTGCTACAACGGAGGCAGTTGCTACTACTACAACAGGAACAACCACAGACACCACAGTCACAACTGCAACGTCATCTGCCACGAGCGAATCAAGCACGACTATTACAATGTCTTCAACGGCGACTGTGACTACGTCGAGCTTTACCACAACTCAGTCAAGCGTCACCAGCACAACTACATCCAGCACAACTACAACGTTCATATCTCCCAGTGTCTCATTGGCAAGAAGACTCTCATGATCTTGATTCAGCTACTGCCAGCTGCCCACCTGGAGTACATTTTTACATAGATGGGATATGACTGTGTATGTATGTATATATATATATATATAATATATATAGAATATATATATATATATCACATGTAACATAACTTTTGATTTGAATTATTTCGAGTTCATGTCGAATAGCGATGATGTGTTTATCAAACAATGTGCAATGCATTACTGTAACTATTAAGTGTATTTTACTAGCATTAATTTCAAGTTGTTGCTTTTTACCTCATATTTCCACGCACTACATTATGATTAAATCTGATTAAATGATTGATGATATAACAACGACGACAACCGATGACACAACTGGTAGTCTTGCTCGTTTTGATCATCATATTCTATCATATTCTTAGTCATCTAACTCTATCTTTCTATCCACAGCTCGAGCTGCAGAAGAAACTCCTGACAAATTTGTGCGCCTCGCGAGAAGAAAACGCACAGGTAGTGCTTGACAATCAGACTTTCTGAGATTCTTTCCGATTTATCTTTAACCTCTATGTTCATATATGCCCGGTATACGTGACTTTTTATGTCAATTCATTCCACCCTCCAGTAAATGAACAGAAATGATATAGATGTGGAAAACCGCGGTTTTCTTGGAGATTATCGTGTATAAATGGTAGGGTAGATTTTCCACCTTGTAAATTTGCTGGAGGGATCTGGAGGGTATACGGATTTATGACATCAGTTCGACTGCCCTTCACATTAAAGTACATGTTCACACCTTTTGCCCGAACAGATCCGGAATCGCACGAGTTTTGCCTTCTTGGCCGTGGCATGTGGCCGCCACCAAGGATATCTCTACTGGGACACCAATTCTGCAAAACTCTCAACAGAACTATCACCGGAATACCAAGAAGAGCAAGGACAGTTCTATTGGACAATTCTCTTTGTGCAGGATACCACCGTGAGATTGAAGAACGTGGGCACTGGTACGTTTCTGGCTGTGTCTGGAGGAAACCTGGTGCTTGAAAGCACTGGAAGCTCCGAAGGCCTCTGGACTTACACCGAGGATACTACGCATAGCAACAACCAGGTGACTTTGAAAAACTCAGCTTCGGACAAGTATTTATGTACCGCGGAGGAGCCTGAGATTGGAGATACTTGCGCAAACAGCGTGGTGGAGTGGACCATATCCTTTGTATCCAGTACCGTCTCTTTGTCTCTGTTCACTTCAGCAACAAGAACTACAACCTCTGTCACTATCACCTCCATGACCGAAGGGCATGACAAACTGACAAACCCTTACAGATTGTTGAACACATGCAAAACTCTTTGGATAGTTTTACCATGTCGAACACAAACAACTCTTCCTTCAGTCCACAAACATGATAACTCACCGTGGAGAGAATTTCTGCTTATTACTGCGATTTCCATGAGAAACTGGTAGCATGATACCGTAATGATACCTGATTCGGCTGATTCACCTGATTCACCTGATTCCCCTCGTGCTGAGACGCGCCTCCTAGAGGACCTCCACTTCGGCCACAACGACCCAAACATCGGTTACCAGCACAACATCCCTGACTGGAACAACCACATCGTCGACCGCGACAGCGACGTGGTCGAGCACTACGTCAGTATCAACGTCATCAAGTGTTAGCTCCACTGAGACTACAACTGTGGTGACATTCACCACAGCAACAAGCACGGTAACCTCAACAACTTCATCAACTGCCACTTCGCAGTATGCACAGACCAGATTCGATCTATCTTTGAAGGATGGAAAATACTACATCAGCTCCTCGCATTGAGTGGTAGTAGATGTCGTTCTGTAGTAGTAATCATTTTTGGTCAGTGATAGCCTCTCATTGTTTCTGCTATTGCTCTTCTCTCCCTTTTTTTGTTGTCTTGCGTGGTCGTTGGCTGGCATTCCCACTGACAAAATAAGGCCACTACCTTCATGAATGCCACTCTGATACTACGCTGACGAAAGAGATATGGCCCTTGAGCTCAGCACAAGATGCACAGCAATGTTCAAGATCACACAAACACACTCTTTGCAATGACACGAGATATATAAATGTGACATAGTTGTACAGTATGTCTTGGGCACCGAGGCAGCACCTAGCAGTCGTCTATGATTCGAGTGCCAAGACGCAGTCAATATACATAGATGGCCAGCTGGACAAGACTTGTTCCGCAGCCAGGATGCAGCAGCTGTTCTTTTTTGGGCTGTGGCAGCTGTGGCATGTTGGTGGATCGCTCTTCCCTTTCTAAATTGACCTGATGCCACCCAAAAATCATGACTGAGGACATTGAGGCACCGAAGACTGACGACACAAACAAGTCTGAAGCTGAAACCTGATGGGATGTTTCTACATCCTTCTACTGAACAGGGTAATGCTGTTTTGCCGAATGGGATATATGAAGAATGCTTCTGTGCAAATTATGGCGATAGTTTTGCACTGCACTCCCTTGTGCTCTTGCACCAAGAGCTCTGCAGGTTTTACCTTGGTGGAGCAGAACAACGGGGAGAGACAACAAAGTGGACTGGTTCCATCGCAGACGCAAGCATTTTCCTGGAGGCCCCATGCTGCGACCCTTCAGACTCAGACAGATTTTTCTTGGATATCGGATCAATTTCCTCCATTAGATGCAAGCGGATACGCACACACACACACACAGAAGCACACATAGATACACATATACATATATATATATATACACACATACTTGTAGCATAGATCCGTTCACAATACATACGGCACCTTCCTATCAAAATGCCAATCTAAAGGCCAACCAAATATGTATATATATATATATAATCCTAAGTACATACCAACAATATCCTAAAACAATGAGAGAGACATTGCGCTACAAAACTAAGGTGGTGTTCATTGCATTACGACGGTGCATTACATACATACATACATACACACACACATTGTGCATGCATATATGGGTTTGTCTGAAAATAAGGTCGGTATCCCCAACATCCATTTGCAGACATACATCAATCTATACATATATATATATAGACAATATGTATACTACATCTATATATATATACATACACATCATCCAATATTATATCTATCTCTTTTTCCATATTTGGGATAAATATCCATTAACAAGCTATTCAAGGCTTCCTGCATGCGCAGATGGGTCTCGTTGGAAAAGTGGTTGCTGATTTCCAGGTACTGACCTTGGAGCAGGTTGGCATTGCAAAGATCACCTCCTGCTATCTCCTTCCAGGAGGGAGGGTCTCAATGTGTTTCACATACCCTCTGGTAAACTAACATAGCTATTGAAAATTGCCATTTATGGTTGATTTACCTATTAAAAATATCTAAAAATGGTGATTTTTCATAGTTATGTTAGTTTACCAGGGGATAGATATAAATATAAATATATATATATATACATGCATACACGTCTAATACAAGTGTCTGTTTATATATATATATATATTATATGTATATAGAAATATCTAGATTTATATCTATATATTTAGAAATGCGCACGAACATTCAAAAAAAAAAGCTGGAAATCGCATCATGTTTCTAATGACCTTGCAACTTTCCCGTCCCCAGGGACCGATTGCCGCACGGAACTGGACACCTGGCACGCCAAAGGCGCCTTGACGAACTTGTCCATACTTGTCCGTACTTGTCCGTACTTGTCCTATTGCTGATATCTTGAGGTTCTTGAGTGCTTTCAATATCTTGCAATATCTCGCAACCTAAAGAAGTTCACCGTTTTGCCAATTTCAATCCAGTTCCTTTGGAGGAGCTTGCCTGGTATCTGCGGACACCAGTGCATTGAGCCCAAAGTCTTGCCGTCTCTTGGATTGAGCCATGTTTAAAAGAGCAGGACCATGAGGAAAGAATTCCAGCATAAGTATGACATCTTTTGTCAATCCTGTTGGCAGAACCTTCAGAGTGCATCCCTTTGTGTCATTTTGTGCCATTGTCATCGACAGTGTCATTGTCATTCATTGCCCTTGAGTCAGTTGAGTCAGTTGAGGTACCTTCTGCGAACTGTATGGCCTCCTCTGCCTCAAAAGGTCTGCTGCAACAAGCAGCAGCTCATGCCCAACCCCGACCGACGCATCGTGGATGCATTCAAAGCGTGATTCATTCAAAGCGTGACGTCTTGTGCTGCCAGCATCAGGAAGTACCAGCAAGTACCGCAAAGTATCAGTAAAGTAGCCTCGTTTGTAGTTTAGTTGTTACGTACTTGTTACTTACTTCCTACTTGCTTGTTGCGGCTACTTTCCTTGTGTGTAATTCTTGATGGGCGGTTGTTGATTGAATTCGGATATGCCAAGATGCCTGGCGTGGTACCGGCTCATTCGAAGTGCAAGGGGTGCCGCCACACTGCACACAATAACATGTTTCTGCCTCCCAAGGACTATTTGTCGGATTCTGCGTTCCTGGGTTGCAAGTGGGAGTTGAAAACCTTTGACATATGTACTGTGATATATTGTGAGTCATGTCATTATATATAATTATATATATATATATGATATATGTGATATGATGGTACTGTAACTGTATAGTAACTTGATCATCTCTTTCCATATCTTTCCAGGATCACATCTCTCGTGTACATGAGAATGTGGATGTCAGAGTTTTGCGCGTTGGATGAGGTATGGATGTGATGAGACAGCGGATGCCCAGCTGCAACGCAGCTGCACTATGGTCACCATGTAGATTACATGTAGATCTGCAAATGTGATTTTGGACGGGTTGTTGGGTCCATGATCACCGAATTCTTTGCATGGTTTGGCAAGGTGCATTGTGATTTTTGTGCCATTGCGCTTCGGAGATCTTGGGAGATCTTCGGAGTCGATTTGGACTGAGGTGTGAGTGCTATGCAGGGGACTGGGGGCCCTTGTTGCTGAATCCGACAAGCTCCTCCTCGCAAAGGCACAGGGGTAATGACAGCAGTCAGAAGTGTGCCAAATTGACACTTCTGTTAATGTCACGCTATGTCACCATTCATCATGCAATTCTAATATTTTGTGATGGTGCTCGCAAAACGCCGCGGCCGCGACCATCACCATCACCATCATCATCCCACCATGCTGCATCTCTCCTCGAATGCAGAGAGTGGCTTTACGATTTGAGAGTTATCCGTTGGCACGTCCCGGTGTGGTGTGCAGTGCGTAGCCAGCACGGAGGACATATTCGAGCGCCTTCTCGGATTCAACGTCCAAAGTAGGCTTGGCCATAGATCACTCCTGATGGTGCCAGCATGCCGTTTGTGGATGTCGCTAGAATTTTAACAGAGTCGAGACGGACCAGCGCCCTGTTTGTGTTGCAGATTCTTGCGCTCAACTCAGTTTGAATTCTTTCCCTTCTAGGTGCCCTCGACGATACAAGTGACGATCAAATGTGGAGACCGCTCTCGGACTCTGACGAAAGTATGATTATCGATGTTGGATCCAACGAGCTTTTCGCACTTTGGCACCGCAGTACAGTTCTTGCCAATGTCACTTGAGGAGCTGAGCAACACCCCATGCAACAGGAGCCTTCACTCACGACTTCATGCCCGTTTCATCTCTTTTTATTCTCTTTTTATTCTCGTTACTCCAGTTCAGGTATGCGGCGTAGTGTCTCAGGGAAGTGGTTCTGCCAGCTACTGGGTCAACACCTTTGAGGCTGGTCCCATGTAGGTCCTTGTCAGTGTCTGGTTCCTGTATCAACGGATTTGCGCTGCAAGATTTTGATTTTTTTTATCAAAGCCTGCTATGTGCTAATCCTAATCCTCGCAGGTCGATATTAGTCCGGAGCACAGTTTCCATTACATTGCAGACATTGCAGACATTGCAGACATTGCAGACATTGCAGACATTGCAGACATTGCAGACATTGCAGACATTGCAGACATTGCAGACATTGCATATCATTACATCATGACCCGACTGCTGGTGAGAACACAGCCCATGCACGCAATTTGCTGCATTATTGAGGCGAGGATAACAGTACTTATGTCGAGATAGCTGGGGCTTTTTCGACTGTTGGTGACCAAACAACCCAGAAGCTATCCAGATTTCCGCTGCCTATGAGAGCACGTTTCTTGGACAAACATACCAATGCAAAGTGATTGCATGTGCTTGCAATGCGGTCACAGGTCGTGGAAGCCATCAGAATTCAGCATGCTGTGGAGCTTTGGTGAGTACACCCGGTTGTGAAAGTCGTGGCGGTTGTATACTTTCCTTGGATTTAGCTTGGCGGACCAATTTTAGGAAATCGTTGCGATTGCGGTGTTAGGTGGTGAATTGTGAATCCTGAAATTAATAACATGGTTGGATGATTGGTTGTGTTTTGCTCCAGTGTGGGGGGCTCAAATATATACACAGGCATACATAGGCGAACATAGGCCATCCTGACCTGCTGCACCGTGCCTGGTGGTTCCTCTCCTTGAGTCAGCCTGGCGCAGGGTCCTCATGGTTTTGCTTTCTCTTCGCCAGATAGCTTTAGCTATCTTTGGCTATGAGGGTTCTTACTTCTCAATCAGTCTCTGCCTGCATTTTGCTTTGGCCGACTGCCCAAATTTGGTGGCTCCCGCCTTTTTGCCAAGCTTGTCTCCCTTTGTCTCCCTTACTCGCTCTTTGTCTGCTCTTCTGTCTCCTGGCTCAAAGAGTTTGTCAGGAGACTTGGGAGGTCAGTCTCCCCAAATTTGATTTTGGACCTCGCTGGGACCTCGTTCGCACCTCTGAAAGGTCTTTGAATGGTTTTCCAATGGCACGCAAGGTTTAGAAGATTCCTGGCTGGGAGAGGAGACAACTGAGAGAGGGGAGAGGAGGTAGGAGAGCTGCTGTTCTGCTGCTACTTGTTGGCTAAAAGGCATGACAAGGGTGTGCCATTTCAGGGTTGCATAGACAAGGAATCCCGCTCAAGAAGTTTGAAGGAAATTGCATTTTGCAGGGTTTGCGTAGCATGAGCGCTTTGCGAGGAATGTGCGCCCGCGTTCTACTGCAAAGTAACATAGAATCACCTTCGGGGAAAGTAAAGTGGAAGTCTCCTTGAATATGGCTATGGCGTTTCCATGGGGGACTGACATTTTGCAAGGTCTGTGCCGGGACAGGGGTCGTGGCATGCGTTTCCATGGTGTTCCAGCTTTCCAAGCATACATCGCAAGGACATTCGCGTTTGGGTGTATACATCAGTGTGTCCAGGTTACGTGAAAATTCGTCCCATTACTTTCAACGGAGCGGTGGCCATGCGAGCTGGATTGGTGACTTGCGGTGCGATGAGAGCGGGAATATCCACCAACTATGCCTCGACAGCAGGCTAGAAAAAAAACGTACGGGAGAAGGGATACAGTAGACTATGGCGTAGACTATTGTAGAGTCAGTCGATTCAGCTGGGAAACAATGAAACTAGACGAAACAGCTGGAGTACCCTGCAGGCATCACGTGTGATGACGACATATCAAACTGTGGTCTCTCGGACTTATGGGAGCCTTTTCTTGGTGAGCTTGCGGGCTGACAGAGTTTTCACCATGTTTCATCCTGTTTCAAGATCTCATTCCCCTTCCCCACTTTAATTTACTTTCTATACTTCATTATTTCCAGGACTTATTGTGATTTGTTCATTTTGTTATTTAGGGATGGCTCGTGGTCATTTTTTAGAGCGCAAGGATTTTTCGCACCAAAATTCCAAGGCTCTTCGTAAATTCATCGGCAGGTACTCGCGAAGCCTGCCGTTCCTCCATGCCCCAAGTGTGAATTGAAACCATCTTCCCAAAGTGGACACACCTTACACCGTACAGCTTCCAACCGTATCTGATGGCCCTATCCAACCCTTACATTTGAGCAACTCCTCCGGCCCTTAAAGAAAACGCAAGAAGAATGCCCAGCCCAGGGGGCCCAGATCATTATATACGCCGGTAAGGTAGTGCTATAGCGGATGGTGTGAAATGTGACGATACTTCAACTTACACCGGAGCTTTGGCAACTTCTTCCACAGAGCTCTGCACGTCTCAGTATTGGGTCCAGTTGGACTTAGGACCCCAACTTCCAAGGGGCTGGGATGGGATGGGACATGATGAGATCACATATGGTTTCCGGTGCGATGAGTATCAAGCGATGGGCAGCTAATTAACGTGTGTGGTTCCAAAAGCGTTCCAGCAGTTTTCCTGAAAAGGAAGTAGCACCAACGTAGCCAAAGCACCAGATGGTATGCACACAGCAACTTTCTATGATTTTGATTGATTTTGTCACATGTAATTTTGTTTAGAGTCATGGTCCTCCATATATTGCTTTTATGCTTTCACATGCTTTCACCATGTGGGGGTAAACAGGATCGAGCTGGCTCGGCCAACCATTCTCCAGGACCATCAAGCAATCTTCCATACAATCCGCCAACGAAGCTCGTGAACAAGGCAAGAAGATGTGGCGTGTCAAATGCTGGCAGGGTAGCACAAGCCAGTGAATACATTTTGCCCGCAAATGTGTCAGATACCCAAACCTCCGAAGGTGTACTACATGAATTCTCATGAATCCATACGATTGAAATGAAGAAACATGTCGTGCTGAGATCAGGTTGTCCTCTATGGCTGTGAAGGGCTTTTCTACTGCGGCCGCAAGCTGGAAGTGTCCGTGGATGGCTCAACTTGGTCAACAATCATCGAGCGGAGCACATATTATGACGCCTGGAATTCACTTAGGGATACTTAGGGGACTTTGAGTCCTTGGTGTTTGCAGCAGTTGACTTGGGAGACACGTGATTTTATCGCAGCCTTCCACCATGCCTGAGGATGATGACACCGCTCCAACAGTGGAGTATGACGATGAAGAGCATAGCCACGGTACAATTTTTCGCTTCGACCTGAGAGCCGTTCGCTATGTGAAGGTGTGGTCGAGCATTAGCAGCACCGACACAGCAGTGCATTTCTCTGAGATTGCATCTCGTCATCGAATTATGTCATCCGTGATGATTGTCGCTTTCTGCATCAACTTGCATTCATGTGACCTTCCAAAGCACAAGCATCCAAAAGATCGGTGTCCATGTGACCTTCGACAGGCTAGGCCAGATTGCATGTACACAGCATATTGTACTAGTTAGTAGACGTGTTTTCTGGTGCCATGTCTTGTCCTATCCTTTTCATCGTTCATGCTCTGCGAAAGGCAATGTGCATAGAAGGATCGTATGGTTTATATTATATAAGATATATTCATATATAACTTGCGCCCCGATTGTCTGCACCTGCATGTAAATGATAAACACCGATGGATCAAGCGAAGAAACCACTAGACACGTATGATGACCACAGTAAGGCGAATTAGAGATTAACAAGCAGGTAAGCGGACAAACAAGCGCAGAAATGAAGAACTTAAATGCATCACCATGAGAACATACATGAATGAACATGAATGTACGTGCACATCTAGATGTTATAGATACAGTGCATAAGCAGATTAAAACATCTCTGGCAAGAATCAATGGAAGTAATCGCTTGAAACCGTCTGGTACTCTGGTAGGAACCTAAAACATGGTTCCATGAAAACACCATGACATTGACATACCGTGACACCGTTCTCGAGATGATTGAGCTTAAAGCCGTCTCCAGCTAGAGGAAGTTTGTCCAAGTTGGTGCATGCAATTCTATTGCAACTCTGTAGTCCAAGCTCCAGTGATGATTTCCCATGACGCAACCATGTTTCGTACAGCATGATACTGTATCTTTATCTGTATCTATTTGTGGCTGAGCCTACACGTTTTCACAGTGTTTGGTGCGTCAGGGTCGGCGGAGCAAGCCTAGTTCCCACCAAGTATTACCACTGTTTTGGACAATGCTGAGAAGCCTGATGCGAGGATTGCACAAGATGCACTTGAACATAGGCTTCGGACAGGATTAAGAGGTTTAAGAACGATGTTTTGGTTCAACCCGGCCAGCTGCTGACTAGCATTTGCCCCTTTGATAGAAGCTGACAGACTCAGGAAGTCTATGAAGAGGCCGTGGAGAAAACTTACCAGTTTGACTCGCAGATCACGAGCACAAAAGTCACCATGGGAACTTTGGACAACCTGGGAATTTCCAGTGGTGATTATACCTTCATGACATTCTGGGATGCAAGCAGCCTGACTGTAGACAGCAGTACCGTCCATCCCTTTTTTGGGACGGACAGCAGTGGAATGAACTTCGTAGTGGCAAAAGAGGGAACCACTTCAGCCAAGCTATACCATGGCATCAGTGGTTCAACCTGCAGTGCTACGGTCACCATCGAGTCGTCCTGGAATCATGCTGCAGTGATCTACTCTTCATCTGCACAAACATCGTCATTTTATGTCAATGGCGTGCTGGCTAGCCCTACTTGTAGTCAGTTTAGCACATCGGGCACTACAGCCTACTATGGTGGTGGAGATGGAAGTACCTGGACAGGCAGCTTAGAGCAAGCGAAGCTGTACACCAAGGCGATTGGTACGGATGACCTGTTGAATTTCAGCAACTGGTGCTCAAGCTACACGTGCAGTTCAGCCTATCGTCGAAATTCCAGGCGGCGAACAGCTTGCACTACCACTGCGTGCTCAGATAGTGAATGTTGCGAGGCATGGCCTACCTGTGATGAAAATGACTGCACCGTTGATTGGAAGTCACTCGTTTGACTCGTTTGCATTTTCGATTTTCGATCCTTTTCACATCTTTTCACTTTCATCTGCAGAGGTGAATCTTGAAACCAAGGTGCAAGTACTTGAGATAACTTGAGGTTGTAAAGTCCAGAAGTCTGATTGTGCTGTCCTGCTGGGACCCTGAGCCGAGACAAATCATTTTCCCACGTTATCTATGGTGAGAATCCTTCATGTTTCTGCCGGTATTTGTACCTGTTTGATCCTGTTTGCGGGCCTCGGCTATCAAGGTACACATCTCGGCGGCGCAATTATTGCTTTCGCGACTGTACGCAAGCATTGTGTTGCACTGAGCGAACTCTTGACAGCTTTTCACTACTACCGGCAGACCATGCAGACCCTTCCTCTGTCACAGTTTCAGTGCTGCTTAGCAGAACTAATCAATTAGAATGAATCATGAAACCTTGTTTGCGCAATACGCAACATTAACATGTTTCTCTTCTCTTTCAGACCAGAAGTAGCCTCTTGAGGCACACCACTGATGCCTGGGAAGATGCGGGCTCGACTTGTGCCGATCAGTATAGCGAAACGCTGCCCGTGGCCACATCTGGCTCTGTGAATCGCACGGCAACAGGCACTTATACCATCACCTATGACTGCACGACCAATTCAGGCGGCTCAACCTTCGCCACTTGGATGTTGACATCTGACATGTGCTGACAGGAATCGACCTCATGCAACAGTATATTCATCCTATATTCATACTATATTCAATATATTCATCCTTATTCTGCTTTCATTTACTTCTGTTTGGCACTTTGCCATTTGTGCTTGCTTGATGTGCGTTGATCCTTGGAGAGTTGACTCATGGTGTGTGACGCCGGCTTCCAAGGATACCAAAACTAGGACCGTTGAAGTGGTGGACAGCATGTATATCAATACTGCCTTGACTCTCAGCTTAAGGATGCTTAGAGGTGCTTAGAGATTCTTAGACAATTTAGAAAGGGGTATCCGCTGTATTCGTCCATCTCGTTATTGACCAAGTTGTTTCCCCCAAGGATGTGGAAAAGAAAAAACAAGTCTGAATTCACGCTGGGTGTTGCAGTCCATAGGCTGTCAATGGGCAATGCATGTAGATGAAGGGATGATGACAAAATCCGCACGGGAACAGCATGAACACACAAGCACACCAATTTGATAGAGAAGGACGAATGCCCGACAAAAAAATCTGTGAAAAGGCCCTATGGCTCATATATGAGCCCTGAGTGTGTCACAATGCGTCACATTGTGTCTGAATGTCTCTGAGATACTGGATTGTCCAGCGAGAAGCGGGATCGTGGACCGACACCGAGTCGCAGTGCTATGCTACTGCAGTTTCTCAGCTCATCACTGCAAATGTATGCAAATGTGCACTCAGTCTACAGATGTATACAGTATCGTCAATATCGCGCAATCACATCATATTCCAGTGTCCAAGCTTGAAGAGGGTGATCTTCGGCAAATCCGTGGGAGGGATTGCTGATTGAGGATGCTTTTGATGCTACGATCGAGACGATGCATCAGAGTATCACGTGGGATGCCAATACTCGCCTATACTATGGAACAAGTGGAGTAACAGAGGCCAGCTCGATGAAAAAAATCGTAGGTTTGGGAGAGGCCCAGTTACTTGGTGTTTGGCCAATTTTGAATGTCTATTCTGCTGTGCTTTGCGGTTTTGATGGACGGGCAACATTTGCTGCTCATGTTGAAATATGTTTGCATCATTTGGTGAACTGGGGAATGATTTGCCTGATGAAGAAAGGTGAACTACACTGTGAACTACTCATGCTCGCAGAATGGTGACCTCATTGAGAAAAACCTCATGGTGCGTGATTCCATACGTGCTGGACTTGGGTTCGACAACTAGCAGATGTGAGACTGGACTAGACATGAACTGGAAACTTTCCACTGGAAATCACTGGAAACATTCCAAATGTAGTCCAAGTGTGACTTCCTGGGCATGAACTGTCGTGGGCTCCAGGCTTGCATGGGCCTGATCCTCATGTAGTGCGCGCTGGGCGTCACCGCTGGCATGAGGGCCAGTGCTGCTTGGAGAATCCAAGCAACCTACCAATATCGATTATATACCTGTATGATGATCATGATGATGCAGCCTTTGAGCAAGACGTGATGTATCTAAAATCAGAGTAATGAGGTAAAGACTCCTTGCGAGAGGAGTCCCTGCAATGTGTCCTGCAGACGCCAAGTCAAGCTGCAGTGCTGGACCGCTAAGGTGAGATTTGTGACACCGCCCAAACGAATCCTGGGGAATCGAGCTGCACGTACTCGAGCGACAATTCAACCACCACGGACAGATGCGGTTTGAGCGCTACAGGCGAGCGCTCTAGTCACATGGGTTTGCAAAGATGTTTGTATTCCATTGTATTTCCCAATATGATCCAACATGGCAGTTAAAAAAGAAATGATGATACATCAATATAAATCATTGGATTTCAGTGGTGCCGTATTGTCGGACAAAACCTAAATGAGTGCATGAACACTATTGTCATGCTCTGACATACAGATGTGCACAGGCAAAAGTCGCCCATTGATCCATGTATCCAAAACGATCCAAAACGATGGAAAGGCTGCAGTAGGCAGTAGGTTACGATAGGCTTGAATCCTGCATCATGTCACAGTGTCAGCGTACTGCCAAACGGACAAGGTATGCCATAGGGAGGGGTAGCACCTGCAGCCCTTCACTTGTTGCAACAATGTTGCAACCAAGATGACATCTCACAATCAAGTCATCAGTTCTGCATTTGCATTGCAGGCTGGAAAGCAAGCACCGATGATGGAGCAGGGACCTATGTTGAGCTTGACCTCGGCTCCGACATGCTAGTAGCAGGCCGCCTCGTGATATGTTGTGTTGCTGTATGGTTGGCAGGCACATGTTGGCACATGTTTGCACATTCGCATCGTCAGAACGGGGTTGAACATATACCATGACCAGCGACATTTCCGCGTGCCAGGAGTCGTCACGAAGGGTCATTCCATTGAGGCGGCATGGATCAAGACCTTCACAGTGAAGTACAAAGCTGACGGTGGTAGTACGTTTACAGAGCTTTCCGATACCTTCACTGGAAATTCCGATCAGAACACGGAGGTGGAGAATATGTTCTCAGCCACACAGACCGCCAGATACTGGTAGCACGACTGCCACAAAGTCTGGGCTGTGGGATGCTGTGAGGTATTGCTGTTCAAGCTTTTCATCCAGTGATTCTGGCTGCCAAGGCAAATCGTGGCACAGACCTATGAGGAGGTTGTAGCAGCCAGAGTCGCGATGATTGTGTGCAGCTCAACCAGTAGCTTGGCTTGCAACAAGATGAACATTTGCAACACCATGGAACTGAGATGCGACAGCTTGCGAAACAAAGCTAAAGGATCCAGAAGCAACGCTGGATTTCCGATTGCTGTTCGTGGTTCAACTGCAGCTTAGGTGAAAACACCCATGCAGAGTGCATGTGCGGCTATGTCACACCAACAGACGAAGATGACACGTGTCGGACTGACGTGTGGGCAGATTGCATCGACACAACCGGTTTCTTAACTGAAAGCGGCCATTTGAGCTGCCAGATGCTGCTAGAATTGCTAGAGGACGCTGAAATTATTTGGGTAGGACCAATTTAACAATTTTATCACCCTAATCGGAGTCTAGTTTGATCCATATTTTGTCTTAAGATGTGCATAGAAGGGCTCTGGGTGGAACCTTGGTGAACATGGTGGAACATGGTGGAACATGTGGAAGTATGCGTGAAGTGACTGGGTTTCACCAGACTGACTGCAGATGGTGGAAACAAAGCAGGATGGTGCTAGGAACAGATGCCTAAACGATCCTGAATACATCTGTCATGCAATGTGAGTTTGAAGTGCGATGTTTTTATAAAAATCCTCTAGCGTCATGTTAGGACTTTCATGGACTTTCTGATTCTCGGTCAAATTCGGATGTCTCGGAGATCCAAGGCACCGCAGGGACAGTCTCGTTGGACGTTCCTTCCATCTATGCAATGGACCCTTGGTTGCAAACAGAGAGGGCCTCCAGCTGTCCTGTGTCAAATTGTGTCAAGTATCTCAGTATCTCAGTATGCCAATATGGTTGTTGGATCCTTGCCAGATTGTGCAGCAACAGGTGTTCTTGTTCTGGCAGCGCCCAGGGCTACTGTAATTTGAGCTCATTTGTCGCAGTCTGTTGCACATGATGTCTATCTCGCCATCTTCCTTCACTGACTGAGACCGTTGGCGAGACCGTCGTCACATATTCATGCTCTGGAGCGACATCCTACACAAGATCAGTGGAAATTCGCAATGCTATCGATCTTATTGGCGATGCCTCGATTGTTGTCCCCGCCGGCGTTTCAGGCGGTGTTTATTTTTTATACATTTTATACTATTTCAACTATTTCATTTGTGAGCGTGTGAGTACGAATTCCGCCGCTTCAAGCCATTTCCTTGCGCGACTCCTGGCAAGTCCGATTCACCTCCGTACTGTAGGGGTTGGTAAAGGTTGGGTGATTTTCAACCGCTTTCAACAGCTTCAAACGATTTGCAGGGAAGTTCCCCCCTATGGACTACATAGAACATATTGGGAGAGATGGGACATGTATGGGACACATGGGACAAGTCATCGGGGTTGTTTTGGCTCCCAATGTTGCCAGGCAGCTGGAGCGACAGTTCGGGTGATTTCATCGAAACCGGAAGCACCTGCATCACCCATGAGGGGGTGGAAGATACCCCAACGGCTGATTTGGACTACCTTCCTTTCACGACGGAGCTACTTGGCATGAACATGAACGATACACAATGATACACAGAGTACTCGGGAGGTATCGACAGGATTGGGCCTGAAGCTGTAAGATGCACTCAAATGCACGCAGTCCAACCGAAACTTCTGAACTCTGAAGCGGGTGCAACTTCTGCCAACAGCTGCCGCACCGCCACAGGCGCACGTACGTGATCAACTACGACTGCAGACGACGTCAAGCTCCTACCCTGCAGCGCACTGTGTCTGTTCGATATCCGCACAGGCCGGACTGATTGGTTGGGTGAGGGGCTATAGCAAGATGATTAATTATGGCCGAATGTGATCCAATGCGTGAATATGAAGTTTTCTTCTCACTGCAAAATGACAACAGGATCGGACAAGATTGGACAAACATTGGCACCGCAAGAGACTCCGAAGAATTGCGACAATCAAATGGTCGCACTGAGAACTTCACAGCTAGTCGCAGCATCTCACAGCTATATCGGCTACATCCAGCCCCTATCCAGCCTAAATCAGGTTCGAGGGCAATTCCAAGAAAGTCTGGACACTGGGAATCTTGGCGCAGAAGCTCCTGCACCTTGACATGGGTGTGGGTTCTTCCAAAATGTAGTCGTATATAGTATAGGCGTAGTGGCCCAACCTGGGGACACAAAATTCTTGGGCTAAAGAGCCCCCAACTAGGACCCTAGGAGACGGCTCAAATTGAAACCCATCAAATCTTACTGTGCTGGTGCTGTACTTGTTCAAACTCCGTGCTCATTTGAGCTGCTCAGGAGCGGAATTTGGATCTATCGACTCACATTATGAGGATGAATGGTCATGTATTGACCTGACTGGTGCCACGCAAAGTTTCGATGGCTGCATTCTTCATTGTGTAGCATCATGATTATGATTGTGAACGATTGTGGAACGGTTCTAATGTTTGTGAATCATCTCCTGGAGTGTGTGTGACACACCAAGAGTTCATGAGACCGACAAGTCTTGCGTGGCGAGGCTCCAGCAGGCTGCCCACAACCAGTGATTCCGTTTTCTTCGACCGCTACTTTGAGAGTTACATCTCCTATCCATTCCCTTCGTGCAGCACGGGGGTGCCAACCATTGTCCGAACAGGCTCGTGTCAAATTGTTTTCATTTTGCAATGAATGCATCGATACCAACACATGGAGTTTGAATGTATGAAGGTGAAATTCGGCATCCTGTCTACTTTCAGGGGGATCGTCAGGCGCGTTTGGCATGCTTGGCCTGGACCATCCTGGACCCATTTGAAACATAGTATGATAATGATAATGTATTATATAGTATGCATATGAATACATATATATATATATATACACAAATATGTATATATATATATATACTATGTGAACGCATATGACATATTATCACATCATATGTATGCAGCATGCATAGTCTTGTGTAACGCGGCTGAATGACTTTGGGTCAGGAGTGGCGCTTGGGAATTGGCATCAGCTCAAGTGACACGATCACAACCTTGGGTCAGTCAGACTTTGACGAGCGATTCGCAGCCAGCTCTTTCAAGATCATCCGCCGGACCTGTCCAAATTGCGACAGTGATTTTCAAGATATCTTCTACAGAAGGCCAGGCACCAGTCAGACTTGGCACCTTGTTTCCAGTAAATGCTGCTTTGAAGGCAAATGCCCTGAACTGCAATGCATGCAGGGGTACCATGAACATGCTCATCAATCCTGCAGAAGCGGTTCTGTGTGCAGCAAATGTAGCTACGAAAAAGAACCCCCCGACAGGCTGACTGACATGCCGAGTACCTTTTCCGCCTACATGATGATGGCATGTGAGTGGACGTCCACTGACAACATTGGAGGACTGCCATGGACCGCCACCAGAGGGGTTTTGTTTATGTCGTGTTCATGCTTGCTCTTAATGATTCATCAGGCAGGTCTCAAATTGTAGGTGTCGGGTAGGGGGATCAGACCTGATTGGAGGGTCCCTGATCAGAGGCACAGACTTTGGGATCTATCCTACCTTGGCTGATGCCTTAGCCGGCACCAATGCCTGGACTGAGTATGGTGGCTTTGATGTAACTGATGTTGGCTTCCCGGGCACTTCCGGCCCGTCATCAGCCTCCAGCAATCAATACAGCAGCATCGCAGTGTCAGAATGCACATCATCCGCATCACAGACGGGTCAGCAAAGCAACTTCTACATCTATGAACCTTGGCTTTGACATGCTTTGACATGCATGGGCATCTCCTGTTGCAGATGTTTTGAATCTCCCATTGGAAAATGCAAAATGCGCCCCATGACCGTGCAGATAGTAGCGTCGCTTTATTATTTGTGTATTTTTTTGATATTTATAGCCGTTGCACAATAGAGCCCACAAAGGACTATGCTTCAACCAAAGTTCCTGGGACATGCATGCGCTCCGTAACCGTGGGAAATGGTGCACATTGCAACCATGATGGAGGTGTTGAAGCACGTTTGGGCTTCCTGATGTACACGAAAGAGGATCGAGATACTCGATGGTCCTCCACTACTGCTACGAACGGTGGCTACACACAGAACTTAGTTTGTGCACGATTCACTGGTTTGGAGTGGCAGTACCTTGAAGATTCAACGTGGACAAAATTCACTCCGGTGCCCACCGATGTGCTACTCGCGCGAATTGAGTTTGACAACGAGACCGTTACATCATTGAAGAGCGAAGATGAGGAATTCTTTACGGTGAAAATGGGTTACGTGGATGGAGACTTGGAATTTTCCTTTGGAACAGACGTGATGGGCGTGGTAGGAACGTCTTTCGTGGCAAGGTGTGGTGAGGATCTTTGGTGTGGCAGTGGTGTTCGTGCGAGCGATACGGATGGAGCATTGTTCTGCTGCAGCTCCAGCTGTGGAACCTGTGGAGGAAGTGATTGCGCATCCAACGGAGACTTGGACATTTGCTGTTTGGATACCCTCCTCGATGCTGGAAGAGTCTGCCGAGATCATGATGACGTATCTTGCTTGATTCCTGAGACGTTGCTTGGATGAATGAAGGACATTGTAGGAACACCTAGTGTCTCGCGGAAGATGGGAGATAATGGAAGAAGGGAAGAAGCTGAATTGAGAATACGGCATACTTGAGTATCTTGAGTCCATTTCTGCGTAGTTTGTGCGATGTATTTAAACGGGCTCCACGCCTCCATGCCTCCACGCCTCCACGCCCACAATAGTCCACAATAAGATAGGCAGTCTCATGCAGTCTCGCAACATCTCGCAACTAGCACAGGCATTCTAATTCTAAGACAGTTTTCCGCGTCTGAGCTGCTGGCCATGTTTGTACACGACAAGCCTTCCATTCCCACTTTTAAGACAGTTGAAATTTCGGGATCAGGGATCAGGACAGATACACGAAACTCCTCTCTGCATGTCCTCCAAACATTTTCAAACCTTCATCTTCAAACCACTGTCCTTTGATCTCAGATCTCCTTGAAAGGTCCGTCCTTTGTGGTGGCAACTTGCAGTTGAACAATTTTGAATCAGCGGATGTTATGGCAGCTGCGGGTTGGACGATTAACACTACAGATGCGAACGTGTGGCAATCTGATTCTTCTTACATTGGATACCGGGGTTCACCCTCAGCTGGCATTTCTTTAACTTTGAGCGGATATGGAACTCTGGAACTTACCTTCGGCAATGGTAATGATCAAGCTTCTGACACTGTTGAAGTTCTATTGGATTCCGTTTCGCAGGCAACGGCGAGCAGTTCGGAGTCAGAGAAAACGATTTCTGTAGACTTCACGAACGGAAATGTGCTGGCGATTCAGAACAATGGGGATTCAATTATCCTTGTGAAAGGTCTTGCCTTCAAGTGCATGTTTCAAAAGATGTGGCCGAGGGTTGTCATTCAATCGGATGAGTTTGATGCACCTAGCGAGTACACCCCTTGGCCAGCAGAAGACTGCTATCATGAATTTGAACTTGAGGGCTCATGGACTGGCAACGTCAGTCTGAGTACATCCTCTGTTTCTACGGCCTCCGAAGGTATCTTCACAGTTGCTTACTCCTGCACCAAGGACGATGTTGAATCCACTCGATCTCTGAGTGTCCAGGTACGCCACCCGATCAAACTCAATGGGCTCTCTGACATGATCGTGCGCCAATCCTCAGGAGGAACCTTCGATGACCCGGGTGCCGCCTGTGTCAGTCGAGACCTTGTCCCACTGACAGTGACAGCATCTCCATCCTCCTTGTCATTGGACACAGTGGGTGAGTATACCGTGACCTATTCTTGCACTGATAGCAGTTCAAGGACGTCCAGTAGGATCAGGAACGTGCAAGTGGCACCAGCCATACAGCTGCGTGGCGATGAGGTGATTGTGCTCGAACAGCATGTAACATGGAATGATCCCACAGTTCAGTGCACGGACGTGGACAGCAAGGGTTTGATTGAGCCTACTGCTGGCACAGTCGATACATCTCAAGTTGGCGAAACTACTGTGACCTATTCTTGCGTAGACAGCAATGGAACTGAATCGACAGCGACCAGGAGCCTGACTTTGTTGATGTTTTTGGTACATTCTGAATTAAATCAGTCAGAACATGCCATTTTTGCGCATCAGTCTCGAGTTTCCAGTCACCTAGAGTAGGTTTGAAAAGAGTGGAATGTGTTGCAATTTGGTATGCCGGATTCTAGACGCAAAGGGCAAAGCCCAACACCTTTCAAACGTTCTTCTGTGTGATTTGGGCAACATTGAGTATGGCATATGTAGAACTGTATGGCTATGTGTGTGTGGGTGGGTACGTATATAAATATGTATATACATGCATATATATATATGTATATATATGTATATATATATAGTTACATAATGTTGCATAATGATAATGTTACATAATGTTACATAATGTCACATAATTAATAATGTTACATAATGTTACATACATACACATACATACATACATACATGCATGCATCCATCCATCCATACATACATGCATACATACAAGCAGACACACAGACATACATACATACATACATACATACATACATACCTACCTACCTACCTACCTACCTACCTACCTACGTACGTACGTACGTACGTACGTACGTACATACATACATACATACATACATACATACATACACATACAGACATACATACACACAGACATACATGCATGCATACATGCATACATGCATGTATGCATGTATGCATGTATGCATGTATGCATGTATGCATGTATGCATGTATGCATGTATGCATGTATGCATCATGCATGCAGGCAGGCAGGCAGGCAGACAGACAGACAGACAGACACTCACGCACACACACACACACACGTCAAACACACACACACACATGTATATATATATATAGTATATATATATATACACCCACACTCACATCCGAACGAACACACACGCACACACAAACACCAGTATGGCAAAAATACCAGTAGGGAAAGGACGTGCTTTACACTCTGAACATGCAACCGGCGACTCATGAGGACAGTGATTGTTACCAGCGGCACTCCCCTTCCCTTTGTGCAAGGCCCTGCCGCAGTTATTCTTCTCTTGGGAGGCTTGGCCCAGGCTTGGCAATTTGGCAAACTTTTCCTATCTTTTCCTCGACTCATTGGCACATGGCCCCCTGGGCCAGTTGTGGTTGTGGGATCGGATAGGGATGAACATGGAATGAAAATGAACGAACACTGATAAAGAACTCTGCCAGCATTGTGAGAAGTTGTAAGATCGACAGCCGCATCCTTCTAGGAGCGGTGCCTACATTTGTGCTACAGGGTTTGCAAATTGCTCCGGTCATGCCGTGATGGTTCCAGCTTGTTTGTAATGCCTGGGTGGTGGCATGCATTCGAGAGCATCAAATTATCATCAGATGCAATCCGTAATCCTTTGCAATCCTCTATTTAAACAGAAGCAAGTGATATGAACCGGCGGAGCTGCACAAGTGCAAGTGATGGCTTGATAGTCAAAGAGGGTTATAAGGGGACAAGCCTCGTGTCAGTCTTTAGTAGCTTCCAGGTATTTCCAGGTAAATTTTCACCACCTTGGTCTCCTTGGTAGTCTCAGCTACTCAGGAGAGGAGTTCAGCGAGCCCGGGGTGTGCTGTCGAGACAGTCACAATCAAGAGCTTCCTTTCACAAGCGTATTGAATACAGCAGACACCAGCCGGACTGGAACTCAAACTCTCTTCTACAGCTGCACAGGTTCCAGCTCTGCTGAAACTGCTCAGAGAACCCTCACAGTGAACAACAAACCGCGGATTTTTCTGACAGGCGACGCTGAAGCCCTTTCTCTCCTTGGTGACAACTATTCTGACGATGGTGCAGTATGCACGGATAAAGAAGATGGTCTCATCACTTCTTGGGGTTCTGCAGGCTTAGGTTCAACGCAGACGCTTCTTATCATTCGTGCTGGCTACAGTGGAACCCTGACAGCAGGTGTGGTGGAGAACATTTTCGATGGAGATGAGGCGAGCTCTACAACGTACGCCTGTGAGTCTTGCGTTGAAGTTGACTCTTCAAGTTACATTTGGGTGGACTTGGGGGCTGGCAAGGTTGTGCATTCTGTGGCATTGGCAGCGACTGTGACTGCAGCCAGCTTGAAGGTGGGGCCAGACGTCGACGTTGGTCCCACATGCAAAACGGATATCACACTGTCCACTCTTGGAAGTGCAAGCACTGGCACACAGGAGTGTGATGCGCCTTTGGTGGGGAGGTTTGTGACTTTGACAGGTTCCAGCTCATCCATGAAGGTTTGCGAAATAATCGTGTACGGTACTGTTGGGCCTGCAGCACCTTCCCGGATCAATATCACTGGCAGCCCCTCTGGATGCACTGGCGTGGATTCCAACTCTTTTGAACTCGCTGGCCAGGATGATTCGGGATTGGGAGTGAGCTATTCCATTGAGGCAGCTGGTAGCTATGGTGAGATGAGGACAGACCTTGGAACAGGGCCTCTTTTGCAGACTGAGCTGGTCGATGACACTGTGCAAGGAACTCGAGGCTCAGAAATTTGGGTACTTCGGGATTCAAACCAAGCCGAACAAGCGCAGGCTCCGGGGGGTGAAAGCTTTCCTCCATTGGAACCATCACAATGGACTGTGACCACTTCTGGGGCAACCTGCACAAGTATCACCTTTGGCATAGATCCTGCGGACTCATGCGCCTGGCTTTTTGGACCTGCAAGTGCGGATGACACGCAGCTTGGAGAGCATAGAGCCGCCCTTTCATACAGTATATACCTATCAGTACCTGTTGTAGCTCCTCTATATTTTTTCTCTGGACTACCGAACCTTACGTTTGCACACAAAGAAAAAGAATATACATACATACATACATACATACATACATGCATGCATGCATGCATGCATGCATACATACATACATACATACATACATACATACATACATACATACATACATACANACATACATTACATACATTACATACATTACATACATTACATACATTACATACATTACATACATAACATACATAACATACATAACATACATAACATACATACATACATAACATAACATACATACATACATACATTACATTACATTACATTACATTACATTACATTACATTACACTACATTACATTACATTACATTACATTACATTACATTACATTACATTACATTGCATTGCATTACATTACATTACATTACATTACATTACATTACATTACATTACATTGCATTGCATTACATTACATTACATTACATTACATTACATACATACATACATACATACATATATATATATATAACATTATATAACATTGTATGACTATATATTTTTTCCTCTGGCTCAATGCTGCGACGTCGCTGCGGCCAAGCTGCTTGAATTCAATATAAAAAAAATATATATATATATATATGATATTAAATGCTTACCCACCTGTAAGAATATATGGTAGCGGCATGTCGCATGTCACTGTCTGGATTGTCGCAGACCCTCACTATATCCTATGACATTCTAAGATATTCCAAGGCATCTAGCATTATTTCAGCATGATTTCACCATCAGTTCAGGCTGTTTTCGGTCTTTCCGGACCGGTGAAGTTGCAGGTATGGCTGTGGAGATGGCAGTGAGTGCACCTCAGAGGGCTGTTGCGTTTCCCTCGGTGGGGTGGCCCACTGCCCACCAAACAAACCACGGATGTGCGAGGCACAAACCTGCAGTGGTGCCTTGATGATATTTGCGATATGCCGTGGTAATCCGGGAAAGATTGGGGTGCAACAGGACATGCCAAAACTAGGTCCATGTGATAATGATGTGAGAATGATGCGACAATCATGTCTGGAAATGACACTGCCACAGGAGCCACCGCAAAAACTCCAGCAATGGGAAGCATGTAAGGGACGGACATTGATCGTCTGAATTTGTACAAACATGAGGTAAGCGGTGGGACCTTTCCACATAGCCATACGCCCTTTTAAGGTTAGGCCATACTTCCCTTTAAGCGATCGGGCCATTCCCCAATTTGTTGATATCCTTTTTGTGAACCTTGAGTTTTCATGAGTTTTCGAGATTGCTCACATAGCCCCACAAGAGTGCTGATGATCATTGAGAATGGAATTTGCAATGTTCCTGGGCTCAGACCATGCAGATCACTTTTGCCTTTGTTTTTCAAAAGCTTCCCTACTATAATATAGATCATTATATATATATATATATAGATCTATATAGTCTACAATAGAATTCTTGAGCTCAGGTGACTACTGCTGTGATACCGATTGTGCCTTGGCAGCAGCAGATTTGGAGGGCCGCTAACAGGAATTTTCGAATTTGTTGCACTCAATAGTGCTACAAGCTTAGGCCTCTTGAAGTGACGACTGTGAGCCTTGCCTGGGTTTGCTGTGTTCTGCTGTGTTCCCAAGATGAGGTACATCATTGGATGGCAACCGGCTTTGCAAGCAGAGTGCCACTTCCAGCAGCACTGGTAGCACCAGCCTTGCAAGAATGGAGGTGGTCAATTCAGTGATAGCTGACACACCTGCCGTCTACAAGGTTACCTACACTTGCCGCTTTTATGCAGACTAGGCGTTTCCGCACAATACTATAGATACTATAGATACTATAGTAGATTGTGCTATGTTGCAGTTTTGCTCTGACTTGGCATGTTTTAAAATGTAGGAGGGCTGCGGTTTCATGGTTTCACTTAAAAAATATAGGTAGTGAAGATGAAGCCATTAGAGCAGCAACATGTAGGGACCGTAGGGACCTAGAGATGGAGACGCGAGATTTGAGGCTACGACTCAGCAGGGGCACATGTGTCTTCAACAAGAACTGTGGAGGTCGCCTGTGAAGAGCCCAATCCTGGTGGTACCTATGGTGGAAACCGTGTCGCATGTAGTACCACACAAGAGACGTGCCTCGCCTGCAGCTTGCAGCCTGCAGCTTGGGACCATAGTTCGAGCCAAGATGAACCAAGTGCGAGTAGGTAGACATAGGTAGACATAGGTAGACTATGGTAGACTCAGGTACATGGACAACATATATCAAAATATATCAAGGCACAACAGTATTCTACAGAATCACTCTAGAATACTATAGAATACTCAAATCAAATGTACTGGTATTGAATGTTTGCGCTTTATGATATGTATTTTGTGATAGTTTATTTTGTGATGTGCCTGTCCTGAGGCAAAGTTTAGAGGAAGAAAGAACTACAGTACCCCAGAGAAAAGATACAAAGAGAGAGAAAGAGAAAGAGAAAGAGAGAGAGAGGGCGAGAGTTAGATTGCGCATACAACATTGACATTTGGCGGTGGCCAGAGCGCGATGATTCCTTTCTTGAACCTTTTCGGAAGTAAACGCGAATAATTTGTTCAGCGTTTGTGAGCACATGTTTTATTGCATCGATCAGTTGCGCATCACGGGTGGAACCTTTGGCAGTGGTGAATATTTCTTGAAACATGTCGTTTGCCAAATACCGGCACTGTCGTGCAAGCCCCACCAAACCTTAAATATATATATATATTTCTATTAGAGCACATCGCGTTCTATTGTACTGTATTTCATATGACACTCAAAAGCAACTGAGAGTGCTCTTGATTTGGAGGATTCAACTGCTTTGTTCGTTCATCCATGCCGCACAAAATGCAACAAATACAATCCATTGCCAGCTCTGCAGGCATGAGGGAGTTGCAGACTATCAATCGTGTGAGACGAAATGCGTCACAGCCAGCTCGGATGAGTGCGTGGCATACCAGTATTTCGACAATGGCACCTGCCAATTCATGACGCTTTGCACAGGACAACTTGTCGCAATAAAGTCTTGGTGAGATTTATATGATGATTTATGCAGGCATGCGCCGGCCTTGCATTTGGGAAGCAATACACTGACACGGTATATATGCATAAAGTTATATAGATAAATAAATGAATAGATATAGATATAAAATGATATAGATATAAATAAATAAATAGATAAATAAATAAATAAATATATATATATATATATATTGTATACTCATAGCGTATGGCATGCATGGTTTATTGAACTAGTGAAACAATATTTGGCAACAAGGACCTGTTTTTTAGCCTCGAGCTTCTTTTCCTGTGATACTTTTTCAAAGCTATTCGTGCATGATGTAGAGAATTGTTGGAAAACCCTGCATCCACCTGCCTCATTGTAGGAAGGGCTTTGTGTGAAGTGGCAGGACGCTATTTCATGGTGGTCAATGAGACAGACCGCTATGTGGCATACTGTCGGCGGGTTGACACTCCTCCAAGCATCTTCTTGGAGGATGGGACGAGCTGGTTTCTGTTGGGTGCTGATGCCACGGCTGACTCGCTTCCAGATGTCACTTGTACAGATTCCGAAGACGCTGGAAATATGAAAGATCCTACGAATGACTTCGACACTGAAGTCACTCCAAATCTTGGCACTGCTGGCAACTATTACGCAACTTGGTGTGCAGACTTGGTTCGCTACTGCAGGTCTTGAAATGCTATGCAATACCTCAGCACTCCGTCAGAATGGATTCGACCGCTTTGTATTCATGAAGACTTAGGTGACATATACTTGCACAGACAGCGCAGGGCAGTCTACATCTGAGACACGGACGGTCACCATCAAAGACAATTGCTCAGTGCCCACTGTAACGAATGCCTCCACAGGGTATTGTGCAGAGGGAACTACCTTGGCACATGGGGCCATGTGCACGCGCAGGGCTCAGTCATAGAACCGTATTAGAGGTTGATTAATTACAAAGATTTGGGAAGGCCTAGCGACCTAGTGGAAACAGTAAAACGCCGATTGTCAGTGATTTCCCATATTTTGCAAGGCAATCTCCCGCAAAAGAAACTGAGATCACATACAGTATAGTGTAGAGGTCTCTGTTCATTGATTGAGCATTCATGTTGAGATGCGCCTTCTGACGAGGTCAACATGCGATTACGGCTATGCTGCACGAAATCCATCCCACACCTGTACGACAACGCTGGACACAGACTATGAATCAGCATTCGACCCTTCAGAAGTGCCTGGGACAATTCTGGGGGAACATTTGCACAAACCATCCAAAATTGTCCAAAATATAAAGAACCTGTAGCCTTCATTAGCCTTCCATGTGGCATAGCACGTGCACTCATTTGAGTTTTGAAGATGCTCTCAGTGCCACATAGATTCAGTGCGGCGTTGCATTTCTTCTCGTTTTTGATTGCCCCTTGGCTCAAGCTCCAACGAAGCATGGGCCCTACTGTGCCAGATTCTGGGGTTTGAGGCTGACATCCAATGGCTGTCACTTCATTTATTTATGAGATCGCAACTTCGGCCATTGATTTTGCAAGCACAATTGCTCCTTTTTCTTCTCCCCAAGGCACGATGTGGAAATGATCTGAGAGAGGCCTTCTCAGTTGAGTCCATTCCTCCCTCCTGCAAGAAGGCGGTGAAGCGTTTGCGAAGCCTGGTTGGCCTTTCACAACAGGCATTGTGGGAGACATGCTGTGATCCATTTAGCTTTGATGTCTATGGCCATCGGTCAATTTGCTTTAAAGGTGCAAGCACCTGGGAGGTTCAGAATTGTTGCGCTGCCTTGCAAAAGCCCTGGCACTTTGACATCATTCTTCAAAAAGTGGTCACATCGACAGAGAAGAAGAGAAACAAACTGGAAAGGCACCTAGCAAAAGTACGCAATTCCCTGAATGAATTTGGTGTGGTGACCTACCACAAGACTGGCACGTTTGTTGCAACACAGCTTCTCGGGTACAACTTGCAGCAGGGCCCTTTGGCAGCCTTGCTGCTTAGAAACTCCTCAAAGCGCTGGGAGGCGAGTCTTTGGCAGAATGCAAGCATGAGAGAGCAGGAGATTGAGGGAATTTCAACGTGGATGAGGGAGAGTTCAGCTGGTCGAATTGCGCTGCTGTACAATCCGCCCGAGCATGACATGGCTGCACAACGCAGGCTCTACTTTACACTCGCTGCGGGCAAGCTGATTCACTTCATCCGCAGACCATCCGTAAGCTGCCAGGATTTACGTGCAGGTGCTTTGACAGTTTGTTTCTTTTGAATATATTGACTGAGTCTTGATTTCGGAGTAGTCCACGATATGGCCACTTGGGGAATCAGTTGCGTTTTTTGCTCAATGAGGCGTGCGCTCAGCAAATCTAAGGACATCATCGTCTCCTCGTACGTATATCACTTGCAGGGCTCCCGGTTCGAGTACTGGATGCACACCAATAATCCTCCAAACTGTCACCAGTGTGACTTTGAAGCTTGGGACGTTATTTTTCGCCCTTGCGCATTCCAATGCACATTTTTTAACCGACTGCGTCAGCTTGATTTGAAGGAAGGCTTGCGTGTGGAAATCCTCCGGGCAAGGTGGACAATAGCCAAGATGCTGAACAATTGGAATCGTTGGAAGACAGCGTCAAATGTTTTGCACATCCAGGCCAAAGACTTCAAGGTGAATCTAACCATGTCATTGCACAAGATTGCCAAGTTCCTGCGACCTAATCTGAAGCCAACATCGTCACTTGGCCGGCTGGTCAGCATGGCACAGGCCTGGGGTCTAGACTTACAACATGCGGGTCGACAGTGCGAGTCTGAGTTATGCGCCCCACATTTGCAGTTTGCCCTTAATCACGCCTCGTCTTGGCGAGATGCGCCGGACAGATTGAGAGCACAAGAGGCTCTGAAAGCGATTCCTGAATGGCGCACATACATCAAGCCAGCTGATGACTTCTTTGACAAACTTATCAAAGGTTGAGCGGCTGAGCCACCAGCCACTACCAGTGTTCAAAATTTCTGGACCTACAGGGCTGAGTACACTAACAGCATCAGCAGTGCCCCCACCTGGACCGTGGACGTCTTTGGCCTGCGCAAGGCAACCTCTACTGAGCTGGTTGGAGCGAACCGGCCGGCCTGAGAAGGGTTTGAGTCGGCAACTGCAAGACATACAGCCGTGCATCCTCCAAATCCATGACAAAAACGATGTCACGCGAAGGAAGGAAGTCTGCAAGAGCGAAGATCAGGCGAAGACTCTGATATTCTTCTGGCAGCAAAAAGTTCGCGGAACGTGCCAGGTCACCCGACCGTGCCCTGAACGAGATGGAAAGCCAGGTCGTATAGGTACAGTAGATCTTGATACATGAGTCACGGTCAAAATAGCTGAAGACCACTTTAGTATTGCAGGAGTTTTTTTTTCCAGAGATGTGCCTGAAACACTGTAAAGCGATATGGCCCCCCAAAAGCGATAATGACACAAAGCACTAATAACAAGTACTGAGATGCAACGGATTTTGACGGTTGCTCATATCAATATATTATGTATGTGTATACCGGCATGATTTTACACACACACACATATCTATCTATATATTATACATATATATATATATACATTGTACATGTGTATGCAGTATTTATTTTCATATTATATTCTGTGCATATTCTATGTATATTATATATAAATATGTCTTTTTAGGTTTGGCAGATGGCAAACATATGCATGTGCACATATATCAGTTGACACTGCATCCTTTATTTTAAAAGAGGCGAAGGATGCTAAGATGAATTTAAAATTGAACGAAACAGTTCCGGGGCATCATGCATCGACCTAGCGTATCATTATGATGAGAATTGCATGTCTCAAGACATCATATGATTAGCATGATTTAATACAATACTCGTACAATATCAGGCGACTCACACACTCACACACACATATTATATATACATATGTATTTATACATACATATATATCATATATGTATATGCACCCAATAAACGATGTAACTTACTCTTACATAACAATGGTAACCCAGAAAACCAGATGCACCATGTTTCTAGTTCATACAGGTTTGGCCAGTATATACATATACATAGTTATATATATATATATATACACATACTACTCTTTCATTACTTTTTTCTCGCACTGTCGACGGTTTTCCTGAAATATTGGATGTGTCGGACTGGTTCCTGCAGCATGACTGTCTCACGTCGAGGCAGTATTTGATGCAGTATGTTGAAATATGGTTGCGTTTTTCCCCCAGCCTGATGTTGAAAAAATACTATCTTGGTACACCCAACTTTGGTGGCAAATATGGGCACTATTTGGGGCCAGATTTGGGTACACTATCATGAATCCCAATCTGCTCCATTTTGGGCTGAAGTTACTCAGAGGGAGGCTGCACGAGAAAATCCGAACCTGGGACTGACCAAGCAAAACCCTTCAAAGTCGAAAACCCAACCAGGCATTTGATAGAAATAGTTCGTTACGGGTAAACCTCACAATCGATGAACCGCTATGTACATGCGGGCCCCAAGTAGTCCAAGTACTTTAATACAGTACAAGATAATCAAATGTAAACTACTGTATATAAATCCACATCTACATCTACTTCTAGATCTCTAGGTCACTTGATTTATGCACCTGTCCCTGCACAGAGGATTTTTTAACTGCTATATCGCTCTTGAAATCTTTTGAATATTTTAATGTCAATGTCCAGTTTGCCCAACCTGGTCGGACACTGAGATCCTTTGTGATGTTCTCCCATGTGACGAGCCCGTCGTGGCCAATTCTGCCATCAGGGCCGACGGCCCCTCAGCGAATTTCCAGGGGCTACGTTTCAGGCTTTTCAGTTCTTTTATTCTACTGTATCTATTGAACTCTTGAACCCCCATTCAGTCGAGAGAGAGAGAGAGAGGGAGAGAGAGAAAGAGAAGAAAAGTGAGAAAGAGGAAGAAAAAGAGAGAGGAAGAGAGATCCAGCGAGGGGAAACAACATGAAACAACCCAAATTCACATCCGCTATAGATCCACATCGGAGCCTGTAAGACTCAATATCTGACGATGGGGCTCTGAATTTGACCTTCCGTCTTTGCCGGTGCAGACAGGTCGAAGTCTTGATCCCTGCTGCTTCATTTTAAGGTACGGCGCAATCCTGTGAAGAAAGCAACACCGCTGGCAACCTTGGTAGCAAGCAGTTCCAAAGTGATGAAGCAGACTGTGCACCCTAGGGCCTCTTTGAAAGGGAAAACGCATCTACTTGTTTTGGATTGTGGGATGACTCCGTGTGAGGAGAAGTTCCAGATTCAAGTGTGACTTGGCTTCGGCTTGGTACTGCATTTTGCATCCTTTTGTTGTACAGAAGCAAAATCTTCTGGAGACAGTTGCCTTAGCTTGCCACGGACTGAGACTTGCACGCCGCAATGCGACACTGGCTATGTAGCCAAAGTTGATGGTGATGATGACGGGTTATTGTATTGCAGAGAGAAAGTCCTGACGCCAACAACCTTTCGATGTGCCTTGGTCCAATGATTCCATGAGTGAAGATCGAGAGAGAGAGAGAGAGTGAGCGAGTGAGTGAGTGAGTGAGTGAGAGAGAAGGAGAGAGAAAGAGAGATTACAACAAGAATAGATAATGAACTGCAGGGACAAGGGTACATCATGAATGAAGTCAAAAGTCATGGCGAGACTGATCGAGACTGCTAAAGATGACGTGTGAGGCGACCTACCTGCTGCTCAGCCTTTGTCTATCTTTGCTCCATCCAGGCCGGAGCTTGGCTGCTTGTTTTGGGCTCTGGCTACACGTAGTCTGATCAGACGCCGAGAGCGATGCAGTCATAATATGGCACAATATGGCACCATATGACCATATGTCAAAATCCGATGCAACCCACACTCGCCCAGATTTGCAATGGAAGGTGCTGGCAGGCATTTTTTTAGCGTTTCTCTGGTCTGACTGTTCCATCCAAGGCCGGCACCAGAAGGTGCTGTGGATATTACGCCGCTTGCCGTTTTTTTAATTGTTTTCCCTTGTCGCAGATGTGCGAACGATTTGCAGCTATATCTCTAGACCAGGGGCAGTTTTGCATAGTCCTGGAAGCAAATTCTTCGCACCAGGAAACCATGTAGCGATGGAGAGAGAAAGAACCATGAAATCGAGTACAGCACTGCATATTATCAGGGGCAAAATGCGAAAGGTCGAAGAAGCACAACACAGGAATCCAATGGATAGCAGTATGCCAGCAGAGCAACAGTGGATGCAACGCTCAAGTGCCTGACAAGCATACATCGCATGCATGTTGGCAAGTACATGCTGTTCAACACCATCACTGACTCCATTGAGCCTCAAGAACTTGCTTTGGACCAGAAGCATGCAATTTAATGTAGTTCATAGCATCTTATGCAGTGAAATCTAACATCGTAATACAGCAATACACTTCCAGGGAGTGGTAACGTAACATACTCCGAGGCTGGGTAATGTACCCTGTGAAGAATGCAATGTACATGGGTTGTCCATATGTGCATGCGCACTGCCATACCGATAATTATATTATAGTATGCAGGTATAGAAAGCTCACAATATGATGATGATGATGATGTTGTTGAGGGTGTACGCAACCGAGCTCGGGTTATCATCCACCCCTAGAATAAAAACCAAAAGAAAGGAAGGTGACCACCAAGAAGAGGTCCCCGTACCATGCCAGACATAGGCCACCATCGGCTGAGAAGACTCAACCTCCGCTAAGCGTCACAGATAGCGCTATTGTTCCCATTCAACGCCAGGCAAAGGCCAACCACAGCTGAGAAGGCTCAACCTCAACAAGCAGGGCAAGTGACTTCCATCCAAGCACTGTAAACAGAAAGACATCTCTCACGACTGCACCACTGACAGCGCACTTTCAAACCTTTCACAAGCTGCGAGTACTGCGCCCCAGTCAAAGAAAAATCGGGAGGATCAGGAAGCACGATCCAGTGCCTTTTCCGTTCTGCGGCTGTGCTGTTGTGCTCAGCAACCTTCGCTTGCATTTTCCGCCAGTCTGTAACCTTTTTAGACAACTTCGAAGAAATTGGGTTAGCATCTGGAGGGCCGTCGCCCTGAATGCACCACTGCAACTGCGGCACGTGCTCATGTGCTCTCCTCTCTTCACGGCGCACATAGATTGGCACTCGCCGGACCTGAGCATCCCAAAAAGATTCCCGGGATGGTACCAGAAGTGGAGGTTCTTGGTTGAAGAAATCTGTATCTGAAACATAGACCGCATTGCCAGCCGAAGTGAAAAAGATTTCTACTGCATCAGGGTGAAGCAAGGTGGGCCGCCAAGGGAGGCCAGCACAGCGAGGGAGACCCCAAGTGTTTGCCAGGTTGTTCACTGTTTGAGAAGAAATGCCACACGGCCAAGGGCGGCGCTCAACGTACCGACCAATGGCTGATGCAGCTGAGTAGAACGCACGAGCCCGCTGTCCAAGTTGCCAGGGACTGTCGGCCCTTGGCATTTCCAGCAAAACACCAGTCGCAATCTCGAAGTCAATGGCAAGCTCGCAGAAGGAGACTGACTGGCTGCGTCCCTCTTCGGGCCATTGGAGTTGGCCAAGATACCACTCCAAGGCGGGTAGCAAAGAAGGTTTGACACCAAGCTGAAATTTCATACCACTGTTGTCTTCGCCGCGAGTGTGACCTTGGGCACGATGAACTAACAGCCAGGGTTTGGGAACTTGCTGCCATTCCATGCTGACGGCAGCACCAAGCCGTGGAGGATGCCGCAGGGCATACACTGGCAGAGGCCGCTGGCGAGCACCGGCCGCCGAAGACCGTTGCACCTCTGGCTCACCCACTGGAAGCACAAGTGCACCAGCCTGACCCACAGGAGGCTGCTTGTGGCCAAAACGCCGACCACCTGTAGGATGGAGTTGAAGTTCCCGGTGAAGCCGCTCTTGCAACTGCAGCCAACCTTGGTTCATAGGCACTGTAGCGGACGGACCGCTGTCACTTGAAACGTGGGATTCCTTGTGATTTCGAGCCAAGCAAATAAACATCATGCAAACTTGTATCCACACTGTATCACGCAGCAGCTGCCCAAATTGCTGAACGCGAGCATGCCAGTTGGGATGGTGGTGTAGTTGCTCACCACGTTTGGCCAGTGTGTCAGCTTCATTGTTACCTTTCACAGCTAAAGGAGTCAGGCCATGGAGCACCGCATCTTCTTCGGACAAATGAGAAGGTATAAAAACAAACGTGATGGAGATGTCATTGCAAGCACGCCACAAACGCTTCCACAAGTCAGAGTGTTCCCATGCGTGTGGGATGTTTTGCAAGCCACGAAGAGTTCGTGCCCTGTCGATCACCCAAGCAGAGTCGCTGTGAATGACCAAAGGTTGCTGCCAAAGGACGCCATGCTCTGCCGCAAGCACAACAGCCAGGAGCTCAGCACGGTTGTTTGTCTGGAGCGCCCCAGCCAAAGCAGCATGAAAGTTCAAAGAAACATTTTCATTGTAGTAAATGCCCAAACCACTGCGCACCAATTCAGGAATGGCACCATGTGTGGTACTGCCGTCAGTCCACACCAGTACACCGCGCTCGTCCTGGATGACCTGTGTCTCTGCAGCCTCCCAAGAAAGCAAAGAAGGGGAACGCTGAGGCATGCGCTCCAAAGCAAGAAATTCATCCAGTAACCAATCAGGGTTCAAGGTGATTCCGCACTCGCTCGTCACAACTGCGGGGTGCCTGTCCAAAGCACCAGGGGAAAACTTGCCAATGGTGGCATCCCGAATATATTGCCAAGCCGGGCATTCCCAAAACATGTGGAACTTGGTCTCATCAGTGTTCAAAGAGCAATGAATACAGGTGGCGTTGTGAACCTTGTGCATCTTTGCCAATTGAACCCTCGCCAGTGCTGCACCGGCAAGAATACCTTCCAGGAGCCCATGCATGCACATGGAGAGAGAGCCACCACACAAGCGAGCCACCTGCAGGCGGCAGTTCGGAGAAACACTGTCCACATCTCGGCGCGCAAGGCCACCACGCAGCAAAAAGGTCGTAGCGAAAAGGTTCACACCACGTTCAGTCTGAATACCGTCCATGTCCTTTCGGTGGACGTGTTGCCACCTGCACCACTTGAGCTCCTCACGAAGTCTGTGAGCAAGGAAAGACCCGCTGCTGCTCCACAAAGAAAAACGACGACCTTGCCTGGTCTCAACTGTGTCAAAGTCGACCCAAGTGAGCTGCAGGTCAGTCAAAAGTGTAGCCAAATTGCGAATAGGACCCACCCAGTGCGCTTGTCCGGAGACACAGTGTTGCCACAAACGGGAGGCACGGTCAAACAATGCAGGTTTTTGCAAAAAGAGACGGCGAAGCCCAAGCACCGTCTGGAAGGGCACAGCTTGAAAAGGGTCAACCAAATGACCTTTCCGCAGTAGAGTGAAAAGCACTTCAGGGTTCCGTTGCTGGCGAGTGGAGGTCCACAAAGCAGAAGAAGCAGCCCAACGTACATTCTGGCTGTCATTGGCACCTGGACGGCCGATTTCGCAACCGTAGATAAACTGCTTAATAGCCTTTGTAGAAACATACCTTTCTGCCTGTCTCGGAGCTATTCCAACCGCCCGAGCTGTCTGAAGGGTGGAGATGCAAGCATTGGCTCTGTTATGCGACACAGCAACCCGCCGGAGTTTGCCACCAACTGCTTGGTGGCCAAGGACTTTGGCCTGCGACTTCACCTCCAAAGCATCACCAGTGGCGGCAGCCACGTGTCGAGCAAAGCGCGGAGCAGGCACAACCGCGAAAGACTTGGAAGTGTTGGTCTGTTGACCACTAAGTTCATCAAAACGCTGAACCTCGTTCCAAGCTGCAGTGGCAGCCTGACCATCAGACGCACCAAAGCTGACCCGACTGTCATCAAAATAGGCCCGCGGGTGTAGTCCCAAAGCCTCATTGCGTTGACACCAGATGCCCATGAGCAGGTGAATCATTGCAACAGAAAGAGCACATCCTTGAAGGGGAGCATTGGAGCACCATGCATCGCCAACCGCACCATTGATCTTGAACCTGCGGGTCAAAGAACCGTAGAAACCTTCGAGAGCAAGAAGAACTCCTGGAGGACCGCCGAGAGCCGCCCACAAACCTGACACAATGGGAAGGACCAGTTTGTCAAAGCATTTTGTCTTATCGAAAAACAAGGTGCTTGTAGCCGGAGTCAGCCCATACAACGCTTCCTCCTGTGCAAGAGCCATTTCAAGGGCTTGCTCAAGAGGTTCACCAAAAACCGAAGGAGGACAAACCGCCTGGAGCCAGGGCTTCATTTGTCGAAAACGGAGGCTTGCCCAAACGGCGCGCAGCACTGCTGCACAACTGATCGGCCGCAGCTTGGCCGGTTCCGTGCCTTCACCTTTGCTGAGCATGGTCACATTCACATGGAGCATGGACTGCGGCCATGCACCTGTGTTTTCAACTGTCCGCAGAAACAAAGCCATTGCATCCCAGAAAATAAGGGGAAGCTGTTGCAGTTCGTAAGTACGCCAACTGTCCAAACCACCCACTGCATCGCCAGAGCGTTTCTTCACCTGCTGTAGCAGGGCAGCGCCAGTAATGGCAGGCAAATCACAAGGAGCTGCACGAGCAGTGATCTCAGCTGCATATTCCTGCAGAAAAGCTGCAGGAGCCGGAGCTGCAGTACGGTCGAAGATGTGTGCCCAAGCTTCCCGTACTTTGTCAAGAATCACATTGAGGGCAAAACAAGGCGATCCGTCCACTTGCACAGATTGCAAACCCAAAGCGCGAGAAGGCTTCAAGAGGTCAAACAAACCTTTGGAGGAGGAAATGTCAGAGTCATGCACCATATGTTTCCACTGCTGTTGCCGTGTAGCAATAATGTCATGAAGCTGCGCATCCATTTCCATTTCAAGTTGGCCCAGGGCTTCCTGGAGATCAACTGCACTGGGCTGCTCAGGCCAGGTATGTTGAAGGAGCCGTCTGCCCAAAGTTCTGCTGCGTTCCCATGTGGCCTCAAAGCGAATACGATCAGCAATGGACCATGGGGCGATGTCCGCCCTGTACATCAGCGCCAAACATTCTCGCAAGCAACGCGCTGCACGACGTCCTTGACGGAGTCTGAGTGGCTCCGAGGGGCCTTTGTAGCTGCAAGTGCCAACTGCTGGCACAATGTGTGGCTTGGCCAGGTGCCCCCGAGGAGGGAATTTGCGACCAATCCGTCTACCAAGGTATTCCGTGGCTGCGTGGCACCACGTAGCATATGCACCATCCACGTCGGAAGCAAGCTGTAGCTGAAAAGGGGCAGAAAACTGAGCCCAAACCGCATCCGCCAGAGCTGTTTCATCTTCCAGAGGCATCGTAGGCCATTCATCCAAAGAAGGGCTGGCTGGCGCCAGCGGTAAAATAGAGACCTTTGCATCCGCCAGATGTGAAGAGGACAAAACCACATACAGGGGAACATGGTCAGGGCGTGGTTCACCCACGCGACAAGGGTGCAGCGCTTTGTTCCAATCTGTTTTGTGTTCAAAGGATTCCACCATACGAAGCGCCAAAGAATTTGCAAGCACAAGGTCATTGACAGTACGAGGTGCGCCCTCGTCATGCCACTTTCCACCATGACACCAAGTAGGGGTGTCCTCCAAGCCAGATAGTCGAGCCAAGTTGTACCAGCCATGTTGATAAAGCAGCTGGAAAACCGAAGTGTTGATGACATCAGACTGGAAGTCACCACCAAGCAAAACTGGGACCGGACCCAAGCCGGCCATGTACTGCAGGAGAGCCCAAAGCAGCTTTTCGTTATAGCCACAGTCACCCACCTTGCAATACACATTCATAATGTGAAGCCTGAGGCCAGAGAGAGAAATAATGACATGCTGAAAACGCCCGTCATTCGCAAAACACTGCAAAGCACCCAGTTGCTCCACTTCCACGGCCGGTGTGTGTAGAGGGAGAGCACAACACACCCCGGTAGATGAACCATTGGTGGGCCCACTGCCCCACAAAACTTTGCGACGGCAACCAGGAAGAAACCGAAGAATCTGCTGCTTGCCCCGCTGAGACATGGTCGTCTCTTGAAAAAGGAGAATGTCTGCAGAGGCTCTCAAAGCTTCCTTGCGGGCAAAGAGCGACGTGCAGTTGGCAAAACTCAAACTGACCCTCATCTGCTTGACGTAGTTGCCATACAAAGCATGCAGGAGCTTGCTGCGCAAAGTCAAACTGAAGCAGCCCCAAACGAATTTCCAGGCCCGTGGCCACAAAATGAAGCCAGGCCAGCTGTACATCCAAGCAACTCCGTGGGAGAGTCACGTCCTCTGACGCTTGTCAGAGAGGTGCTCCGCAAGCATGGCCGCAATGTCCGCCTTGGTCGCCACCTTGGAGAGCGATGTGTGGACATCATCACGGAGGTGTTGAAAATCGTCATACAAGGAATGGACCTTCTTGGCCTGATTGTCCAAATCTGACTTGATCACCTTGAGCTTCGTGTCCACATATTGTTTCAGGTCTGTTGCAAGAGCTTCTTGGGGCTTGGAAGCCTGCGAGGAGGAAGCAGGCCGCACTGTCGCAGGGACCGATGGACCAGGCTGAGGCTTGTCAGGCGAGTACTTGAAGCGCTCAGCCTTCTCTTTGCGCTTCTGGTCCTCTTTTTGCTGAAAGATCTCACTGGGAGAAGCCAACTTTTCAATCAGGACCACTCCAGTGCTCGTAGGCACCTTGTCCTTGGCAGGAGGGCCGTCAGCAGCGACAATCCACACCCGGCGGTCTCGCTTCACAAAACTGCGAAGTGGGCGTGTGGACCATTCTGTCCAGCCGTGGGTGGCATTGGCAGTGGCCAGCAGACTCTGCACATCAGCTGCTTCAGTCTGCAAAGGCAGACCACTGATTTCAAAGTGTTGATCACCACGAATCTTGGCAATGTTGGGCGCCACCTTGCCAGGCTGCAAAACCGCTCGGGCCTGAGCTAACTCATCGCCAGTGCCAATGACACGGACACCCAGCCCTTGTCTGTTGCAAACCAAACCTTGAAGACCTTTGAGAGGCTGGCATCTGGCCTGCAAATCCGGCAGGTCAGTAGTGGGGACCCACAAAATCACCGCATCTTCCGCCTTTTGGCCATAGCGCTTCATTTTGCGGACAAAAACACCATGGGCACCACTTTGTTCCAGGAGACGTTTGGCTTCACCGGTCAAAGCGCGAGCAGCACATTCGCAAGAGTGCTGGTTGCGAGTGTGACCATAGATCTCTGACAATTGGCCTTCCAGGGAGGCCATGGGATCTTTGCCGGCTTTCAAGGCAGAAACAAGGCTGATCATGCTCTTGCGTCCGCCCTGGGCAACATGCTGCCACAGGGCTGGTGAAGCATAGCGCTTCTGGACCGCAAACCAAAGCTCTTGGGTGTCACTGACCGGAACCTTCAGGTCAGTGGGAAGTGGAGCAAATTTGACTGGAACAGCACCGAGGTTGATCAAAGTCACGCGTCTTCTCTCCCGCTTGGCTTTCAAAGGATCTCTCAAAGTGATTTCACCCTCAGCAACTGCAGAGGCTAGAAGGCCCCCTGAAAGCATGACAGCTTGTAAATCTTCTCGGTTCTGACCAGGCACCATCAAAGCAAGGGCCTGCTGGCTGCGGACCCACTTGTGTCTA
This sequence comes from Symbiodinium sp. clade C Y103, assembly GCA_003297045.1. NCBI lineage: Eukaryota > Dinophyceae > Suessiales > Symbiodiniaceae > Cladocopium > Cladocopium sp. clade C. The sequence goes on along the minus strand of BGPT01000454.1, from coordinate 16,362 downwards.
TCCACACTCGGGAGGGTGGCCAACACCACTCCAGTGACATCAGGTTGCAAGGAAGAAATGGGAAGCTGCTGCAAAGAAGGATCAAGCTCATCCATGTGTGGGATCTCAAGATCCTCCCACTTTGTGGTCGTGGGCTTGAGAGGTGCCTGCCCTACCTTTTGTGTAGGTTTCTTAGTCTTCCGGCTGGCAGGTGCCCAAGGATCATTCACTTGCAAAAGATCAGTTTCCGGTGCAGAGCTAGAATTGCCAAACAAAGCATGCAACAGCTGGTTGCGTCTGCGTGCATTCAAATCAGTGACAGCAAAATTGCAAACATCAAGGGCAGCACAAGCCCTACAAACCTTCCAGGCATCGTTAGTCATTGTCAGAAATGCAAAGCGCCTGACAACGTGCCTCCTGGCCCACGTGCCGGTGATGCCAATCGTGAAGACAACTAGAAAGCTCACAATATTTCACGATCTAGTATGATTATGTATGATGTAATTCTCTTCTACAATAGTGGAGAAGCAGTTTTGAGATTTAATGCAGTGGGGGGAAGTTTTGAGTGTTGCGCCTTCATATACAGGACCCGTCAGCTGAGGTTGCAATTTGCCACTGGCAATGCCAACGATTGCGTTTGGTCAGGACGATGCTTTGACGACGCTGATTTCACTGATCTCATTCCTTTTTTGGTTTACTGGTTTGCGTCACCGCATGTTACAGCGGGCAGAGCGAATCTCCCTTCAGGATTTGAGTTTCAGGGAAAGGAGATTTTTGACGACGGCACGGAGGAAGACTACAGGGAAATGGTTGGATGCGAGAACAGCTACTTTGATGCAGACTGATGCAGATGCAGGCTGAAGAGTAGCTGAAATATCTGAAAAATATCTGAATCATGTTATATACCGTAAAGATCTGTAAAGATCTGTAAAGAATCAAAGGCTTTGACTCCAGGTCCTGCGATTTCATGCGGTTCCTAGGTGTAGTCATGTGTACATAGTCAACATAACTGTTACTGAATGAGTACTGAGTAGAAGCAAGTCACCATGAACAATGATGTTTGTATACTCCGCAGAGGCTTCACTTTTCCGAATTGCTTCAAAACTCAAAACTGTACAATCGATCCATTTCACGGGGGTGTACTGTACATTGACCTGCAGATTATCATTCTTAAGGCGTGTTCACTTCGCGCGAGACAGTGGAGTGCATGGCTACAGACCTCACCGAAGGTGGTTGGGTGGCCCAGCATGCCAGTGGGACCAGTCCAAGCCAAGCTGTCGTACCGGATCCTACCGGTCACTAAGGGATAAAAATGATAGCACAGTACTCGGCTTGATGGGATCCATCTCATCCCAAGGTACCTACCAATTTCAGGTCCGCGAGGTTTGCACCGACTCGGACATGGATAGCCCATGGACTGAATCTGATGCTTGGCTTGGCAAGACTTGGCTTGGATCTCTGAGAGGGTGAGAAGCGAGGTTTGTAGAAGCCGCAATGTCTCTGTGGATACTGTAACTTGTGGGTCGCCATACCGGCCCACAAGAATCCTAAAGAATTTGTCTACCTGAAGTCGTCTCATACAGTCACATCTGCTTCCTCTATTATCGGAATGCAATAGAATGCATTGCCTCCATTCTGAGCAGATTCTGTATTCATATGTATTCACTACACATTCACTACAACACCTCCTTTTGCTCTCCTTTCTGCCTGCTTTCGCTGCACTTTTGCTCAGGAACAATTCACACTTCGTTTTGTTACGCCTCCAGTGGCCCGGCAGGGAAAGCGTGAGCATGGCGTGGCATGCATCCTATCTGAACACCATAGCCTTGGGGATTTGGGGGCCACATTGGGGAGGGGTCCAAGACTTGGGTAATTTGAGGGCATTCTTGGATGCTTGTAGCCAACTGTTCAAGGTAAAGGGAGGATTTAGGCAGTCCTCTACACTTTGTTTGCTTCCTCAGTTGCCCCTCAGTCAAGAATGCCCTCCCCTAGGCAGTAGTTGAGCCAATGATGAACATGGCATGCCGCAATGTAGAGATTGACAAGGGCTAGGCAGAGACCACGAAGTTGCAACAAGCCAGACACTCACACTCGCAGACACTCGCAGACACTCGCAGACACTCGCAGACACTCGCAGACACTCGCAGACACTCGCAGACACTCGTAGACACTCGTAGACGCTCGTAGACGCTCTTGACGATGGGCATGTTGGATTGCTGAGGAAGTTCTGCTGAAGTTGCCGGAGGAGGATCAATACGCATCAGTGAGCCAGGTTCTGCTCGCGGTGCAGGTACGGCCATGCAGGGCCATGTGTTTGATGTGCTCAGGGCAGGGCAGAGATTGAGCAAGTGAGCCATTCAGCTAGTTGGCTGATGTTGGCTGATCGAAAGCCGAAATACTTGGAGTATCTTAGAGTGAGCGATGATCTGAATTAATTATGTGTCTCACGCCTCAACCATTCTTTGAGAATGCCGTCAATGCAGTTCATGCTCTATTCCTTCCGCAGGTTGATGCATACATTACCTCAGACACCAGCTACGCCTTTGTGATTAACAGGACAAATGTACGCGAGGGTGGCGAAGAGACTGAGCACAAAATTGCCTCATGTTGAACAGGGTTGCTCCAACCCATGGTACTGGTAGGTGAGTTATAGCCACAGGGGTGGGAAAACGGTTATTTTACCTCTTTATCGAGTCATTTTACCCCCCTTGCATCTGGGGTGTCGGGAGCAACCCTGTTGAACACTGTAGATCATCAAGGATCATTATCATTTTATTTTGCATATGACATATTATGTCAGCTCATTTTTTGCCGCCTATGATGTGCTTCATGATGTTGTGATGCGATGGTAGTGGCATTGGCAGAAGAGTTGGGTGGATGATCCTGACCCAACGTTAAGACATGTAAAGACCATTAAAGACCTCCAAGGTTTGAGCAGTTTGAGCATCAGGAGACCTTTGGAGACCTTTTCACGTAAAATTGTCCAATGGACTAAGGAATGGTGCCCAACCATGCAGTGGCGTGTTGCTGCCGATGAGAAACTTGTTTTATAAGTGAGACGGTACAGTAGCTTGATGTAACTTGGGAGTTCCCAGACTTTGGTGCAGAGATTTTGTAGCCTTGACTTGGTGCGAGAATGTGCGACACTTCTCTCATTAGAGGCTGCGAGGATCAAGTTTCACGTAAAGTTGCCAACTTAGGATCACTGACGGAAGTCCTTCTGGAGACTCTACAGTTGGCCTCATTCAATCACGTATTCTCATCGCAAACTTCCCTGGAGACGATTTTGTGAAACCAGGACTGCCCAGGACTTGGCACAAGTCCTCAAAATGTTTCAACACGTGCAAGGTGACATCATGATGTCATGCTACCTTGAAGTCAACAGCCACAGGCTCAAGCTGTAGCTCAAGCATGTTGCATCCCAGACACCAGGCTTTAGGTCAGGCATTTGACCATCTGACTTTGCAAGGATGCAATTATGATATTACGTGCGAGGAAGGCTGGTCACGATATGTGACAACAGGATGCATGATCATACATGGATAGTCATGGATATGCATCATATGTCACTATGATTCATTACGGTCAGTCATTTGTTATGCTTGTGTGATATTCGGTTACATAGGCCTTGTTAGGCCATGAAATGGGGCCTTTGTGGATGCTGCAAGGCCTCTTCGTCACTGAAGACACACCGGCAAAGACAAATCCAGAGTTCAGGTTGCTCAGCTTAAAGTTCAGGGTTGGTGGGCCAGGCTTGGTCAACCTTGGGGATATGATGGATATGGAAGCCTGAAGGATCCTAATGGCATACGCATCAGTGTTGGTCAGCTGGGGGACATCCAGATTTTTTTTTGGGGGAATGGAATTTGCACGATGCCAGGCGGATCAGAGACGGATCACTTAAAACCTTTGCCGCGTTCAGGGAAAGGACATTGATATAGTATCATAATATGTAATATATATATATATATATTATATAAACTATACATAAACCATAATGTGTACACATATAGTGACATATACTGTATGTTGTTACGTACTGGCTTTGTGATCTTCGTGGCACCGAGTCGCATTGAAATCCATTGGAAGCCTTTCTACGCGCTTCAGCCAGAACTGAGGTGGAACTTCAGCTACATCGACCCCTCTCCCGTTCGCGCAATACTCACTCTGAATTCGGTTCAGGAGCATTACGGACATGGGAGCATTATGGGAGCATGCAGCCCTGGCTTGGGGCAGTTTGGAGTTTTATCACTGCAAGTGTTTCAAGGGGCTGAAGGAAGATGAGTCTGGGTTGGGGAAAATTCAATTTGTCCAGCAGTCAGAGAGAGGGTGAGTCCTGGCCCCAGCCTTTCATCGTGGCAGGCTGTTGCAGACGATGGGATTCAAGTGACTTTTCAAGTTCCTCCCTTGCACAGAGTATGACGACGTTGCATCTATAGCATGCAGAGAGGCTTGAGCTAACTGCTAAACTGCCTGCATCGCAAGGCCAAAGAAATGGCAGACATTGGCAGACTGACATTTTGGAAACTCAGGTGCAATACGATTTGGCTTCTGAAATTAATTGTGCCTTTGCTGCCTTTGACTTGGCCCAGCATCTCAGGGTTAGGCAGTTCAGGGTTAGGTAACGGTTAGGCATTGGGCTGGTGAAACTTGAATTCTTCTGTCGGACAGCTCGTATGGAACCGACAACAGACAAAAAAACCAAGACATCCGTGACATCAGATGTATTTCAATCGATTCTAACATCCTGGATATTCCTGGCTGTCATTCCTAAGGCACAGTAGCAGCTGTGAGTCCCGACGATGGGGCTTTAGAAGTCACTGGAAGGGTGTCCACTGGAGCTGTCAGAGAGCCAATCTATGCCAGCATTGCCAACAGGACACTTTGGCTCCCTTCCTGCTTCCTGGGAATTTGAGGATTCAGGTCTCTACTGATCTCTACTGTATAGCCTTCAATTCTTCAATTTATGAAATATAATTAGATATAAGTGGTGTTCCTTTTTGTTCATTTATACAAGTTCTCTCGTCGCTTGCTTCCTTGGACATGTTGTTTCGAGGTTATTGAACACTTCTATCGACAAGAAAGCATGCACAGAGAAGATCCAATCGCAGGACTGAAGGCGAGTATCTCGTCTACGATGCCACTCTCACAGACATCACCGTCACTGGTTTGGTGCCGAGCAAGAGGCGAAGGGCGCCAAAAATACGAAAATGTTTGAGTGGCCATGAGGGCCTTTGGCATGGAATTGAACCGGATAGGTTTAGGTATGAGACGGGTTGATATGGTATGATATGGTACTACAGATAATACCTTTGTCACCTGCTACTGCATTCAATGCCTGCAGAGTTTCACTGACTCGGCCCTGCAGCTACACCTTCAATTGCGCTGGCTGGAAGCAGAGCAAGTCTTGGGTGCCAGTGGTGTGTGCGAATTATCCTTCAGACTGTGAGGCCTACAGTTGCTTGGCAGCACTGCCAGTGGCTGCTAGTATACCGCATTTCTGCACCAGGACAGGCTTGAAAGAGGCATCGAAAAAGTTGATGCAGAGCAGCAGAGCAAAAAGTATGCTGCCGCAGTTGGGAATGTCGCGTATCGATGCGTATCGAGCGTTTAGGCACCAAAGTCGACGGAATCTAGAAGGACTGTAGAAGGCGTTGAAGGTCTGAGGGATGAGAAGTTTGATTTTTCGGCTTCACTCGAGCTCGAGCCCAAGGCTTCGTCACAAGTGAAGACACGAGTGCCAAAGCGAAATTTATCAAAACTGCCATTGATGACACGGTTCCATTTTGTTGGATTCGAATTCATTTAGATTCCGTAGTTTACATTTACTTTCTGCGGTTCAACTGTCCCTTCTTACTTCTTGGCACCCAGGCACTGATCTCGACGCCCTGACTATTGAAAAAGTTGCGCACTGCCCAGACGACACGCAGGCCGCTAACCACATGTGACCACTCGGTGACCACTCGAAGGAGATGACTAAAGCATACTAAAGCCAAAACTTTTTCAGTGAGAATTGCGCAGGAGCTCTCATTTCTTGGCCAGCTCTTGCTGCATCCAGTCAATTTCAGTCAGCTTGCAACGCCAGGTGATCATGTCTTCGAAACTTGGATGAATACTGACTGCGAGGAGTTTCGAAGTGCGAGTTTGATGTGCTTGATTTTCATTTGGACCATCATCACATCCTCCACAGAGCAGGTTTCATATTTGGTGTTTTTCAATTTTGCAGCCTTCGTCTCACGACGCACCACAGGGAGACGCAAACCTTTGAGCAAGTTGAAACTGGCATTGTCATGCTCCTTTCCACGTACGAGCGTGCGTGTGCGCTGGCAGCACCAAGAGTAATTGCTGCATTTGTACTGTGCCCGTCATATTAAATGTACAAACATGTGTATATTATATAATTCTCTAATTGCAATCATATGCAATTAGTGTGTGGAAGACTTCACAATCACCGGGCTGCCTGATTCTTATGGCGTTTTGGATGCTTGTGTGAGTGGACGCTTTCAAGTCTTGGTGCAACAAAGGCAACGATGTTGTGATGGCAGTGGGTGAGGTGGCCACCATCACAGTGAACTTCACTGCCGGGAGACCTGGTTGGACCTTGATGCTCGTTGTCGGAGCATGTCGGAGCGAGGTGGTTTGCTGATTCTTGGTATTTCCTGGTACTCGTACAAGTTGTATATATATTGATTATGTTGATGTTGGTTCTCCAGTTGGATACCATGATACAATTGGTATGTTGATGAACTTGCTGAATTCCCGTGGAGGTGAGCCCATATTCGGATTATGCAAACTTGTTGCTGGCCTGCAGAGCATTTGAACATATCAATGGAGTCTTTGTTCCAGGAGCAGCACAGAAGAACCGAATAAGTTGGAAATCCTGAAGTGTTGCTTTGTAGACATGGTAGATATGTGCTGTGGCACATGGGTGGATGTGGCAGCAGACCTGTCAAGGATGCCGCAGCGGCCAAGGACTTTTCCAACAGTGAGTATGAGGATTTCGAACTAAGATACACAAAACTATCAGACGATGCTGCGCTGAGCATGGTGACAAAGTCAATGGACTTCACAGTGTGCCCACACGCGCACTACTACTATGAGAGTTCTGCTACCGCCTGCAAAAATTATGTCACAAACTCAGGACGTCTCAGTTGTGTTCGTGTGAAGGCTTGTGATTTGACTTGAAGTCCTGTTTGTACATGGCCTGAGCTTGCAAGGAATATGCAGCCGATGTGTTGATGTCACACACACACACACACCCGCACACGCACGCAAACCGAGAAACATGTCGAGGTTGTGAATGTATCGTTCACGGACACGAAGCTGGCAATAACAGCTATCAGAGTGACACACGATGATGGAACCACTTCCGAAGTGGAGGGCACCGGCTCCGATATCTCCGTGTCAAACGGAGCCTAGTCTGCATTTGGTTTTTCTCGCTGTCCTACTGAGTCCTTTTGCAGCGAGCTTTGTGCTCACTGGGGCCCGTAAACTTTCGGATGCAAGAGAAGAGATTCAGGGCATTTCTTGGGAATTATACTGTAAATGTGCAATTCTCTGTTTTCTCTCTTCTCTCTATCTATCTCTCTCTGTCTGTCTGTCCGTCTGTCCGTCTGTCCGTTTGTCTGTTTTTTCTCTCTCCCTCTTTGCACTGAGATTCCCATGACTGGTGAGTTAGTGAGTTTGTTTGATGTCTTCATGCATCAAGAGCAGCCAACAAAGAGTGCGAAGAGTAGTCCAGCAGGTTCTCCCTCCTCTATCTGCATTTGGCAGGCGACACAGTCACCTTTGAAATGGAAAAGGACCCCGTGACGAGCCTGGCAGATATCAACATTTCCCTTGGTGGAGAAAGCTATTTCCCGCAGACGAAAACTTACACTGAAGCGCAGCTTGGCTTGGTGGGAAAAGTATAAGCTGCGTATGTACTACACAAATTTCATCAAATTTGCCAGTTGGCCTTCCTGTGATCATGCTGATGTTCTGCATGTGATGAGGGACACGACTGGGACGATGGTTGTCCAGATTCAGGGGCAAGGGCTTTCCCTGCCAGCCACTTGGCAGAAGCGCAATCCGTTTGAGCTTCCCAACGATCAGTTTTTTTTTGTGGCGATTCCATGGTGTCGTCAAGCTCAGTGGAAGTGCTCAGCCTGTCTCGCATTTGATGTAACCACTCTTGATGTTTTTTGATGTCCGCGGGCCCCTCACAGTGTCTCATACTCAGTGGGATGCAGAATGCATGTCCTTTGCCCTTTGGATCTAGTTACAGAGGTCAAGATGAAGATGAGCCCCCAAGATGCAGGAAGTTGTTTGCGTTGTTTGCAAGAAGCATGTCATCCTTTGCTGGCAGTTCTGGCAGATCAATCCATTGGTCAGATCTGAGTACAATGGCAAGTCAAGTCAATTCGTTGCACATGTCCTCCTGAATGAAGAAGCCTCATCGGCTTTTACAGTAGCTAGAGTCTAGAGTTCCAAGGTGGCTCCGAGTTTGACATGGACCCTTGGTGAATCAAGATGCAATCGCTGCATTTGTTTTGCTTGAAATGCTGCATAAGCTGCTTCATTTTTAGCACTATTGATTCCGGGTATGAGCGAATGCGCCCGCTCAGGAATACAAGATCACCTTCAAGACACCAATAGTCACGGTGACCAAACTGTTTCCAACACTCACCGGGACCATAGATACGCTGGAAACTGCAACTCAGCCTGGTCTGTTTGAGTCGGAAATAGCACAGCAGATGCACTTGTGGCTGAAACATAAACTATCATAAACTGGTAGCAAACAGACCAGCACAAGCTGAGCTCAGAAAGAAGCCACTGAAGCCATTGCAATCCCGCAGCTCTCAAAGTTCATTCCTGTCCCAAGAGCTAAAGCAGAGCTAAAGCAGAGCCATTTTGATTCCGAGGCTTTGGACAACGTCCCGACCTCATCAGAGGCAGGGCATGATGATTTTAATTTTGTGGAGCTAACATTCAGACATTCAGACATTCAGACATGAACAAATTGAACAAGTACTGTACTGATTTTGTATGATTTTTTGACAAGCGAGCAACGCCGCAAAGCCACTTTCGCAGCCTGGTCCTGTGAGGTAGTCGACGGCTCCGCGTCTCCTGCAGACTTTCTTCGGCTGAGCGTTAGAAAGGTTGGGGCTGACACGCAGGAAACTCCGGGCTTCTGCAAGTCGTGCTTTGGCTACACGGAACAGACTTCCGGACTAAATCAGAGAATATCAGAGAAACTCTTGAAGGGGCCCCATCCCAAGTGATGTGTTTGTGCATGATTGTGCCTTGGAATCTTAGATGTGTTTGGCTCTTTTTTTGGGGGGGATATTCCAGTTACCTCAGTTGTGCTTTGAGCCCCATGGATTTGTCGTGAGGCAGAGCTTCAGTAGTGGCTGGAATGCGCTGTCTTGTGTCCTCGAAATCGCGCCCATATCCGCAGACAATCTGGTGATAGCTGCTTCGTCGAGCGAGAAAGATCTTGGAATTCTTGTTGCTGGCAAAGTCCGCTCAGGATGTGTCATGATGTGTCCATTTGATGATTGGATCGGGCGCCTTGCACACCAAGGAGATGGAAGTGTACAACTGGACTTCCACCCTTTGGCAACTTGCATCAGACTTGTATGAGACTGGAATGATCGACTACAGAGAACCCCTGCAGCATTGGAACCGCCTGTCCATCATACTTGCACATGTCATGCCTCCAAATAGTTCCAAATGCCACTCAAGTCAACGACGGCGGCCACGTTAAATGATGTTAAATGCATCTCGATGCAAGGTCCCGACAGTGGATTCGCTCTACACAGTGGATGCGAATGGTAACCAAGTCGACACAGGAGGAGTAGTAAACACTGAAACAGTTCGGGCCTTTGAGAAACTCTCTTCGTCTGGATCCATTCGTCATTTGTTGGTTGAACATAGTCGAACAACGATGCTGGAAGCGTAGGCGTAGGTGTGCTGGGGCGTAGTGGCATAAATTCAAACGGTTTCAAACATGCATCTAGCAATATCATCAGAAGTCACTGAGAGAAGGAGCGATACAGAGCAGCTTTAGAACTATTCAAAACAGAATGTTGAAGCCATCACATGCAGTCCACATTCCCTTTCAGATGTCAAAATCCTGCTTGTTTGTGACGGTGAAGTGCACGAGGTCATGCTCTCGGATCCATATTTCTATATCTCTGGCACATCCTTTGCCAGGCCAGTGCTGGAAATAGGCCACAGATTGGTCACGTGTTGGTCACAAATGGTCACGATGTATGAAGATGTATGAAGCCCTGTCCCAGTGCGGAACCCATCCTTTCCTATCCAGTTCCCTGTTCGCACATCTCCACCATTTCGTAGTCGATCCGTATTTCTGATATGTTTGGCCAAGCATTCGCACCGCCGTCCAATGTGCAGCCTTGACACGATGTCACTGACCTACGTGGATGTGACCGAGTACAAGCTTTGGCTTCAAGGAGTTGATCCAGAATTGTCCTTGTGTTTCTTGGCTCCTCTCGGATAGTGTTGAATCCAGGCACTTGTGTGGATGGATGAGAAGCTGCAGAACACGCTTTGTATATTCAATGGACGTGGAATAACTTGGCTGCGTCTGGCAGCACAAATCCACGCACTGCCAATGAAAACTGAAACCTTGGGGTTTTCAGAGAAGTGCATCTGCACCTTTGACATCGTTTGACAAGATAAGCTTAGTCTTTCAGTTCGCACTATTGCTCTCAACATGTGCCATGATTGAGGTTCAACAATTGAGTACCAATCAGAAACCGTGCTGCTTCTTGGATCGGCAATTCCATCCTGTTGCCTCATAGGTCCAGTCTCTCAGAGTCTGACTCTCCTCTCCTTTCGTTAAGTGTGACAGAGCAAGTTGGTATGTGATGTAACCGCAGCAGCGGCAGCATAGCATCTCAACATAATTCAGATGAACCTTCACCCACTGCACTCCAGAGGGCTCGAATTCTCAGTTTCAGCTTGCTTACCGCTTACCTGTTGCTGTGGTGGTTGCCGTTGAACTCAGGAAATGCGAAATCACAAGTTGCTTAGATGCTCGGGAGATTCCGTCTGATCCTAGTCTCGTCTTGCAGATTGGTGAACTTCGTTCCGCTGAGAAAGCAGGATTCTTGGACAAAGGCTCCAAGGGTCCAAGCCATCAAACCGAAACGTTGTTCATTGCTGGAATAGGCCACAAAATCTCCAGATTGAGTGCATTGCATTTTGAATATTTTGGAGAGAAATCGGGGCACTTGTCAAAAGTTTGTGCCGATACCTGGCAGCAATACTGCATGCTTCTGGCATCTTCTGGCTGCTTCTGGCTAGGAGTATTTGAACTGGTCATCCAAGGAATTATTACCCTTCCACAGCCCGCGATCAGCTCAATCTCGCCCACTACTATTCTGGATGCAGGTGAGCGCAGGGTTTTGACATGTTTCGACTCAGTTTTGACCCTGCTTCATGCGCTTCATGGGCTTGATGTATTGATTTCTAGACTCCTTCTGATTTACTGGTTGGTGAGTACCTGTCTGTCTCGCCTGTCTGGGTTGCTCACGGAACACAGGTTACTCGGAGATAGAGATTTTCGGCAATTCCTTTTCAGAGTATCTTGCGTCCGACGGTGACTTTGAGGACAGCGCGACAGGTTCCAGTGAGGCTCTAAGCTTCTCACGGGTTTTCCCACAATAAGAGAGAGGGAGAGAGAGGAAGAGGCTTGCAAGCATCCATTACGCATCCACATGCATCCTCTATATATATAATTATATATATATATATATAATATAACATAATATAACTAATATAACACACACACAGATAGATAGATAGATAGATAGATATATATATATATATAGTGCAATGCCTTTTGATGATCTTGGACGTCTTTCGTTTGAATCAATCTATCAGTGCAACCATACACCTACCCCCACCCATCCATGCGGGAAAATAAACAAACTGGATGGTACTGGATCTGCATAGGTCCTTGAGGACAACCACAATTAGTCTCAGATTGCGTTTGGGTGTACTTGAATCTTCCTTCATTTCAACCTGAGGTGACCTGCCAGGAAGCCTGTACTGCTTGGCAAGCGAAGCTGAGCAACATGATTGCGGCAGAGGATGCGAGGCCCGACGATGTTTCAAACATTTTCAAACTAGATCCAGCTGAGTTGCCCTGCGATTGCCATCACCGGTTTTGATCGGACCATTCCTCCCTCAAGGCGACTTGACACGGGTTCAGCTGATACCAGTGGCGTGCTGCCGTCGCATTTGATGCCATCTGGTGGTCGGCAGCTGACTACGGCAGACACCCTTCCTGCTATGCAAATGCTGGGCTCTGTCACTGTGACCGTTGGGGATGCTACCTGCAGCGTGACCGTCGCCACCTTAGCTGGTGCAGTCCTGCACGACTGAAATCTGGCACATCTATGCAAATGTGGATTTCTGCGGCCCACTAAGCAGTTGGAGCCAGAGATCTCAATGGGGATATTCCGCATGCATTGAAGAGTTTGGTATAGTTTGGTCCTTTCTCAGCGAGTTGGTTTTCGACCTTTTTGTGCAATCTGTATCCAAATAAGCGCAAACGTGCATTGCATCTCGGTATTCAGCTGTCTGAAAGCTGTCTGGAGGCAGAAAATCAGAACAACACCTACGTCAAGTGTCAGATGACACAAGCCAGACGTGCCTCTCGAGCTGACCCGGAAGATGGTGAACTTCGTGGCAGGATCATTTCTGAGACGCTGGTCTTGCACATTCTCGGATATTCTCGGACCATATCGGACCATATTGGACTTGAGTTGACTTAGAGAATCGGTGTCGCGTTTTTTCAGTGGGCGTGCGCTCTGTGCCTCTAACAAAAACAAGTTGCACTGTTGCTTTCAACATCTCTTGGGTCACTGAGGGTAGTCGATGCACCTTGCCTTGAAATGAGCGCGATAGTTGGGCATACGGCATAGGCGGGTAACTGTCCACTTGGGGGTTTTTGAATACGTTTGACGTTACTTTTGCAAGGCTGTGGTGAAGATGATCTCGCCAATGATTGGGTGATGATGGGTGATGTTCAATGCGGCCACCCCTATTGGGGTAGTTGCACTCTTCTGATGTTGTCACTTCCAGATTCTCTTAGACTGCAGGGTGACAACATGGCAATTTTCAGCAGTTTTTGGATGTTTTTGGACTTTCTCTTAGCAGCCTTGGGGCTTGAGGTGAGTGTGATACTGAAAGTTGGCAGCCTTGAAGAAGCGAACCAGCCAACAATTTCAACAGAAATTGCCCAGTGTGCCGAGGCTTGGAGGGCTGAACGCATGTTTGCAATCCAGTCAGGAATGGAATTGCTGCATAGGTGCTTTGCTTCATGAATCATGCTCTATTGCACTCTCGCTCATAGTTCATAGATGTGTACGGTGCATAGAAAATAAGTATGGGACAAGGAGGCATCTGAAAACATCCAGCCGCCTCGGAATTCTGTCGTGGTGGCAGATGCTGCAGTGTTCAATAGCGTTCCACTCAACATGCCAGGAAGGTTACTACAGGGTAAGTGAAGTTTCTTGGTGGCACTGTGTGGAGCTTCTTGCCACAGCTTTCCGCAGCTCAATTTGATCTGATCTTCCGTTGCGAGTGACTTCGCAGCATCTGCCGAAGATTGAGGATGACGATACTTGCGAACTGTGCCCCAAAGGAACGTACTCAACAATGTATACAGACGAATGGCCTTTGGGCTGTACGTTTTGCGCATCCACGTCCTACCAAGATGAGGCCTGCCAAACTTTGTCTTAGGGAAAGTCAGAAACATACGCTAATGTGATGGTGATGCAAAGAGAATGTAACATTAGTTTAAAGACTAAAGATTTTCAACGTTTGTCATCGTCGGAGACGTCGGAGAAGCATATGCCTACGCCATTCTAATATTCCATGTCGAATGATGGGAGAGAGTGGTGATTGGGTGCGTCCTGCAAAAGCATGCAGCTCCAAGATTGATTCCTTGACTCATTGCAGAATGGCCCATCTTTATGTTGCTTCCGTTGACCCTGAACAGCTGCAGGTTGGGCAAACTGCATGCATAGTGTGCCCAGACAACACTGAATCTGTGCCACCGGCAACGTCCTTGGAAGACTGTCGGTGCAAGAAGGGATACTACTCTCCAGTCTATGATGACACACAAATGTATGGCATGCCGGGCTTTGCTTGTCTGGAGTGCAGCTCGGAAGATTTCACATTGATACTTGGCCAAAGAGCACTCTTTTTAAGCAGCAAGTTGGAGTGACGAAGATCATCCCAATAATACGAGCCTCAAACTGAGAATTCAACCAAATTCCACTTGCTGGATCCAAGCACTGCTACTGCATTGCTACCTTCGGTTGATCCAAGGGATACAAGTCTCGATGAAGCGCCATGCAGTCTTGACAACCTTGGGGATCTTTGCGATGAGCCCGTGGCACACCACTGTGTGCGAGTACCAGCAGGGTCCTTCAACTTCAGACTTTGCACTGTCTACTGCCCTGGTGGAACAATGCTGCCACTGGCAAAACCCTTTTTCTACATCTCAAAGCACTCGGAAGTTGCCGCTACTGCGAATGCAGGTCAGACTGAGTACCAGCCAGTGGTTGAAACCTGCCTGCCTCTGCATGCATGTCTGAATGCTACTGGGCAAGTACTGGTGGGATCCAGTTGGAGGGGCCAAAGCATGCCAGAGCTTCTCTTGGGGCAGCCATGTTGCTGTGGTTCCACCATTGCAAAGTGCAAGAGTCATTGAATGAAGTGAACAAAGCCGGATTGACCGTTCCAAATTAAGTACTCGTACTTTCTTCAGCATTGTCCAAACAGTTTATGTATGTTTGTGTCCCATTGACATGCACCATAAACATCCATAAACTGGAAAATGCCGCAAAGTTGAACTCCAAACGATGACAAACGCTACTGGATGCTACTGGTATGTACAGGTAGCACAGGTGCATTTCATTAAATATGGGCAACAGGCCAAAACAATAGCGCTCAATATTATTGAGCCATTTCCCAACTGTTGAATGCTCAGGCAACACAACCGAAATGATATGAACACAGCATCCCAGCATCCTAGACACAAATTGGCATTTCCGTTTCAATTCGTTTGGCATTTTGGCACAGCGGTGTGACAGAAAGCTGTGCCGTTCCAACCATTGGCAACACCACATGCAACGCCACAGTCTGATACACTTTGTACGTACATTTACGTACTATTTCAATCTATTTCAGAATTTACCACCATTTCTGCACCATAATCCCACCACCTAGCAGGGTTGCAAGTTTAGTGTTTGCAGTGCGGGAGACGGCTCCAAGGCGAATCAATGCAGTGCAGGCTACGAAGGCCTCAACTGTGGACTCTGCGTTTTTGGATATTTTCCTGTGACTTGGAGAAAGGATCAATGAATTAATATGGATCAATTACAATATAATGAATATTTTTGAGTAATGAGGTAGTCAGAAGATTCCGAAAAGATGCGTGTCTTGCAAGGTACTTTGCAAGTTTCAGGACTTTCAAAATTATTGTCTGAAAATCGGAGTTTGGTCGGATCTTGACTCTTGACTTTGCAAGACTATGTGCCCGCTGCCCATGTATATATATATATAGATTTATGTTTATAAGTTTACATGTACATTATATTGCATTATGATATTTTTCCCGAGAGCGTCTGAGCGAAGGGTTCTTCTAAAAGTTGGATCTGCATATCTTCACATCTTCACATCATCACATCTTCACATCTTCACATCTTCACATCCTCACATCTTCACATCTTCACATCTTCACATCTTCACATCCTCATATCCTCACATCTGCACCTCTTCACATCTTCACATCCTCACATCTTCACATCTTCACATCTTCACATCCTCACATTCTCTCTCTCTTTCTGTCTCTCTCTCTCTCTCTCTCTCTCTCCTCTTTCTCTCTCTCTCTCTCTCTCTTTCTCTCTCCCTTTTCACTCTCTCCTTCTTCTTCTTTCTCTCTTTAGGCCGCGGGCAGTGCCGACGACGGATCACGAAACGTCAACCCTTTCGCACGAAACGAGGTTCGATCGTAAAAAACTGAGGTAAAATTGCGATTTCAATCAGGCCGGATGAACCCTTCACGCACGAAACGAGGTTCGAGTGTCAAAAACTGAGGTAAAATTGCGACTTTGAGGTGTCTATTGCAACCCTTACGCACGAAA
>BGPT01000453.1:409320-424166 GCA_003297045.1 Symbiodinium sp. clade C Y103 | reverse complement strand
CAAGAAGATCGGCTATGTCGTTGACGATGATGACATGGATGAGGCCGAAACCGAACCTGAGCCCGGATCACCGATCCACTCAGGGGAGGAAGAAGCTGAGCCCGAACAGGCTGATGCAACCAAAGCAGAAGAAGCAGAGGAATCAGCTCTCACTGCACGACAGAAGCTGCTCGATGCTTTGGGCCAGATCTACAGTGTCTCAGAGAAAGACACGGTCTGTCCATTCTGTGGAAGCACCAAACATGATCATGCTGGATGTGAACACCCCAACAAGGCACAGATTGCCAAGACTCTCAAAGGCATCAGGAAAACACTTGAAGAAGGAAACAGTCCTACAGAAGGTGATGTCGACATGGGTCAAGAGGGTGAAGCAGCCGAAACTCTTGAAGGGGCTACTGCGAAAGATGAACCGAAAGCTTCCCCTATGGATGAAGAGCCTGAGACAGTACCAACACGAACTGGTGAATATTTTTGGTATGGATCGGTTATGGTATTTGGCCAACTCCTTACATATTTTTCTGCTGCCGCTGTATTCTGGTATTGACTTCGTCTACTGGGTTGTGGTGAGGCATTTATTACAGGAGTCCCAGCTCCTTTCCACCTGGGCCAAAGTTTGTTGGGTGCCGTCGCCTTACAAGCTTTTACAGGCTTCTGCGGTGAGCCAAATCACCGATTTTGTGGTTTGAGGGGTGAGCTCCCTCCAATACAATTTTCACTGGCTCAATTTTGTGATCCTCAACGTCTACCTGAACATCTTTTGGTGTTGTGGGTACACTGCACAGCAGGTGTGAATGCGATCTTGCCTTTGGGCATCAATTTTGAGCTTATTGATATTATCCCTCTGTCAGCTTGGTATTGCTTGCAACGGCGACATCAACGCAGAGACGTGCACACAGAAGGAGACGAGCCAAGGCAAGGCTTGGGTGGTTCTTGCACCGCAAGGGAATTCGAACACTTCCAGCTACCAAACTGGTGGTGATCAGACGGACGCTGCAAGCTCACCACTCCAAGGACGACAAGTTTCTGGCATCCATCGACAGAGCAATGGATCCTCAATCGGATTCGAACACTACATGGAGATGTGGTACATGCATGAAGATCTGTGGGAAGTCCCATGCCTTCTGCGGTGTATGCGGAAGGTCATGGCATATGTGCGCAGACCCCACTTTCCAGTCTGCTCCGAAGAGTACGGCCAGCAACAGACATGTTCAATGGACGTACGACGACTGGAACACGGAGGACACCTGGAATCAGAACAGCTGGAACCAGGACACGCACGCCAGACATCAGCAGAGTCAATGGACCAAGTCTCCGAGGAGACGACAATCGCCCAGACGCCGTCCAAGCAAAAAAGGAGGAGGAAAATCAACCGATCAAATGAAGGGAAAAGGCAAACTGCCACCCTCAGAACCAGAGCCGCTTGGGCCACCATCGCTTGCATCCATTGCAGCCTTGGATCCACCATGGAATCCTACGGCATCAATGGGCTCAGCTGTCCCACCTACAGCTCCACCATCTGGCCAGGAGGACAAGCAGTTCAAAACCATCCTAGCTGCACTCCAAAAGCATACAGAGGTGTTGCCACCAGAGGTTCAGGCTATCATCAACGATGCAGCCATGAAGGACAGCCAGCAGGAAACGAAGAAGATGCACAGTGCTGTAGCAGCGCACGGCAGAGCCCGCAAAGAGCTCCAACAGGCGCAATTAGCACGCCACAACCTCCACAGTGCATGGAAAAGTTTCCTAGGACAAGCAGTGACGCAGTGGCAGACCTACGGCAATCAGTTTATCGAACAAGAGAGACAACTCACGGAACGTGTCAACGCTGCCGTGCAATCCCTGGAGATGGCCAAGGAAACCTTGGCAAAATCGAAATCCTCAGCCGGTGTGGAGACCAAGGAAGACTCCATGAACATCAGCGACGACGACCAGGATCTCGCCAAGAAGGATGTGTCGAATGCCACAGCAGAGCATATCAAAGAAAGTCTCACTGGGTTGCACTCCAGCTTGGAGCAAATGAAGAATTCCGCGGACAAAATGGTGGAACAAGAGCAACAGGCTCTCAAACGCCCTCGGTTGGAAGTGCCACCAGACCAACCGAATGCTCCACCCCCAGAAGGTCCGGGTTTAGGATAGGCCGAGCTAATAATGATGATGCAGTTATTGCTCTAGGGCCCATTACCCATCCTGGGGTTGTCTCCGGAAGTTCCATGAAATGGCTGCACTCAGTGGTATATGAGCCTGATTTCATGTCAGGGTGGCATGCCTTGGATGTTGCATTCCACCTTGCATGTTCCATGGCAAATTTTGCACCTGTCCCAGTATGCCCTGCAGCCCAATCGACCCTGACTGTTGGCCGTGCAAGTGATGCCAATAGGAAAAGCTCCAAGACTCTTCGTTTCTTCCCCAGTTTTGACCTGATTTTGGGGCCGGAAGACGGAACAATTCACCAGTTCTTCAAGATTGCCCTTCCAAACGAAGCTTTGGACAGGAATGCTAAACCATGGAATCTTGAAGCCAATCCAATATCTTTTGTCGGTCACGGTGAGGATGCCGCTTGTATAGCTTTTGATGCACCATACCACTGTACTGAGCATGGGCTAGGACACCATGAGGCACGGTTGGACGCAAAGATGTACGAAGATACAACTTGTGAATCTAACTTGCTGACCTGTGTAAGCCAGTCCAAAAAGGTTTTGAAGAGCCATTTCAGTTTGTCCAATTTTGACACATCGGACATTGGCTCCCTTGAAGTGCCTCCGGTTGGACTCCGACGGCCTGCATGCACTGCACTCCGTCGCAATTTTGAAAGTCCCCTGATCGGGTTCGTAGGAAGAGACATTGTGACGATGACACTGATGATGAAAACGATGGAGATCCACGTCGACCCATGGCCCCAGTGCTTCCAGCTTTTGCCCTTGACTTGGCAGCGAGAGCAAGAAGACTTGGTATGGATCCGCAAAGTCCTGATTTTGACATGCCTGTCCGAAGCTGGTTTTTGGATCACATGACCATGCGCAGATGGTTCTCTCCACGTATACTTCAGTTAGTTGGCCCAGTCCACACATGGGAGGCACAAATCGCTGCTCTTTGGGTAGATCAGATTAATCCGGATTTTTGGTTTGATGTCACTGTGGTTGATCCATCACCACCTCGCCAGGCCAGACATGCCTTTGTGACATATGACATCATCATTGCACAATCCATCGACCTACCCAGGTATGCAGGCCTTGTCACAGTGCATCCATCCAGACATGATGCCAGTTTTCAGATGTACTCCGTAGCCATCAGTTTTCCGGAAATGGTAAGCGGATACTCTGTCATCCAAGCATCCGATGCAGCCAGGTACTGTAGGTATAGGCATTGCATAATCACGCAGCGATGGTTTGAAGTGCCAAATACGATGAGAGAAACGCATCAGATGGGCCATGGTGACTCATTCCAGGTTTTTGTACAGATGCGCAACCCAGAGCAGTCGGCCAGCCATACAGCGCCTACAGACCACGTGTCCAGTGGAGCATCCAGCTCTCATCAGGCACCTGATCATACCTCTGCGACAGCAAGTCAGAGCTCTACTGTCAACCTTGCCAGTGACAATTGGGACATGCACCATTTCATGACAACCATGCATGTTTTTCCACTTGACGGTGAAGCAGTTGTCATCACTCTTGTGAATGACCAGGACATTGCGCCTTCACAAACCATTGCTCATGCATTGGGGGTCTCATTGCAGGATTTGGAAGCCCTTCATCAAATCCCTATACGACCAGATGACATTCCAAGGGAAGACATTGCAGTTGTAGCCCAATGCACTGGCAACATTGAAGTAGGTGAGGATTGCCGATTGCTGTTGATTGACATTTTTTACCACAACCACCCGGATGGCCAAGGACACTCCACTCGCCCATTACAAGTCCGTTATGTCAAGTGCACAGCCACGCAAATCCTGAGGGATAGCCTTTTCACTGCTGCATCTGTATATCAATATTGCACTTTGATTACGCAAGATTGTACGGTGGAGCTTGATGGGATCCCATGGCCTGCGGACGATTGGAATCCAAGAAGAGTGCACCATGGTTCATATGCCAGGGTAGATGTCCCCCCACCACAGGGATATGACCTACCAACTCACCAGGCCGCTAGTACGCTGGAGGCTGATGCCGTTCATGGGCTGGACACTATTGCAGCTCTCTCTGAGGATGAAGACCCAGAGCCTCCGACATCCTTACTCCAGCAGAGTGCAGTTGTACAGTCCACGTCCGTACAGGGAAACCCAGGCAGCCAAGAGCAGGATCAAAGACTGCAGCCCAGCAACGCTGTGTCTGAAGTGCTGGCACAACCAGATCAGACTGTAGTTTCCAATGATACGCCTGTCCACGACCCACCAGCAGCTGCAAGGGATGTGGTCAAGCCCCCTGTAGAACTTCATGCAAATGGACTTTGCTCCATTCAGGAGGTAACGCCAATGACCCGAGGCATTTGCCCTGCATCCGTTACCCATCAGATCCCACGAGCATTGGAGCCTTTTGCCAGTCCTCATGTCCAAAATCTCCAACATGGGGATGAACCAAGCCCTGAACCGCCTGTTCAGTGTCCGCCAACGCAGGGTGAGGGACCGCTGTCAACTATGGCCGTGTTGAACCCCCTGCAGCAAAAACAATCTCCGGATCCAACAACAGCGCTGAGTACTGCCAAGGTGCTACCCAATCAAGCAAGGTTCAGAAAACCCTCAAAACCTCAAAAGAACGCCGAAAAGATTTCCAAGAACAGACCTGAACATGATGGAGGACATGACCAGCCTGACAGTGCTCAGGCCTGTCACGCCAGAGCTGGCCAGACACAATCAACCTTACTGAGATTTATCCGACCAGACCCTGTTGTCTCTCCAGTCCATGACGCTTTGTGTGAATCAGCCACAATTGGGGACAACCGTCAACAGCCCTCTCCAGAAGACTTGATTCACTCCAATACTGAGACATCAGACGCAGTCACCAAGCCTGCTGTGAGCCAGACTCACACTAAAGCTTGCCAAACCACTGCCAGAAATTCCTCACGCAAGCGCCAGACGAAGCCCAAGGACTCAAGTGGACGACTGACCCTTCATGCCTTTTTTGGGGCCAATGCAGAGCGGCAACAAGAGCCCGATATGCCTGTTGCTACATCAGCCAACTTTCCCCAGAGTGGAAGTCAAGCCTGCACAATGCCTCAACCCCCCAAATGTCATGTTGGGCATCATCCCAAGACCTCAGATGATACTGGCATTTTGCCAACTAGTAGCACCAGGGGTAAGCAGGGAGAGGGACCGCTGTCATCCGTGGCCGTGTTGAACCCCCTGCCACCCTCGTTGACCATCACACCCTCAGTGGAAGCAAAAGGTTTTACGTCCAGACACAAGGGAAGTATCCCCACATCTCGCAAGCACAGTCGGTCCTCGTTGAATCAACAGCCAAGGCAGACCCACAATCAGGAGCCAAACCAATGTATGCTCCACGCCTTCTTTTGCAAATCTAATGCATCAGAAACTGGCCGAAAGGTCCAGACAGACGATCAGACCGACCAGGAAAATGTTGCCCCAGATGCGACCAGTGCCAGCCTGCTAGTCCCAATGGACAAACCAGCAGATGCAACGGAGCATGAGCCTACTAAGGTCATGGATGCGACCAGTTCAGCCGGCTGCCAGCCATGTAAAGCCAGGTGTTCTGCAAGCCAACAACAAGACCCACCACGTTTTTCACAACGTATTCCTCATACTCTACCTCCGGCTATCCCGCAACAAGGTGGTAACACCATGTGGAGATTAGATCTGCAATGCTCCTTTGAGGATTTAGCCCAGGTTGAACATGCAACAACAGGACCAGTGATGTACGTCCAGGTCTGGTATGTAGACCATGCCAGACATCCGTCATGCCGTGCACCAAGAATAGTGAGATTGGATGACATCCCTGAACTTTGGTTTGAAGACCTGTGTCGGCCCTGGATGGATCAAATCAGTCTTCTCACACCGCTGTTTGTATGGATTGTGCATCCCACTCCGCCATACACATTTCAGGAGCATGCCAAGATTCATCTCATCTTGGAGCAGAATCAAAGCCCACAGAAGGTATCTTTGCTGTTCACCGCTGCTTTCCATGGTGGAGTGAGACTAGGACTCTATCAAGTCGCAGAATCAGCCCCCAGACAGATTTCCAGACAGATGATGATTGATAAGCATGGGTTTCAATCTTTCTGTGCGCACAGCCCGTGCAAAATGTTTTCGGGGAGAGAAGAATTTCAACATGTGGTGCCAGAGGAAGTCCATTCAGGCATCAGCCTCTTGCTAGACATTGGCTATGAGCCACATGCCAGGCAGGATGATGCCCATCGGCCTGGTTCCAGCACTGATGCAACCTCTCTGCTGCAAACTCGAATGTTTCAGCGTATCGCACCCAGATCAAACTTGAAGCCTGTGTCTGTCCGATCGCCTGCGGCCTTCACCAAAGCGATTCAGTGGCAAACAGCTTATGGATTTGATCAGACTGGGTACGTGCAGTCTCGCCCAGTAGTCTCAGTGACCACTTGGTTCGTGGATGCCAGTTGTCCACAGGTGTCGCATGACCATAGAAGCGTACAACTTGGCTCACATCCCTCCCAATGGGTGACTGACGTGTTGAGAACCTGGCAAGATGCAATCTCACACCATGGAACTCTGGAACTGCATGTAGCTACACCTGATCCATGGTATGATACCAATTCATGCCCCTCTAATGTGATCATCGTGCAGAATCCCCAGCAACATCAAAAGGCAGTTTTGCTACCGGATGTGACCACGCAGACACCTGAAGGGACGTACTCATACAAATGTGTAATGGTTCCTCCCACTGTCACATCAGCCATGCTGCTTGCTTCAAATGAAGGCACTGGCAAAAAAGAGATCGTGGACATTCAGGTCTGCCACGGTGAGCTGATCTTGTCGCATGACGTTGCCTTTCCTGTGCGTAATGGTTGGGTTTTTGAGTTTCAGCAGCCATGGAGCCAGCAGACCAGACAAGCACTGGCTGAGTCAGCTGATCTCATACGCATGCAAATACATTCCATCGCTCAAACCATTCGTCGCCTTCAAGGACAAGTTACTGCAGCCATGAGATATGTGCCAAGTTTTCGACCCAGCAACGATTCTCCAGTCGGATCAGACCCTCAGCACAGCCACACTGCCGTCAAACAAGCAGCTGGTCCACATTTGGGCACCCATGCTCATGAGGTCGCGGCACAACAAATCTTTGTTGATGAATTGCAAGCCTTTTGTACCCCATTATCCAAGCTTGGACCAGCTGTCAGAGCTGCAACTGCACCTGTCATCACGTGGTTTGTGGATCATGTGCGGTTTCCACAATGCTTTGCTGCGAGACTCGTCCAACTTTATGACAATCCACAGGAGTGGACGGAGTTAATCAAAAGAGCATGGCATGATGCCATCCTCCCACAGCATGAGGTGCATTTCCATTTGGTAACTCCTGCCCCAGAACAAATGGAGGTTTATGCAGCCGCACATGTCTTAGTAGTGCAGCAACCTGTTCCAGGCTTCCGAACAGTGCTCGTGACAACCTTCGACAGTGCAATTCCAGGTACCAACAGGCGTCACGCCTCAATGTGCCCCCAGGAAATGACACGTTTCTTCCTGCTCGGCCTCGCTTTCCTCGACCAAGAGTGCACCCACCCACACAATACCTGCTCAGCATGGGTGGGTGCACATGAGATTGAGCAAGACGAAGTCATTGGGGTCCCCAATGGTCAGTCCCTCACGGTAGCCATACATAGACACATTGCTGATGCCGATGTTCCACCTGATGTATGGGAACATGCGGATGAAGTGCAGGGACCTCACAGAGTTGAGATCAACCTACAGGCAACCCTCCCGGAACCGAGGCACGACTTGACCTCTCAGATTCATGATGAGTTTCCACAGATGCTGTGGTTTGAAAACCCAGCCTGGATGCTTGAGCTTCAAAACCAGCCAGTACCCCAATTGCATCCACTCCCTGAGGGCCTCAAGATTCCACCCGTTTCTTACTGGGCCCTTTTGCACAGCCCGAACTCGACACCAGCAGGTACGGCATACACTTTGTATGTCGATGGTTCCGCCAATCGCCTGGGCCGTCATCGCCACAGCAAAAACCATTGAAGAAGACGAGGTTTTCCTTGGATGTGCCTATGGTTCTGTGCAAATCCAGCCGAGCCATCCTGAATGGATAGGTGCTGATACTATGGATAACATTGCTTCTGAGCTTTCCGCCCTTGCCATTGCTCAATTGATTGCTTTGCGCTGGCCTGGTAATCCATGCTTATGCATCCGACCTGACTTAGCATTGAGCCGCTTGCTGGCCGAGGCAGTCACCACCTGTCGGTCAAACAAGGTCCTTGCGCAGATTTGCAAGAATCTAGGTGTCTGGCTTGCTCGTAGGGTGGTAGTACATGAAGTCAGAGGTCACACTCAGCACCCATGGAACGAACTTGCAGATACGGTGGCTAAGTGGGCCTTGACAACTGGCACATCGTCTGAACATTTGCACCTGCAAGCACTTCATGACTTCGCTGGTTGTCCCAGGGATGTAGGGTGGACGTGGATGCAAACCACACACCCTTCTATGATGGCATGTTTTCCTCCCTTGGTTGAGCAGCAAATCGTCCAAATAACTGCCTCCAATGCACAAGTTCCCTCCATGGCCACAGAGCGCTCTGGGTTTTCCCGCTCCCAGGTTCACCATACACAATGGGAACTTCACTGCAAGACGGCCAATGTTCTGGCCACTGAGGTGTGGGCCCAACAGGCAGTGGGATCCAAGCGAACTGGTCAACGCACACTTAGACTTGACCAGCAATGGCACAAAGCCGGGGCACAGGTTGTGGGAGTCCAGGAAGCTCGAACAGCAGCCGGCCAATATGAATCACCGCATTACCGCATCCTTGCCTCAGGTGCCAAAATTGCCAGAGCTCCGCTCTATGGGTGTGAACTGTGGATACACCGCACGCTACCACTTGCGAAGGATGCGCAAGGAAGCCCCATTACCCTTGGTGATGCGAAACTCATCGTGCAACATGCTGATCCCAGAAGGTTGTTTGTTCAAGCTCAACTGGAAACTGTGTCATTTTCCTTCATTGTGCTGCATACGCCATGTTTGGACAAGCCACAACAAGGACAACCTCCACCACTGCAACAATTGTCAAACTGGTGGGATGAAACATCCGCACTGATCACCAGTTTTATGCCTGCCACATACTCCTGGGTCTTCATTGATGCCAACTCGCCTTTGGATGCAGGTGACGGTACCCTTTTTGGCAGAGCTGGAGCGGAGACGCTCACAAAACAAGGGGAGTTGTTCAAGAGTTTCCTGCAACGACATGACCTTGCAGTACCATCTACATTTGACACCATCCAGAATGGGTCGACCACCACATGGACACATTCCTCTGGGAATAAAAGTCGTAAAGACTACATTCTCTTGCCCAAAGACATGCTTCCCACAGCTGACACAGCCTGGGTCGATGCAGACCATGATACCACCTTTGCGCATGAGGACCATCTCCCCGCTGCACTCATTTGCAAAGGCTGGTCGGTGTTTAATAGAGTCCCGGAAGTCAGACGCTGGGATGAAAAAGCCTTGCTTGACCCCCAAAGATGTCAAGCGTTCCGACAGGCACTCAGTTCTTTGCCTTTGCCATCATGGGAAGTAGGGATTGACTCCCACTCCGCAATTTTCGAACAGCAGCTGCTTGTCTTGGCCCAACAGTTTTTTGCCCAGAAACCAGTCCGACAAAGGAAGATCACCCTCCAAAGGGACACCCTAGAAGCCATCTCTTTCAAAAGGCATGTATTGGACTTTGGAAGGAAAACCAATGCAATGACCCAGACTTGCTTCAAGTCGGAATTGAAGGAGATTGAAAAAACTGTCCATGCACTAGTACGGCGGGACGTCCAGCAGTACTATGCAGACCTTATCCAGCAGTTGGAAGCAGCTGGCGAGATGGCCAATCATAGGTTGGTGTACCGTTTGCTCCAACAACTTGGCCGCAAGAAGGGCGCCAAGCCCCCTGGACCAAAGCCTCTGCCGGTCTTGAAACGGGACGACGGCACATCCGCAACAAGCTTTGAGGAGCAACAGATGATCTGGCTCAAGCAATTTTCTGACATCGAAGCCGGACTATCTGTGGAATGGTCTGATTTGTGCATCAGAAATGCTGCTGAGGACCCTGACAAAATCCTGGATGTGGATCCCATGTCATATCCCACTGCCTGGGAAATCCAAGAACTGCTTTCACGCCTGAAGCGGGACAAGGTCCCAGGACCCAACCTCATACCGCCAGCAGTGATGAAGGCTGGGGGAGAAGTCTTGTCCAGGCAGCTTGCAGTCCTGTATGCCAAGTCCATTTCCCATGCAAAGGAACCTCTTCTGTGGAAAGGGGGGATCCTGGTACCCTTATGGAAAGGCAAAGCATCTCCTGCCCTGCCCTCGGCCTACCGGAGCATATTCATTTCCAACTACACGACAAAGATCTTCCACCAGTGCATCCGGCAGCATCTTGTCCGAGTTTGGGAAGCGGGCCTTGGCACCATGCAGTACGGAGGCAGAGCTGGCATGGGTGCTGACATTGCACACCATGTCGTCCAATGCCACCAGGAATGGGCTAAGTACAAGGGGTGCCCGTCTGCAATCTTGTTCATTGACATCCGTTCCGCATTCTATACTGTCCTGCGCCAGTCCTTTACTTCGTTGCCGGGAGACAATGGACCATTCTGCAACGCCATGACCAAACTGGGACTCAAGATGGAAGACATCGCAAGCCTCATCCATGCTGCAGAGTCAGATGCAGTGGCAGAAGGATTGTGCACACATCTGCAGCACGTTCTCCAAGACATGATGACCAATACATACTTCTCTCTGCCAGGAATGGCAGAAATGTGTCATACTACAAGGGGAACACGACCGGGTGATCCGGTTGCAGATATCCTATTCAACCTTTGCATGACAGTACTCCTCCGAGACTTCCATGAACAGGTGCAGCAAACTCGTGGGCCAGTGTGGGCAGGAGCTGGAACTCCGGTCCAAGACTTTTCATCCGTCACCCCCATGCCCGCAGCAGCATATGCTGACGTGACATTTGTGGATGATGCTGCAATTCTCATGCATGCAAAGACAAATGAAGAGATTATGACCATGGTGCAATGCATTGTCCAAGCCTTTGTCCATGCATCGTCACGCCGTGGCCTTGATGTAAATTTCGATAAAGGGAAAACTGAACTCCTGTGGAACATAGTAGGACGTGGAGCCCGAAGTGTCAAGATTGACATCCATCAGAGCAAGGACCTCTTCAGTTGGCAAAATGGAGACCAAACCTTTCAACTCCATGTATGCCATGAATACAAGCACCTTGGCACCTGGCTCCAGACAAAGCATCGCCATGCCAGAGAAATTGCAATGAGAGGAAGTGCGGCCAAACAACAGTGGGGACAGCTTGCCCGTTCATTCTTCACTCGCAAACTCTCAACGGAGGTGAAGTCCAAGGTATTTCAAAGCCTGATTGTTTCTAAGATGGTCTACAATGCACACACCTGGACTGGCATTTCCTCAAAAGATTTGGACGGCTGGACCAATCATTTGAGGGCACCAATTGCCACGATGTTGAAAGGCAAACTCTCCCAAGACGCGAAATTCCTGCACTCGACTGACGATCTTTTTGCATTTTGTGGGCTGCTGCCATTGCGTGAGCAGGTATATGCAAATAGGTTAAGATTTCTGGCCAGGCTGCTCCAGGTATGTCCACCGCTGACTTGGAGTTTGCTCAATGACACGCCGGAGACGCACAGTTGGGTAGGATTGTGCAGGGAAGCTTGCGTATGGATGAAACGCCACTATCCAGGATGTTTACCTTCAGCAGATGCACCTTTCTCCGACTGGGTTATGCATGTGCGGTTAGATCATCAATGGAAGGGCAAGATCAAGAAGGCAGTACGATCTGCCATTTCCTACCATCAGGCATCTGCCACGCACCAAGTATGGCACAAGCACTTTGAAGAAAGGCTGAAGAAAAATGGGGCCATCCTTCCGTCAGAAGAAGGGGCGCAGTGCCGGAAGGAGCTGTGGCAGTGCGATCTCTGTTCGAAAGTGTTTGGCTCCACTCAAGCCTTGGCCATGCATGCTCATCGAGAGCACGGATACAAGAAGAAGGTCCGTTACTTCACTGCAGGTGAAACGTGCCCTGTCTGTTTGCAGATGTTCCACACCCGCAAGCGGCTCTCTATCCACCTGGAAAAAACAGAGCGGTGTTACTCAGTGGTGCAGGCATGTTGGCCACCTATGCCGGCCAGTGATGTGCAAGCTTTGGACGACATTGACAAGGAGGTGGAAAGCCGACTCCGCAAGGAAGGATGGTGGGCGTCAAAAGCCTTCCAACCAGTAATGCAGACAGCTGGCCCTGCATTACCCCCCGTTGACCACCAGGGGAGCCGTGAGATGTTTGCGAAGATGCAGGCCAGGCGACCAAGTGACTCTGAAGCATTCTCCCAACTGCAGGGCAGGCAGGTCCAGCAGGTGACAGACCAAACCAAGGAGCTATGGTGGAGACAGTCAGATTTGCCTGCGTTTGTCATGCAATCAGTTGAAGGCCCTGACCATGGCAATGGAGTGTACAGTATGTCGGGACTGGCAAAAGAGGCAGCCATGTTACACATCCGTGCACTTGTTGTGGTACACTTCTTCAGCGGTTTCAGACGACAGGGAGACATACATGATGTCATCGACCACTTTGTGGCAGCTACTGGTGCTCACATCTTCACCATCTCGGTGGACCTCTGTATGCAACGGCAGCATGCCGACCTGGCAACAGATGGAGCCCTCAAATGGTGGGCGGACAGAGCCGCCTCAGGACAGCTGGCCTCTATCGGAGGAGGACCTCCTTGTGAAACATACACTGCAGCCCGCTATCAGCAACTGGTGGATGGCAAAGGACCGAGACCCCTGAGATCCTCCTCGGAACCTCAAGGACTTCCTGCGTTGACACGCAAGGAACGCATGCAGATCTGGATTGGGGATGCCTTGTTGAGATTTCTCATCGACATGCTGGCCATCATGGCGGCAATGGGCCTCAGTGGATTCTTGGAGCACCCGCAATATCCAGTTTGGAGTGCAAGGTTCTCCCCTGCTAGCATTTGGCAGATGATGTCCATCAGACTGATGAAGGGGCTCAACTGTTTTACAGTGGTGAGCTTCGATCAATGTGTATGCGGGGCACTTGGTAAGAAGCCCACTACGCTTTTGCTACTCCGACTTCCACGTGTTCGCAGTGATCTTTTGTTGATGGGGGACCAAGGCAGATGTCCTCATTTGCCAGGAGAACACGCAGCATTGATCGGCAGACAGGAAGATGGAAGTTTTTGCACCGCCAAAGCGAAGGTGTATCCACCAGGCCTTAACCTGGTGCTAGGTCGAGCCATGTTTGCTTTTGCGCAGTCCATCGCAGCCCCGACGCAGGCAACCGAGCTCCCTAGCGTTTTTCAGCCATATACAGAACAAGCGTTTGCTGATGACTCCACTGTGCAGCCGGACTACCATGGTCCAGGATGAAATCAGCAAAGCTTGTGGCTCACTTTTGCAAGAGACCAACCAAGCACCAACACGGTGCAGCAGCAGAAATGGAAAATGGATCGGTTATGGGAATGACTGAAGTTGGAGATCAAGACGAATCAGGACGTTTCTGCATCAATGGCAGAGATGTGAGTTCAGAAGGTCCTATATCACGTGATGCATTGAATGATGTGATCCGTGACGCAGTGGTTCGTGGCGGAGGTGATACCTGGAAGGCACGTGATTTCATGAACGCCTATGAGGATACCAATCTCCACAAAGCCATGTACCGACGCATCCAAGTGCCTACTGATGGATTCCTACAGATTGTCCCCAACACTGGATGTCATTTCCATGCATATGAATTCTACAATGGTGTTGAGTTCTCCAGAGACTACAAGTTCGGAAACAACAACAAGCTTGAGCCCTACGAAGATGAAGTCAGCACCGCCCTGAATCGATGTCTTCGGCATCATGCGGGAAAAGTGATGTTCAATCCTCGTTATGGTCTCATGTGTGATGACGCGGGATGGGTCGACATAGATGATCTCCTGAGATATGAAACTGTGTGGAAGCAGGACAAAACCCGTGTCCCCCATACCTATCTTGCACCTCTGAACCAGGGCCATGACAAAGGACGATGGAACANAGCAGGACAAAACCCGTGTCCCCCATACCTATCTTGCACCTCTGAACCAGGGCCATGACAAAGGACGATGGAACAAGGATGAAGTCTTGTATCGATTCCAGACTTTGTTCAGAATCATGTTTCATAGCGCCCGTTATGGACACAGAGTGCGTGAGCAGATCCTTGCCTTTGGCATCGGTCCAGACATTGATAGAACTGGGGAAACTTTCCGTGCAAGTGGTCTTGATCCAAACATTGAAATCCCCGAAGAAGGCCTTCTCCTCTATCCAGTTGCGGTTCGTGCACCCAATGGACACAAGGAGTCAACACCTGTTGACGTCCTTTTGAAGCCATCATTGCTTTCACATCCTTTGAACCCAACAACGGTGATGATGCTTCCTACATGTTTCCATGTGACGCACAAAGACAACTTGTGGGATNNNCTTGTGGGATATTTGGAAGTTTGGTCTGATTCCAGGTGGCAAATCCAACTCACGGATTTTCACATTCTTCAACCCTTATGCTCCTTGGGACCATCGTTCATGGGGCATCACGAAGAGTGTGGATACCAGACAAGGTGGGTATGCAACATTGTATATTCCAACAGAGACCTTGATGAATGA
>BGPT01000453.1:384631-397131 GCA_003297045.1 Symbiodinium sp. clade C Y103 | reverse complement strand
ACCATCGGTGGGGCATGCTCACGCCCAACACCAAAGCCCCACCGCCAGTGCGCCAGGACCACTTTTCTCAGTTCGGCCAAGTCGGATTTGCTCAAGTGGGTCGGCAAGCTTAATGATTTTTTGGACGCCAAACCAGACGTTTTCAAACCGTGTTTGTTCGCCTCAAAATGGGCTACACCGATGTATATATGGTGTTCAACGCCAAACTGATGTGTCCGATTACCCTCTAGGTAATTTAACAGTTGGCTATTGCTTCAATGGCCTATGAAAAGTTCGTTGATTTTCCCTTTTTCCACAGCCATGTAAACGTTTACCGGAGGGTAGTAGGAAACATCATCACTTCGTTTGGGATTGCAGGCTCCGGGCGGGATGGGCATTGAAAGGTGTCTGAAATCCACATGATTTGTTGAATGTCCCGTTGACCCCGAAATCGGGAGTACGGAAAAACCAGCGTTATTTCTTGAAGCCCTTCCACCTAGCAATAAAGAGCCCGAACAAGTTTTGTCCAGCTCAGGCCCTCACAATGGATGGTTTAGTATAAACAATGACGAATTTTGTAGGTCCATTGGTACCTCAGTAGCTCGAGCAGCACACCGCGAGGGGTGCCTGTGGTGCGGTCCACGGGGGTCAACATGGTGTGTGAGCTGGGGAAAGCTTGGATGGGTATTAGATGGTGTATGGAGGTTTCCTGAAATAGGAATTTAAATGGAATCTATATTTGGTTTTGTATGATTTGAGAGGGATAATAATGGTATAGTAATGGGATTTTTAGGGATTAGGGAGTTAACTGATTTTCACCAACAAAATGTGTGATTGCATGGGAGTTAACCAACAAAAACTGGGATGTAGTATATGGAGTTTCCTAAGTCACGGGGGTACCCCAAATCATTCAAGTCATGGATGGCCATGATTTAGTATTGAAACAACCATGGTGACTTGGGGATCTCCCATTTTAAGAAGCCGTCATATAATATACCATCTGGTAGTCAAACGTGGCAATGGGAGATCACCCTTTTGAGTAGGTAGGACGTCTATAAATGGGCTATATTATGTCCATGGTCCAGGACTATGTTAAATTACCAGAGGGTAATAGTTCTGATGGGGGGAGATTCAAGGCATACAACCAACCTGAAATGATATTCTATGGGATTTTAATCATAGGTTGAGAAGTAAACCACAAAACAGTGATTTCATGCGATTTAGCGGGGATTGAATCAACAAACATGGTGATTTATTGGGACGGATGTGGAAATAATCATATGATCCAAGCATAATGGGGATATCAATAGGACAATGATACAACCAACTTCGTTCAACTTGATATGATATTTGGGCATGTTTGAACATGGGATATACCCCCAAGATTGTCATTTGAAGAGAAGATGATGCACAAGGAAATTTTTGAGGGCTAGCCCATTTTCAGACAATTCCATGTCAATCATCATCAAAGTTTTGTTGGGGTTTACTTTCTGATCTTTTTGGGGATGACTATACGATACTTTAGTACTTCAGTCTTGAATGAATGGGGATGTATACTAACTGGCTTTAAACAACAATGGGGTATCTAAGGTTGGCAATGTCACAACCTCACTTTTTTTTGGGGGTTGTCTTGTGTGGTGGATGTACCTGATATTATGTTGTTTGGGTCGAGATTCGTGGGAGTTAACTTGATACTTTTCGGGATTTATCTACCTTTTTTTTTTTTCTGGAGAGTTTATGTACTTGATAATTGTTGGTTGGTGTAGATG
Source organism: Symbiodinium sp. clade C Y103 (assembly GCA_003297045.1). NCBI lineage: Eukaryota > Dinophyceae > Suessiales > Symbiodiniaceae > Cladocopium > Cladocopium sp. clade C. The sequence goes on along the minus strand of BGPT01000453.1, from coordinate 395,383 downwards.
ATAATTTAGAATTTAGTTTTTGCGGGTCGATGTACCTCATCAAAAAACTCATATTTGTGGTGTTGATGTGCGCGATAATCTCTTTTTGGGAGTTGTTTTACTTGATATGTATTGCTATGCGTTATTTGTACCTGATATTTATTGGGGTTTCGCGTCGGTAATTCTTTGATGACCTTGACTATCTACCGCAATAGTCCGTTGAGTGGGAAACCTTGGGGAAGTGAGGAACTGTGGCAAGAACACCCCCCTCTGTCAGTGTGAATTTCCGGCATTGTGATCAAAAGTGGAAGATAAGGTACATCACATAGTTGGTTCACATGCCCGGTCTTTTCGGGACATCTATGATACATCCCTCCCAATTTTCTGGTTAATAATTAGAATACCACCAATTGCTGCTGTCAAAACCCACGGTTCTTGTGCAAAAAGATCAACTTCTTGGGTGAAAATCCACTTTCTTGGGTGAATATCCATTTTTTTGGTAAAACTCTCAATTGCTTGGGTGAATCTCTTTCTTGGCTTAAAATCACAATTTTCTGTTGGTTCTATGGTTCCCATGGTTCCCATCGCGCCATGCTCAGGGGCTTCCACAAAGCGCGGAGGCCGCGGAGGGTGGCCCTGGAAACACATGGGAGAATTATTATTGGTTGGTTGGATGCGGAAAAATAGGGATGTTTTATGGGATATTCGTGGGATATATGGAGGTTTCCTACAATGGGGGGTACCCCAAAATGGATGGCTTATAATTATAATGGAATATGAACATGGATGATTTAGGGGTACCTCCAGTTTAGGAAACCTCCATATAGCTTGTAGAACCAACTTGTTATTCCCCACCTGCCAGGTGAGGGTTGTTAGATTTTACCAGAGCTGCCCGGCCGCCTCCGCTTCCTCCTCTTCCTCTTCTCCTCCTCCTCCTTCTCCTCCTGCTCCTCGCCAGCTCCAGATCGCAGTGGGCACTGCCGGACTTCAGCCGCGACTGCAAGATCGCAGTGGGCACTGCCGGACCTCAGCCGCGACTGCCAGATCGAAGTGGACTGCCGGACTTCAGCCGCGACTGCCAGATCGAAGTGGGCACTGCCGGACTTCAGCCGCGACTGCCAGATCGCAGTGGGCACTGCCGGACTTCAGCCGCGACTGCAAGATCGCAGTGGGCACTGCCGGACTTCAGCCGCGACTGCCAGATCGAAGTGGGCACTGCGGGACTTCAGCCGCGACTGCCAGATCGAAGTGGGCACTGCCGGACTTCAGCCGCGACTGCCAGATCGAAGTGGGCACTGCCGGTCTTCAGCCGCGACTGCCAGATCGAAGTGGGCACTGTCGGACTTCAACCCGTATACATGCCAGAAAGAATGTCAGAGCATATGTCAGAGAGAATGTCAGATAGAATGCCAGAAAGAAGGTCAGAAGAGATGCGAGATAGAATGCCAGAAAGAATGCCAGAAGATATGCCAGATAGAATGTCAGAAAGAATGTCAGAAGATATGCCAGATAGAATGCCAGAAAGAATGTCGAAAGGTGTGCCAGATAGAATGCCAGAAAGAATGTCAGAATATACGTCGGATAAAATGTCAGAAAGAATGTCAGAGCATATGTCAGATAGAATGCCAGGAGGAAGAGGAGGAGAGGACAACTCTGCTGAAATCTAAAGACCGAAGGTCGCTAGATTTCATCAGAGTTGTCCTCTCCTCCTCTTGCCTGCCAGAAAATTTTGCCAGAGAGAATGTCAAAATATTTATCACACTAAATGCCAAATAAAATCTCATGGTGGGGATCACTCGAAGAAAGCAATTTTTGTGTGATGATACATTGAAGACACTGATTAAACATGATAATCATGATGACCAGCCCCCAAAAATTCTATATATGATATAGACCTTGAGATTTAGCAATTTTCCGAGGAAGGTAGTCTTGCAACCCCCCTAGTTGGCCCCGTCGTCATAGTTTGGGGGGATGTTATACAATATTGGCACTCTCAAATGGGATTATCATTCTGGGATTCATGCGCGCTCCCAGATGATACTTAATGGCTTGAGAAGCAGGGACAACTGGCACTAGAGGTGACTTGATGGGATGGTTGAGATTGCCCGTGCTCTAAGTGTCTTTCCTCAGTTTTTGCCTTTGCCTGTCCCTTTGAAAATCGACTGCAAACTACTTGACTGGATGAGGATTTGTTTCCTCAACCACCCACAGGAATGTGGGTATGTTGCAAATCTACCGGAAAGTTCTTCCTGGTTTCAAATCCTCAAAAGTCTCAAAAACTACCCTCTGGTAATTTAACATAGCTAAGGAACATATTTTTGTTTTTAACAGGTATACACATCATCGAACGAGACGGGCCATGGTTTCCAGTTCGCTATGTGAAATCACGAGAAGGAATCCCCTGACTTCGATGGGTTTCCGATCCGGAGCTCTGTGAGGTGCGGTTTGACAACCCGGATGACGCTGTGGAAGCTCTTGCGAGGCCATGAGGAACTGATGTTCAAATAGGGTTTGGGCACAGACTTTCATTTGGGAGTTCCTTAAAATCGGGGATCCCCAGTCGTCACCATAGTTATTTCAATTTCTGCTACAGCATGTCGTTGATTTTGTGTGTTTACCCGTCATTTTTTGGGTTCCAAATGCACATTTCTGTTGCTTAGACATGCTTACATGATTATACATGATTGAGTTACATCCGAATTTTGGGTTTGTTGAATCGATTTTTTTGCGAAAACAAAATTCTGGCACTGTCAATCCACATGTTTGCTGGTTTAAATCCACATGTTTATCGGGCGAATCCCAACTTTTGTTGGTTCATCCATGGGAAATCTTCAGTTCCATGTCTAAATCTTCGTTTTGTTGCGCAACAACATCCAGATTCCATGTGGGGATGGGTCAAAACCTATGAATTTATCAATTTTAGTGGGATGAACATCCATTTACCAGCTATTTTGAGGTTCACTAGGTACCAAGGTTTTGACCCATACCCATGTCTTCCCCGGACTTTCCGCAAGTTGGAGGTCCAATGGTAGTCTCATTCACGGCCATCAAGTGTCTGCAGGGACCCCGGCAGGGGACGTTTTCCACTGGTGAGGGGCGGTCCAGTATTGGACTTCAATTTCCACTGGGGATTCATGATTGAAGATTGGTATAATACGGTATTATATTATATGACGTGGTTCCCTTTTTTGGCACCATAGACTATAGAATCCCACATGTATCTATTAATCTAATGGAAATTGAATCGAATCTCATCTGACCTAATCATTTGGATGGGAAACATCACCTACAAATGGCTATTTACAGCAAATGGGAAAACCTCCGTAAACCAGGGTTAATAGAGGGAAAGTGCTCTATAGATGGGGGGCCTTCCAGTAAGCCATGTGAGTGATTACAGAAGAATCTACATCTGTTACTAAACACTGTATGTCCAGCAATAGCATTCTATACAATCTCCACGCCTGTGTCAGTATTTTGAATCTGTATCTGTATTGGATCAGTATCTAAATCTAAGCGGACAAATCCANTATACAATCTCCACGCCTGTGTCAGTATTTTGAATCTGTATCTGTATTGGATCAGTATCTAAATCTAAGCGGACAAATCCAAAGCTATATCAAATCCAACCTGTTCCTAACCAAAAAATATTCAATGTTGGTCTTTATCTATCGTCATTTGATCCTATTTGATTTCTTCCCTAGATATAGATCAACCTATTCACCAATCGTATGTACGTATATATCTAGGTATATATCTACGTATCTACGCATCTCCGCAACTACGTATCCATCCATCCATCCATCCATCCATCCACCCATCCATATTATCTAACTAGCTCTTTACGCATCATATATAGTCAAGTACGTAGTCCCATCCCCCAATATTCGACACCCCCAGGAACAATGTTTTACAAGGGGATTTACACATANGTACGTAGTCCCATCCCCCAATATTCGACACCCCCAGGAACAATGTTTTACAAGGGGATTTACACATATTTGGGCCCATACAGATGTTAAAGCTGGATTTATATACACAGGATATAATATATTATACTATTATTCTTGTTATTATTGTTATTATGTATATATTTATATTCATCCTGGATAGCATACGCACATGTCAAAGTCATCCTGGAGAAGATAGCAAACGGACATTTCAAGCACTTTTTTTTCTCAAATGGGAATAGCATTGAACATTTTTATATCCTATTTACTTAAGGATAATTACATATATTAATATATAATAATATATATAGAATTATGTATATATACACACATCATATATAACAATGTATAATTATGTTTGCAAGTCTGTGTCAGTGTACCTATCCCACCTACCTGGTGCCTCAAGCCTCCTCAGTTGGTCACTACTTCAGGTGGAGCTGGACCCTGCGTCGATGGACGGGCGCGGGGCATGGTGAGTTTTGGTGTCGCTGGGAAATCCCCGAAGTGAATGGAGGTTTAGAGCCTGGAAAATCGCCTATCAATGTGGGGCCCCCTAGTTTTAAATTGGTTTATAAACCCCATTGCCCATTAACTATAGTTATATCTACTACAAACCATAATATACCATAGTTATTGGAGTTATAAACCAACTTAGCTATCTTGGGGGCCCCACATTGTATAAATGGTGGATTTTCCAGCACGCCATGTTTGATTGCCAGAGGGTAAGGCTTGGGGACACCAGCAGTCCTTGGCCATGGCCCCAGAGCGAGGTCCAAATTGCGTGTTGCGGGCCTGCCCCCTGGCATGCAGTGGCAGGAAGTGAAGGTCTGGGCCCGGTGCTGAGATGCTGATGNATGGCCCCAGAGCGAGGTCCAAATTGCGTGTTGCGGGCCTGCCCCCTGGCATGCAGTGGCAGGAAGTGAAGGTCTGGGCCCGGTGCTGAGATGCTGATGTTGTGAATGGGACATCCAAAAAGAATCAGCTGGGATTTCTGGTAAAATCTAGAAGGATTTTGGTTTTGGGATGTTTTGGGAATCTAGAAGGACTTTATTTTTGGAATCTATGAGGTTTTTGTATCAATTTTTGGGGCTCCTTAAGCCGCAAATCCAGGAGCACTGGGAAAAAGGGAACCAGTACAAGAAATCAGCTGGTTGTTCCTGGATGGAGTGGAGTAGCTGGCTGCACTTGAATATGTTTTTGATTGGTTGAAAAGATCATAAGTTTACCCCACTAACAGTGACACTTTTTGCAGGGGAGCAACAAACCACACAGCTTCACCCAGTCAGGGTGTCTGGATCATGACCCTCTTAATTTTTGAAGTTCAATCTGCAAGATGGCAAAAATTGATGGTGCAGACATTCAGCTCATGACCCGTTTTCCAAAAGGCACGGCCCCCCTTGTCGTGAGTATGCCTCCCATGCTGCGTAGCTAAGTGGCAGAGCCACCATTTTTTCCTGATGCTTTGCTACTAGCAAAGCATCTGCTGGCTGAGAATTATCAACTGTTTCAGTTCAGAACCAAGAAAAAAACAAGATTGCCATCGGTGGGGCATGCTCACGCCCAACACCAAATCGCCACCACCAGCACGCCAGGACCACTTTTCTCAGTTCGGCAAAGTGGGATTTGCTCAAGTGGGTCGGCAAGCTTAGTGATTTTTTGAACACCAAATCAGACTTTTTCAAACCGTGTTTGTTCGCCTCAAAATGGGCTACACCGATTTGTGGTGCGTGTTAGACCCCAAAAATATCCAAAAATTATGTTTCCTACTACCATCTGCGTAATTTAACAGTTTGCTTTGTTGCAATGGCCTATTTCGTTCGTTGATTTTGCCACTATTAAATTCAATGGCGATTCTCCAGTTCGCACGCTGTTAGTTCGCGGTGTTTTTTCAAAGTAGATGAAGGAAGAAAAAACTGAGGTTTGTTTATAGCTAGTTGAATTCTATGGTTTACGGTACAGTAGGTACATCTGTATAGTTAATGGGTGTTATAAATCAACTGAGGGGCACCGCTTTGAAGGTTGCTAAGATCCCCCAGTTTTGTTGAATGTCCATTATGTTTGACCATTTCTTGAAGCCCTTCCACCTACCAATAAAGAATCCTCCAGAGAACATTTTGTTCTGTAGTGGATCTCAGCATTTGGGGTCCCAGAAAGGAGGGGATTGGAATGTCCTGTTCTGTAGCGGGTCACCATGGATGCTTTAGTCCAAACAATGACGAATTTTGTAGGTCCATTGGTACCTCAANGTAGCTCGAGCAGCACACCGCGAGGGGTGCCTGTGGTGCGGTCCACGGGGGTCAACATGGTGTGTGAGCTGGGGAAAGCTTGGATGGGTATTAGATGGTATGGAGGTTTCCTGGAAAAGGATTTCATCCAGGATGAAATAGGAGTTTAAATGGAATTTATGTGGTTTTGTATGATTTAAGAGGGATAATAATGGTGTAGTCATGGATTTTTTAGGGTTTCAACTGATTTCACCAACAAAAAATGTGGTTGCATGNTTTATGTGGTTTTGTATGATTTAAGAGGGATAATAATGGTGTAGTCATGGATTTTTTAGGGTTTCAACTGATTTCACCAACAAAAAATGTGGTTGCATGGGAGTTAACCAGCAAAAACTGGCATTTATAGGGATTTCCAATGAGGATTTCATGCGATCGGGTATCTGGAGTTTTCCTAAGTCATGCGGTTATCCCGTTACCCCCAAATCATCCAAGATATGGATGGCCATGGTTTAGTATTGAAACAACCATGGTGACTTGGGGCCCCATATAATATATACCCTCTGGTAAACGTGACAATGAGAAATCACAGTTTTGAATAGGTAGGCCATCTATAAATGGGCTATATGTTCATGGTCCAGGACTATGTTAAATTACCCGAGGGTGATAATTACAATGGGGGGATATTCAAGGCATATAACCAACCTGAAATGATATTCTATGGGATTTTAATCATAGATTGAGAAGTAAACCACAAAAAAGTGATATAATGGGATTTAGTGGGGATTGGATCAACAAACATGGTGGTTTACTGGGACGGATGTGGAAATAATCATATGATCCAAGCATAATGGGGATATCAATAGGACAATCAATGATACAACCAACTTCATTCAACTTGATATGATATTTGGGCATGTTTGAACATGGGATATACCCCCAAGATTGTCATTTGAGAAGATGATGCACAAGGAAATTTTTGAGGCCTAGCCCATTTTCAGACAATCCCATGTCAATCATCATCAAAGTTTTGTTGGGATTTGCTTCTTGATCTTTTTGGGGATGACTATACGATACTTTAGTACTTCAATCTTGAATGAATGGGGATGTATACTAACTGGCTTTAAACAACAATGTGGTATCTAAGGTTGGCAATGTCACAACCTCACTTTTTTTTTTGGGGGGGGGGGTTGTCTTGTGTGGTGGATGTACCTGATATATTGTTTGGGTCGAGATTCTTGGGAGTTATATAACTTGATACTTTTCGGGATTTATCTACCTTTTTTTCTGGAGGGTTTATGTACAGTACTTGATGTGTAGATGATAATTTAGTTTTTGCGGGTCGGTGTACCTCATATTTGTGGTGTTGATGCGCGACACAATCTCTCTTTGGGAGTTGTTTTACTTGATATGCATTGCTATGTGTTATTTGTACCTGATATTTATTGGGGTTTCGTGTGTAATTCTTTGAGGACCTTGACTATCTACCGCAATAGTCCGTTGAGTGGGAAACCTTGGGGAAGTGATGAACGGTGGAAGAACACCCCCCTCTGTCAGTGTGAATTTCCGGCATTGTGATCAAAAGTGGAAGATAAGGTACATCACATAGTTGGTTCACATGCCCGGTCTTTTTGGGACATCTATGATACATCCCTCCCAATTTTCTGGTTATATAATAATTAGAATACCACCAATTGCTTCGGTGAAAACCCACAGTTCTTGTGCAAAAAAATCAACTTCTTGGGTGAAAATCCACTTTCTTGGGTGAATATCCCCTTTTTTTTGGTAAAACTCTCAATTGCTTGGGTAAATCTATATACCACTTTCTTGGCTGAAAATCACAATTTTCTGTTGGTTCTATGGTTCCCATGGTTCCCATCGCGCCATGCTCAGGGGCTTCCACAAAGCGCGGAGGCCACGGAGGGTGACCCTGGAAACACATGGGAGAATTATTATTGGTTGGTTGGATGTGGAAAAATAGGGATGTTTTATGGGATATTCGTGGGATATATGGAGGTTTCCTACAATGGGGGGTACCCCAAAATGGATGGCTTATAATGGAATATCCTATGAACATGGATGATTTAGGGGTACCCCCATTTTAGGAAATCTCCATGTAACTTGTAGAACCAACTTGTTTTTTCGTGTGATGATATACTGAAGGTGCTGATTAAGCAATCATGAAAACCATTCCCTCAATTGTATAACATGGACCCTGAGAATCAGCAGTTGTTGGAGGAAGGTTGTCTTGCAACCCCCCTACTTGGCAGGGTCGTCATGTTAGTTTGGGGGACCGTATACAATATTTTTGCATTCTCAAATGGCATTCTCATTCTGGGAATCGACTGTAGAATTCCTGGTTCAAATCCTCAAGAGTCTCAAAGGCTACCCTCTGGTAATTTTACATAGCTAAGGAACATATTTTTACCTTTAAATAGGTATACAAATCATCGAACGAGACGGGCCATGACTTCCAGTTCGCTATGTGAAATCACGAGAAGGAATCCCCTGACTTCGAGGGGTTTCCGATCCGGAGCTCCGTGAGGTCCGGTTTGACAACCCGGATGACGCTCTGGAAGCTCTTGCGAGGCCATTAGGAACTGATGTTCAAATAGGGCTTGGGCACAGACTTTCATTTGGGAGTTCCTTAAAATGTCGGTGATTTTGTGTGTTTACCCGTCATTTTTTTGGGTTCCAAATGCACATTTCTGTTGCTTAGACATGCTTACATGATTATACATGATTGAGTTACATCCGAATTTTGGGTTTGGAATCCAGTTTTTGCAATACATTTTGTCGATTGAATCCCACTTCTTGTTGGTTAAATCCATGTGAAATCTTCATTTCTTGATGAATCTTCGTTGTTCATTTTGAATTAATTTTGTCGGGTGAATCAAATTTCGGTGAATCCCAACTTTTGTTGAGCAAAAACATCCAGCTTCCATGTCTTCCCCGGACTTTCCGCAAGTTGTAGGTCCAACGGTAGTCTCATTCACGGCCATCAAGTGTCTGCAGGGACCCCGGCAGGGGACGTTTTCGACAGAGGGTGAGGGGGGGTCCAGTGTTGGACTTCGATTTCCACTGGGGATTCATGATTAAAGATTGGTATTATACGGTATTATATTATATGAAGTGGTTCCCTTTTTTGGTGCCATAGACTATAGAATCCCACATGTATCTATTAATCTAATGGAACTTGAATCGAATCTCATCTGACCTAATCATTTGGATGGGAAACATCACCTATAAATGGCTATTTACAGCAAATGGGAAAACCTCCGTAAACCAGGGTTAATAGAAGGAAAGTGCTCTATAGATGGGGGGCCTTCCAGTAAGCCATGTGAGTGATTACAGAAGAATCTACATCTGTTACTAAACACTCTGTGTCCAGCAATAGCATTCTATACAATCTCCACGCCTGTGTCAGTATTTTGAATCTGTATCTGTATTGGATCAGTATCTAAATCTAAGCGGACAAATCCANTATACAATCTCCACGCCTGTGTCAGTATTTTGAATCTGTATCTGTATTGGATCAGTATCTAAATCTAAGCGGACAAATCCAAAGCTATATCAAATCCAATCTGTTCCTAACCAAAAATCTTCAATGTTGCTCTTTATCTATCGTTATCTGATCCTATTTGATTTCTTCCCTAGATATAGATCAACCTATTCACCAATCGTATCTACGTATCTACGTATCTACGCATCTCAGCAACTACGTATCCATCCATCCAGCCATCCATCCATCCACCCATCCATCCATCCATATTATCCAACTAGCTCTTTACGCATCATATATAGTCAAGTACGTAGTCCCATCCCCCAATATTCGACACCCCCAGGAACAATGTTTTACAAGGGGATTTACACATANGTACGTAGTCCCATCCCCCAATATTCGACACCCCCAGGAACAATGTTTTACAAGGGGATTTACACATATTTGGGCCCATACAGATGTTAAAGCTGGATTGATATACACAGGATATAATATATTATACTATTATTCTTGTTATTATTGTTATTATGTATATATATTTATATTCATCCTGGATAGCATACGCACATGTCAAAGTCATCCCGGAGAAGATAGCATACGGACATTTCAAGCACTTTTTTTTCTCAAATGGGAATAGCATTGAACCTTTTTATATCCTATTTACTTAAGGATAATTACATATATATATATAATTATGTATATATACACACACATCATATATAATAATGTACAATTTGTGTTTGCAAGTCTGTGTCAATGTACCTATCCCACCTACCTGGTGCCTCAAGCCTCCTCAGTTGGTCACTACTTCAGGTGGAGCTGGACCCTGCGTCAATGGACGGGCGCGGGGCATGGTGAGTTTTGGTGTCTGTGGCTGGGAAATCCCCGAAGTGAATGGAGGTTTAGAGCCTGGAAAATCGCCGATAAATGGTGGATTTTGCAGCACGCCATGTTTGATTGCCAGAGGGTAAGGCTTGGGGACACCAGCAGTCCTTGGCCATGGATGGCCCCAGAGCGAGGTCCAAATTGCGTGTTGCGGGCCTGCCCCCTGGCATGCAGTGGCAGGAAGTGAAGGTCTGGGCCCGGTGCTGAGATGCTGATG
>BGPT01000453.1:328742-375905 GCA_003297045.1 Symbiodinium sp. clade C Y103 | reverse complement strand
TATCCAAGAAGAAGCATGGGTTCCTTGTCCAAAGATCGAAGATGGAGAACCAGAAGAAAATCCTCCAGCAGCTGCTCTCAAGTTGGCTCAGCAGTACACCGGGGAGTTGATGTGGGTGGCATCAAGAACAAGACCTGACATCGCCTACTCGGTGGGAGTGATGAGTCGCCTCCTTCACAAACGGCCTGGCTATGTGAAACACATTGCCATGCAGACCTTGAAGTACCTGCGGCGAACGACCAACAAAACCATCAAGTTCGACTTCTGTGATGATGAGAACAAGCTGAAAACCTTGGAGGTGATGGTTGATGCAAGCTTCGGACCACCCCATGAAGGGTATCGCTCTGTGCAGGGAATCATGATGGTCCATGCGGGCAACCCATTGATGNACCTTGGAGGTGATGGTTGATGCAAGCTTCGGACCACCCCATGAAGGGTATCGCTCTGTGCAGGGAATCATGATGGTCCATGCGGGCAACCCATTGATGTGGGCATCTACCCGTCAACCGTTCGTGACCCAAAGTACAGCTGAGGCCGAGTTACTTGCGTATAATGAAGCCTATCAATGTGGGGAGTCAACGGCAGCCCTCTTGCAGGTGTTGGGGTGTTCAGTCAAAAGACACCTGTCAGGAGATTCGAAATCTGGCATTTCGCAACTCACTGGGGATACAGGTGTGTGGAGGACACGACATCTTCGACTCCGTTCAGCCAAGTTGAGGGAAGTCATACAAGACCCCACGGAACCTTGGAGCGTTGATCACTGCTCTGGTTTGGACCTTGGTGCAGATGGGCTGACAAAACCTCTACAAGGGCAAGCTTTTACTCGCTTCCTGGACCTCATCAACATGTCCGACGGTGAAGATGCCCGGATGTCAAAGGTCAATGCAGAATCTGCAAAACACCAACATCAAAACGGGGACACATTCAACGCAATGCTCACTGGTTTGGGTGCGGCTGTGATGGGAACAGGAGCACTGACAGACTCAAAAACGCTGGTGGTGTGTGGAGCGGCATTGGTGGCTGCCTCACTATATCGCCAACACGTTCAAGGTGATGTTCGACATGGTCCTCAAGGGCAATCCTCTCTTCGAAGTGTGGCTCTTCATCATGAACGAGCTCCGCTACCAGAAACGGGGGAGAAACTATGTCCAGGACAAGTTCATCTACCAGGAGATCATGCTGAGTTGTCAAGATCTCAGCCTGCAATCAAACAACAAGACAAAGAAAAGAGTCTGAAGACCACAAGACTGGCAAAAAGACCGCATAAGGACCACAAAGATGGCCAACCCCAAAAAGTGAATTTGGATGAAGCGGCACATCCACCCAATCCACAAAGCCGAGCCAGCACGGCCAACGAAAACAAACAAGACATTTGGTACCAAGGCTCACAGAGCTTTATTTCGGGAAAGGGGGGAGTCCTTGGCTTTCGAGCCACGGATCAGTGGTGATGGGGATGGTGATCAAGATGCAGAACATCGTGATCCTGTTGCGGCAGCAAGTGTTCGAAGAGGTGCACAAAGACCTCTACAACCAGTAAGACCAAAAAGGAGACCGTTGGAAAGCCAAATCAGAGAACGGGGGAGAATTGCCTTCGCAACTTNAACTTCATGGTGGACTTCACAAGGGGATGGGTCGTTAGAAGATCCGATCGAAGATGTCCAAGAGGAGATGAATGTGAACAACATGTTGGAGGAAGATCCCATCGAGGATTTTGAAGATGGGAACAATGCTTCAAGGGCATCTTCTTCGATGATGACGACACCAACTTCTTCCAGTACGGCAAAGGCAACTACATCCTCAAGACCGAAGACGGCTTCTTCTCTGAGGGGAACAACGGGATCAACAGTGGCGAAAGCTACAACCAAGGCATCATCAAGGGCAAGGGCAAAAGAGTCCTCGCAACCATCATCGACATCCTCAAAAGGAGGACCACCGGGGATGGCATCTCCAAAGACTTTGGGCTACCCAAAAGCCGGAGCACCTGNCATCATCGACATCCTCAAAAGGAGGACCACCGGGGATGGCATCTCCAAAGACTTTGGGCTACCCAAAAGCCGGAGCACCTGGTGATCCAAAAGGAAAAAGTCGATCAATGTCTTCAACGGGAACATTGGGAGGAAACCCCCAAGAAAGAACCCACTATGGAAAAGGGAAGGGATCCGTAAAAGGGAAACCTACGCCTATGGGGACAACCTGGGGGATCGGTCGTGTTGTTGAAGATGATGGTAGGGATGATGTGATGATTGGGGATGAAAGTGTTGGGAGTTTTGAAGTGGTTAGTGATGATGTTCCTCCACGGGATGGTCATGCCACATCCTCAATGCGTCCCCCTAGTTCGGCTTCAAACCGACGCCCTTCCGGTGGTCCGGCACTTCGATCTCTGCGCTTGATGGGCGAGATGGAGAAAGAGACGGGCAAGATCACTGAAGAGGACGAAGGTGAGAAGCGAGCAGATGAAGGATCGGCTTCCACTCAGGAGGTCAAGATCCAGGAAGATGAAGAGCCTGCAGCTGCGTCAAGCGCAAGTGCGGCAACACCAATTCCTGAAGGGGTTCTACCAGAAGGTGAACTTCCAGTTCCTGAAGGAGTTCTACCAGAAGGTGTACTTCCAGTAGGAGAAGGAGGTGAAGGGTTGGACATGCCAGTGAAGAAGTACAGGAGGGTCAGAAAAAGGAAGGTGAAGACCGAAGACCCAGGGGAGGAGGCGCTTCCTCCATCTTCTCCGGCTGTGGCAACAAAGGAAGAGCCAACTTCAACAGAACCTCCAACGACGGGGACACCCATGGAAGTTGCACCCAAGGTGGAACCTACATCCATGACGGTTTCTATGGCCACATCCTCAACGGATCCAACTTCGGCATCCTTGCCTTCAACCCGGGGTACATCTGCGATGGACCCACCAACTACCTCTGCACCAGCATCTTCCACGACGGAGACGGTGGATCTCACGAAAGGTGAAGCTTCTTATGCCAAGTTCATGAAAGGTCGACATGAAGAAAGGACAAAGCGCTTGGCAGCCCTGCAAGCCATGAAAGCGGCAAGAGAAAAACTTGGACCTCAACAGGGAGAAGCCCATCTACAAGATGCGATGATGAGGTCGAATTGCATGTGGTGCAGACCGGAAAGCCGAAGGAGAAGACCATGGCAAAGAAACCAAGGAGGAGAAGAACGGGAACCATCAAGGGAAAGAGATGGTATAAAAGATCTAAGATCACGCAAAAGATGGTAAGGGTGGACTACTCTCCAAGGCCATCATCCAACTCCTCAGGACCTCCGGGAACGCCATCTGATGAGGCGCAACGTGGACAACCATCAGCATCAGCTCCATCCAGAATATCCCCAACAAGAGGAATGGAAAACCGGATGGAACACCTCAAGAAGGAGGCCGACATCGCGAAGCGAAAGTTGGCGTACAAGGAGGTGGAGAAGAAGAAAGCTGAAGTCCACGAACGCGCTGAGCGAGAACGGCAACGGCATCTCCGGGAGATCGCAAAGGCGAAGGAGCAGAGAAAGAAAAAGGAGAAGAAGGTTGACTTGCAACCACGGGTGGATGAAGATGAACCTGAAGAAAGGGACTTCAACCCGGAGTCAACGATCCTCCTCATCCCGAAGAGCAGGGTGCAACCTGAACAACCTGATGAAGAAACNTGATGAAGAAACGACACCGACCAGAAAGGTGATCATTCAGGAAAAGCACCATGGGATGCATCCACCTCTTCCCAAAGGAATACCAGGATTCCACTACTCCTTGCCGTTGCGGGTTGATCCAACCATTCCACCGAAAGCAACGCAGGTGGGGGGACGCTTCTTCCCGGAATCGGAGGATCCTTCATTCCTTCGAGTGCTACCTCGGGTACCTCGACAACCAGAAGTTGGATCCCAATNGCTTCTTCCCGGAATCGGAGGATCCTTCATTCCTTCGAGTGCTACCTCGGGTACCTCGACAACCAGAAGTTGGATCCCAATGGCATCTACCTCCCAAGGCGACGAGTGGGGTGGCAGCGCTGGAGATTGAAGATGAAGTTCGAGATCCATTGGCGGCCACCACGTCGAAAGCCAAGGCGAAGGCCATGGTGAAGATGGGATACCCCACTTCAATGTCAAAGGCAAGGTCAGTGCTGGTGTCAATGCCACCTCTGCAACAAACAATGGAATCTGGACCTTCTTCAGGACATCAAGAGCAAGTACAACAGGAGGAACCCGAGCAGCAGGTGGAGCCGCCGGCAATGGAACTACTGATCACACGGATCCAGAGGTTGACCAGACCACTGTCACTGTGCGTCTCTTCCTCCTCGACATCATCTGCTTCATCCACGGCAACCTCAAATACGTCCTCTCCAAGGGCATCACCTACGCCTACGCCTATAGGTACAACAACGGCACCTCCAAGGGTTTCGCCTATGCCTATAGGCACAACAACGGCACGAGCCCCAGGACGACCGAAGCCGAAACAGGGTCATCTAGGACTCCGTCCAAAAGGAAGACCTGGGCCCCGACCACCGGTGGAGGTTAGCGATGAAGATGTGGAGGTGATGGAGGCTTCGTCCTCGAGAAGGTTGCGAGATGAACCCAAACATGGGGCAATGGCGGCAATGGGAGGAGCTGGAGGACCAGGCGGTGATGATCCGGGACGTGGTGATCCGATGCCGCGCCTAACACCTGGAGGGGTACCTGCTGATGATGATGAAAATGAGGAAGAAGAAGAAGAGACCCTGACCCCATGGCAGATGCACATGATGAGGCAGGAGTCGGACTTCCTCACTGGTGGGTATCGTCCACGAAAGAGGCCGATCCAAGCTGGCAAGTCAACATGCTGGACGGCCCAAAGAACAGCCAAAAGGGAGAAGGGATCATCGACCTCGGCATGGACTACAGCCGGACACTGGAAGGGGCGAGGAATGGCCACCCGAGCTGAAGAAGATGGGACTGTGGGAGGTTCAATACACCACTCTGCCAAGTCTCCGAACCTGTCATGGCAGCTCATATATGGGAAGGGCCTGAAGCCTCGAAGCCTATGGAGAGGAAGTCAGGGCGGCATGGAGAAGGAGGAGCAGCCAGCAACATCCGCCTGGCAAGAGCAGTGGCACAAGCTGCTCAGGCCATTCGCAATGTTGAAGCAGCAGCGGCGCTTGAAGGAGCTGGAGAGATCCCACAGACCATGGTGACGGACCTCCTGACGGTGGCCACTGCGGCGATCCATACGGTGGAGACGGCCGAAGACCCANGCGCTTGAAGGAGCTGGAGAGATCCCACAGACCATGGTGACGGACCTCCTGACGGTGGCCACTGCGGCGATCCATACGGTGGAGACGGCCGAAGACCCAGAACCTGGACGACCTCAAGCTGGAGTTTCTACAGGAGCGGGACCNCCTCCTGACGGTGGCCACTGCGGCGATCCATACGGTGGAGACGGCCGAAGACCCAGAACCTGGACGACCTCAAGCTGGAGTTTCTACAGGAGCGGGACCAATGCTCTCCATCTCCGAAGACTCTTCCACAGCTACCAGCTCAACGGATCCTACGCCTGGCATGTCCGTGAATGCATGGGTCGCAGCTGGGAAAGGCAAAGGAAAATGGCCTCCGATGTCAGATGCTGAAGTCCAAGAGTTTTGGGCGGCAAAAGGAAAAGGAAAGAAGGGCCGACCTCATGCCGGAGGAGATGAAAGTGATGAAGAAGGTGATGATGAGAGAAATGATGAAAGAGAAGGGGGATTACAAGAAGAAGGAGAAGAAGAAGAACCCTTGACTCCTTCGTCATCATCACCAAGAAGGATCTTGACGGATCCGCGCAATCAGCGCATCGCCGAGGCGATCTGGTCTGGGAGATTTGCCTGGGGGGACATTGATGAGTCCACCTGGGAAAGTGGAGATGCAGGTGATNGATCTGGTCTGGGAGATTTGCCTGGGGGGACATTGATGAGTCCACCTGGGAAAGTGGAGATGCAGGTGATCAATCACTTCCACGCATCCCAGAAGAAGAATTGGTGATTGGAGATGGAGAAGCTCCAACATCAACGGCAACCGCTACAGCAACGGCAACGGAGACGGCACCATCGACCTTTGCAACAGGAGGATCGACGTCAATGCCATCTTCAGCCACAACACAGGTGACAGGGACACCATCAACTACTTTGGCACCATCAAGCCCCGCTCCCGAACCTTTGCCAACGACATCAACTACAAGTGTCGCGGAAGTCATGGGGATTGCCAATGAGATGCCCAACGATGAGCAGAATGGGGGATTGGATGAATCTCCTGAAGCACTTTCAGTACCTGCTGGGCATGATTCGATGGTTGAACCTGTCCGTGATGAAGGAGTGGGCACAAATCTACCCGTTCCAGCAGAAGCCGAACCTTCAGAAGAAGAAGAAGGAGAAGGCGGTGACGGATCTGGGATACCACTGGAAGTGCAGCACGAATGGAGAGTTGCTGCAAATCTTCCTGGCGCAGATCAACCAGCCGAGCCAGCTCCGGAGGGGACTTTGGACCCACTACCTGTGGCATCGTCTACAACCTCCGAAGCAGCACATCCAGGAGAAGATCGAGATGAAACTGGAGCAGATCCTGGAGAGGATCGAGAAGAGGAAACCCTTCCGCATCCAAGGATCCATCGGGATCCACAACATGAAGCTCCTCCAGGTGATCGCCGAAGCGCATCCAGATCTCGGTCACCAATCACGCCACCAGCAGCTCAACCAAAAAGAATGCCAAGGTCTTTGAGCAGCCCATCAACAACGGCGGTGGCGGTGAGGATCAATGGCAACTTGGTGGGATGGTTTCTTTATCGGGAACCTGAAACACGCCAAGATTACGCCGCAATGGTGTTGCGCGTGGTGAATGGGATCTTGATGAGTGGCACTACTACGACCACCTCTTCCACTACGGCACCATCAACAATGGCACAGGAAGAGCCGCAAGATGAGCCCACGGGATGACTTTGAGGAGCACGGGGGCATCACTATAAGACGGCAGAGCTCTATGGGAAGCCTTGGGCCTACACTTAGATTTTCTTTTGGTGGTTGCCTGGGGAGTGCACCAAAGGTGTAACTCATGGCATTTTGCACCACCCTTATCAGAGCAAAGCCTCGCCCTGTCTGTGATGACCTTCACAGCAGTGTTTTAGGCAGAAATGCACCCNGTGTAACTCATGGCATTTTGCACCACCCTTATCAGAGCAAAGCCTCGCCCTGTCTGTGATGACCTTCACAGCAGTGTTTTAGGCAGAAATGCACCCTCCGTGTGAAGTTATTTGGCAGCACGTGCCAAAGGGGGAGTGCATGTAGCATTTCACGACAAAGGCCTTTATGGCTATGATCAAGTGTAGTATCCAAAAACAACAGACCTGCTGTGCTGCAGGCTTCTTTTAGCGGTTCNACAAAGGCCTTTATGGCTATGATCAAGTGTAGTATCCAAAAACAACAGACCTGCTGTGCTGCAGGCTTCTTTTAGCGGTTCAAAAACGCTGCTCCGCAAACACAGACAAATCCAGATTCATCTTCTTAGACTGCTGATTCTCAAATGCCGCAGGTCCTACAAGCACAGGCCTTCGCATGTTGGAGTCACGGTGGTCGTTACTGGGAGACGGATTTGACGAGTACAGTTGCTGGGCGATCAAACTGGCGGAAGTGGGGATGGAAACACATTAATGCGGGTAAAACAATGCCATAAACCAACCATTTGGTAATGGTTTATGCCACCTTTAAAAATGGTGAAATTGGGGATGGTTTCTTATTGTTTACCAAGACTTGAACAGACAACAGTGATCAGTTTTTAAGCAGACATGGGAAACTTTGACATGGCCAGAGGGTGAGCATCACCCATTTTTCTTGTACCAAAGCCATCCAAAGCCACAACTTATCCTACTACAAGAGATTTCATAAGCCATGAACCATGCGGGTTGCCAATGGGTACCCAGGAAATTGGGGATGATTCCAGCGGGTTGACCGAGATTTCTGGGTCTCCAATCGAGGCCTACTTCCAGTCTTTGCAGATCGATTTCGAGGCGGATGTGAATAGCAGGGTTTGTTTGAACATGAGGTAGGTATGATGTATATGGAGGTTTCCATAAATGGGAACCCCAATAGCTGGATGGTTTATAGTGGAAACTCCACAAAAAAAATGGATGATTTGGGGGTACCACCATTTCAGGAAACCTTAATATGGTATATTTGCAGTAAAAAAAATTGAAAAAACATGATCTTACCTTGGAATCAAACATAGCCCATTTTTAGACAAACACATCAACATTCCCATGGACATCTTGGTGGTTTGCGGGGTTTGGTGAGACGCAACTGCCACTGGGAAGGTCTAGCCGATCCCGAGCCTCGTGTTCTTTCGGATCCATTGGAGTTCCCACTTTGATGGAAGTTGGTTCGACAAAAAGGGGATGATCCATACCCTAAATGTCCAAGTGTGAGACCCCCGTTCCAGGCATTGAGCAAGTGGTTGTGCCCATTTCAGGTCACCGGATGTCACTGTTTCCCATACCCATCTGTGGTCGCCGATATCTTCGTGTTCATTGATGAACTTCGCGTTTCTCTCCTGAGTCTTTCAACCCCTCGATGTTTGTCTTCTGAAATCCGTGTTTTTGGTTCCTCCAAGCCTCTTTTTTCTTGACGAATTACCTATTTTCATTGCAAGTCGGCCATGTCTTTTGGATCACTGGATATAGGTAGATCACTTTCTCCATTTTTCTGGATATAGATTTTCTAGATGGTTCATCTGCATTTTTCGGCTCAAAGTCCTTATTTTTACCCCATCCCCAAGTCCCCAAGTGGCCGCTAGGCAGAGGACGACTGCGACGGCTGTCTGGCGGTGATCGTGGAGCGGCTGCAGCGGCTGCCCGAGCATCTCATCGGTGGTGTTTGCGCTCCGAGCAGCTGGGAAGAAGAGGAGGTGGAAAAAACGCTGCCAGTTGCACCAAGTCATGACTAGTTTGATGACAATTGCTTTGAGAATCTGTTCTTTAGCTTATTCATCATTACAATGAATATTTCTAAAGTGAGTAATTAGTAATGATGGTTTCTAATGATGGTGATGATGAATAATGGATAATGATGAATAATGATTAATAGTGGTTAATAATGACAGTTAATGTTCGTAAAGATGGTTTTAATCCCACCCATAATAATGATGAATTTTGGGATGGTTTACTACTGCTTTACCCACATTATATAGGTTCAGGGGAGGGAACTGATCAGCTTTTTCCTTCGCCAGTTGCGAGAATTGCCCGGAGCTATTCATCAATGCGTCCCCTTAATCTCCTGCAAATTTTGTTGGTTCCAGATGTCCGTTGACATTTGCGATTTGCGATGAGGAGGCTCTACTACTTTTGAATGGGCTGATCATCTTCCTGACAAAGGTAAAACACCTAGGGTTGTAGGCATATGCTAACTTACACCCCATTGTTTTATTCCCATTCTATCCCCATGATATTCAGTGATAACCCTATTTTTGATAGTCAAAAGGCATCTTTTTAGGATGGTTACATTGCCAGCTGGTTAATAGCGGACTTTTCGAGAACAAACCACTGATTTTTTAAGCTTCATCCATGACATTTTTTTTAAATCTGGGATTTTCCAATGATTGGGTATGTCCCATTCTATCTTACGAAAAAATGCCTATGGTTGGTCTTAAACCACAATTGTTCAGGGTTAAATCCATATCTATAGCCATTTATGACCCTTATATATCTCCCCATTTCCAAGTCCCTAATCAAAACGCACCCCAAAAGAATTTGGCATATTTTAACTAGGCATAACCACTCTTTTTTTCTTTTTAATAGGCTCTTTTTTGCTTCCTCAAACACCGGTGAAAAGTCTCGTGCATGGCAACGGCCCCTGTCAGGTGCGAATCAAGGTGATGCCGCAGTTCCTCTCGCGCAGCTTGCAATTCGACTTCCAACTGCCTGTACCTTCGAGGGAGGATTTACAGGTGCGGCACTGGTGGTGGGATGATGGGTCTGAAAATGGGGGTGAGGGAACTAAAGAAATGGTGAGGGTTGGGAATATTTACCGCATATTTGTGGCATTCTTGGGTATATGTACCATATGATGTTTCCATATTTGGGTGGATCCTGATGTATGTACTGGGGATATAGTGGGGATATTTAGCGACCAATATGAATGAAAGAAGGGTTTCTGCGAAAATGGGGGATATCCCAAAAGAAGACTGATGGACGAATGGGGAACATGATTTCAGGTCGGAAAGATGGGAAGAGAATGTGTCTCAAGATGCGAAGATTTTTCTTTTCAAACATGGGGAACATCATTTGCGAAGCATGGGACTAAATGGGATTCCGAACTTTGAGACAACCAAACAAACGTCTTGGGGTTGAAGCAACAGAAGCTGCAAGATTAGGTAGCCAATCAACCGAAATGAAGAATCTTTACTGGTCATGAGGGAGGTAAGGGACTGAATCTTTGTTGGCATCTCTCGTTCGTGGGGTTCAAAACTCCAGGGTTTTGGGCATGCTATAAAGGTTCATAAACAAGTCACCTGCGTCATTCTTGGTGCTACCAATGTTTTGAGTCCCCAGTCTTGTTGTTTTAATGCGCTTCCGATCTGAGCATCGGCGCATTGCAGGATGCCTCTCGTTGCGCTTCAACTTTCGAAACACTCGATGCATTTTGGTGTCCCTTGAACCATCATCTAGGTGATAGTTCTTGAAAAAATATACTCAGACCTGAATTTGTTGATGATTCTCCCATTTGCCAAACTTTTTTTCCATTTTTTTTCACCATCAAAACCTGGATTTTGAAGGTGCTGGAGCTTTCTCATTGGTCTCAGTTGAAACTGGATTTTGTGGTGGGTGGCTTGGAGCTTCGGCTTGAAAACGATGAGGATGCGGACTTTTTTTCGCCTACAAAAATAGGGATTATACCAACATAAATTGGGATTTAACCAGCCAGACTTGGGCTTCAAGCAACAAACATGGAGGTCTAACCAAGAAAAATGGATATTTGAACACTAAACATGGTGATTTCACCATCAAACATGGTGATATAATGGGGATATAGTGGGGATTTCTCCAAACGAGGTAAAACTGGTGAAACCAAAAACCATGGCTATGAATATCTTATTTTCAATAGTCTAGTTCAAGAATTTGTGAATCAGCCTTCATCCAGTGATGTTCGGAAAGCCCCAAATGCCACATTTGTGATACGATGTGAATCGCTGGGAGGATGTGGGTTATATGTTTGCTATATGTAGCCCCCGTTCTAACCAAATAGTAGAGGTGGGGATCCGTTACCTTGGCGAAGTGGGCGCAGCATAGCCTCAGGACAGTTGTGGCACCAATACGGTGACTTACGGCCTGGCTCAGGCACGGTGTGGTGAGGAGCATGGGGGGTCTTGAACATAGTCTTACTATGCATTTTACATGTACACACACACACACACATATATATATATACACACACACGTATACGCACGTGGTCTTGGTGGATTTATTTTGCAAACGTTTTTTTTGATGGTTGAGTTTCCACCGTTGTTTCCGAGGCAGACGAGATTGCCTTCACCATGGAAGATGAGGATCCCTTCTTCTTCCGCCACGATTCCCTGTTGCCTTACCGTCATGAGGCCGCCTGGTGGTACTGAAGCATTAATGGGGCATGGAGGATCAACGGTTGGGGGATTCTGGTGGGGATTCCTCCAAGTACTTGAATAATGGCAAAAATTGAAACATGGAGGATTTCACCAAGTACTTGGTAGTGCAGTTGGGACTAACTACTGGGTATAACTCTAGTGTAGCAATCTCCATGTTGTGATATTGGGCCCCTATATGGCGAGGGGTATATACTGCAAATTGCGGATGGGTGGTGGTGAAGGATCTCCTCGTAGGACCATAGAAATCCAGAATTGGTTTAAGTGAAAATCACCAAATTTCCATTATAATTTGGTGTAAAAACCAATGGTTTCCACTAATCCCTGCAATCAATCCATTGATTGGTGATGTTCTGTTTGATGGTCACATCGCCATTAGTTCTAGTGCTTGAGCCGCCGCATTTATGGTTTGCATACAGCCACCATGTTTCGGATCGCGGCAGGTGGAGAGCTTTAACTTCCAGTGGCTTGGCAAGGCGATCCGCGGGTGGCCAGGCCTGTGTGGCCTCCGACACCCAGGGCTCTTTCATTCACATCGGGTGCGCTTGGCGTTGGCGTCAATACCCAGGCAATGGGCGGGAAGGATGAACCCTGGGGACCTGGAAAAAAATTGGTGACTTAAGCATGAAACAGGAGGATTTATGGTAGATTCATGGAATATGAATGGGGATGTATAGGGATATGGTCAACCAACTGTCTGAAGATGGGGAATTTGCCTTCCCAAGTGGCCTTTTTTTGGGGGAAAATGATGACCCCATTTTCGTACAACGCCAAATCATGAAAAACAGATCCTGAGGATGAAATTTGATTCTTTAGGGAATACTGAAATTGAATAGGAACTCAAGATCTAAATCCATTTCAATCCCAGCTTTGGGAAGAAATGGGGTGGTGAAATTTGATCGTTCAATTCATGTCCATTCATGGAATGGACAAGTATTTTCCAGCAAACCACCAGATCGCCTGGCCCATTTTGTTTGAGCTAACAACATGGGAACACAGCGGATCTTCCAAGGCTGCAGTGGTTTATGGAGGAAGGCGTGATGATGATGATGATGATGATGATGATGATGATGATGATGATGATGAAGTTAATGCTATGGTGGATCTCTATCTACATCTATGACGCATTCTGCACGATCTTTGCGAACTCCATTTCTCAATCCATCTGTCCATTTCCACTGGATTGCATCCCGTGACATATTATACAGCAGTTGCGACATCTTCTGTATTGATAGCCCCATTCAATGCTCCGTTTTGACTTCCCTCCGAATTGGAGGATGGCACGAGCAGAAAGAGTAGAAAGAGTGGCCAAATCCAAGCCAAATCCAGAAAGGGGAAACTGGGATAAACTGGGAAACTTGATCTGTTCGGGGCTCAACTGCGACACCCTGGAGGCTAAAGATGATTCTTGTTCTTTGTGATCCGCTCAGCAGGTGCCTGGGATGCCATAGAAATTTCGCTGTGAGGGGATCAGCACCAGGCCATTCAAAAAAAACAGCCTCGTTTTGGAAAATATCATCCAGCCAACTACAAAAGCAGTTTGCGGTAGATCTGATCAACCACTTCGGATGCTGGGAATACCGACAGAAGCACCCAGTCTCCCACAGAGATGCCTGCAGGTTCGAAAAGAGGTGGGGCGCCGTTGGTGCAGGGCAACTCACAGATTGCATAGGAACTTAGATTTCTCCAACTGTTTTTTGGGGATTTCGGGAACTCAAGGTGGAAGTGAGAGCAACCAGCGGCACGTATGCTAGCTCTCAGGGAATGCTCTTCAGAGCACTTTGATGTTTGATACTGCTAGGTTTGGAGGAACTTCAGTTAGATGGTCTGGAATTCAATACATCGTAATTAGTCTCATCACTCCAATAATAGTTTTAGACACTGTATGCCCCTTTGCAGGGCCCCAAAATGCATTCCTCCCAGGTTTCTTTCAGGGGGTGGGTGTAATAGAGGGACAGGACTCCCGGAAACCACTTTTGGAGAATCGAAGATCACTCTGGTTCTCTGAATCTGGAAAGACCGAAGAACATCAAATTCAATCGCTTAAAGGCTCAAACTTAAAGGCACTCCACAAGAGAGGGGCATGATACCACGAAAGATGCCCTAAAGTGGCCATACTTCTCTGGGAAAATCAAACGGCAGATCCATGCGACTCAAGTAGGTCGCAGTTTGCGACATCGCTGGCCCTGTCCAAATTGGATGTTTAAGACCGAAAGAATGTCATGATGTCTGCTGTAGCAACCCCAACAAAAATAGAAAAGGACATCCTGCTAAAATAGTGGTGATTTACTTTCCTATCTTTTTTTTGGGTTGCTATAATACCAAGTTGATTCAATTGGCTTGCATGGTATTTGTAATTGGCCCAAATGGGATGGTCCATGGCAAAAGATGAGAAGTGATGCATGGATTGCTTGGATGAACTATGAGTAAGCGTGCTTATGCTCCACATCTTTTACATGATAGCCAACTTGTCCATGACACACAGCACGATGCATCTATACATATTATTCTAGATTTCAGATAGATCGACATTGACCAAGCGCACATAGAATCTAGAATCTATGTTAGATGTATGTATTAGATATCTGTATTCCTTTGTTTGTTCATCAGATTTCCATGGTATTTCCCAACGTGCCAGAGCCAGGTTCTGGTTGCAGAATCAGTGCCAGGCTGGGCCAGATGCGGAGACCTGGATTCGACAATGATGGGAGGCTTCTTTAAAGATACCCACCAGATCTCATCCGATCTCATCAGTATAGCTGTTTTTGAACATGAAGAAGAAAAAGAAGAAGCTTATAGGATGTTTTAGGTGATAGGTTATAGGTTATAGGGTATGGTGATGATGATGATGATGATGATGATGATGGTGGTGGTGGTGATGATGATGATGATGAAGGATATCATAGTGGTGCTTCTTTTCAGAATCTCTCCATTCTTCTCCGCTGTTTTGGGTTGTCCCCCTGCATGTGAGCGGTAGGGCGCTGTTTGCTGGGCAGCCGGGCAATCACTTTCTTTTTTAAATGGCATTTGTGGTATGCGGAGTCTGTTTGACATACCATGAAATGTTGGCAATAAACCATCAATATTTATTGCTACTTTTCATCGTACCATTGCTGCAAATTAAATGTTTTATTGCTATACATTTTTTTGACATATTACCATGTTCTATTTATACATAAATATATATGTATATAGCTGTGTCGGTATATAGGTTGTCGATGGTCAAAGCTCACCTTCAGATGATTATAGTTGTATAGAACAAATCTAATGTTGACTTGATATACATTCTTTCATTTACATTCTCAATTCTTACTTCCATGTTCATTGCTTGAACACCCAATCAGCTTGCGGGAAAAAAACAAAAGTGACCATCATCTTCTTGGCTCTCCAGGTCAACGTACATGCCATCCCCCGTGAGGGTCGCTGTTTCTGGAGCGCCAAAGCTGCGCTTGAGGCGAGATCCCCACTGAGGGATGGAGTGGATGGGGCCAGAATTTAGCCTGTTGAATGGGCTAAACAACCATGGGTACGTCGAAAAATGGGGCGAAAACCATGGTATATGCAGAACATTGACAATTTTTAGGGATAAAGCTGGTTAATGAAGATATTGTTTGTAGATGAATTGCCCTCCGGTATATACTCAACGAAGGGAAATCCCTCCAAATGGAAATTTAAGTGGGAAAATCATCTATAAATGGAACATTTTCTATTGCCATGTTTGATCACCAGAAAGTATTAGGGGTGACCAGCGGATGCCTACTTTTTTCCCATTTATGAATAAATGGCCACATGTATGACCACAAAGATGTAGAGGCATCCGCTGGTACTCCAATTCATGGCTATTCTAGCTAATTCTATTCGGGTGAGTTGCAATCAACACATGGAGATTTAGTGAGCTTTATATACCATCACATTTTGGGACACCACAATTTCAGACAAGCCCATTTCAGTGAGACAAGAGGAATTTGATCAACAACAAATCAACATTCTGATCACTGAAATGGGGGTTTCTACCGACGAAGAACCAGGAGTTCAACTAAGAGAACGTTTGAAGTCACTGACACAGGCGGTTCAATCAACCCCAAAAAAATGTCCAAAGTGACGACCACCCCGGAAATGGGGATGTGACCAATACTCACTGGTGTTTGACTCTCATGTTTCAAGGAGAAACAATGGTGACATAGGAAAGACTGAGAATCACCATTGTTGAACAGAGAATCAAACAGAGAATCAAACACAAGTAACAAAGTCATCAACAATAGTGACATGAGAATCAAC
Source organism: Symbiodinium sp. clade C Y103 (assembly GCA_003297045.1). Taxonomy (NCBI): domain Eukaryota; class Dinophyceae; order Suessiales; family Symbiodiniaceae; genus Cladocopium; species Cladocopium sp. clade C. The sequence goes on along the minus strand of BGPT01000453.1, from coordinate 360,023 downwards.
TCATGGTTGGTGACTTTGATGAACAGTTGACCCACTCATGGGATACCCACAGGACTCTGGGCTTATGCTGCGGGGATGGCGGTTTTCAAACCCCCCATGCACTGAAGAGGTTTGAAATGGAACTTCTCCAACTTCTCCATTTGGGGGTTTCCATAAATGGGGGACCCAAAAATGGATGGTTTATGAGGTAAAACCCTATTAGAATGGATGAGAACTGGGTGTCCCCCCATTTCAGGAAACCCCCATTTCATTTGTTTTCCCTGGTGAAAACCAATGGAAAAAGAACTCCACTTTCTATAGCTAGATCATAGAACTAAGTGGGGCATGGCGTCCATAGCTACGCTAACTACCTGAGGATATGCACATCTTATCATTATCCCATCTTTATCCCATCACTATCCCATCATTATTCCATCATTATCCCAGTATGTAGCAATTGTAACCATTATATCCCATGTTAATCCCCATCATGTGATTGGTTGTATCCCATGAATTTCAGTTGACATTTGCCTTGCTTGACTTGCTTGCCAATATCTTCTCGAGGAAAGCACCCAAAGTCGGTTCTCGTTGGATTCATGGCTCAAAAGGGATCCCTTCTAGACCAGAATGGCTCACAATTGTAGAACCACCCAAAAACGGATTAGTAAATATCAACAATACCATTGATTTGCCCATCGCCACTGGTTTCAGATTTCAAGAGACACGCAATAACAACTGACGACAACTAAAACTATCGAAAGTTGTAGAATTCCATGTGAATATGAATGAGGAAATTTCTTCAATCCCTCTCAGAATTGGTCGAAGGGAAAATCTGCAGCAAAACATCAATCCATTGAAGCCTCAACCATGGATTCTTGTTGGTGTATCTCCTATCAATATCAAAAATCAATAAATGTCCAATGTGTATCTCACTATGTCCCCATTACACCTCCGATTTCCCCTTGATTTTTCCAGTAAAATCCAAGTTTTAAATGGTAAATCCAACCCCAACCATCGAGTCTTGTTGGTTTTACATATATATATATAATGTATATCATAAGATCCCATTCTATTCTATCTCATAAATATCCCATAAATATGCCATAAATGTCCGCATTCCCCCAAGATTCACAGCAGTTTACGGCTCCAGGAACCACATCTGCTACAGCAGGTGGCCTTCAGCCGACACCTGGAAGAGCTGCAACGGCTCATGGGACCGGAACGCTTGCGCGCGGTGCATCAGGTGTGGGCCCAGGGAGGTGGACATTTTTCAAGAAAGAAACCAGCTGTTGGGGGATCCCCCATGGATTAAAAAAAAATATAGTAAGTGTCTACTATTATATATGTATATATATATACATAATTGTGTATATATTTATATATGTATATAAAGATACATGTATGTATACTGTAACTATTTAAGATGATAGTTGATAGTACTAATGATGATGATAATATTATGCTATGTGTTATATGATGTTGTACATGTTTCATATAGTTCGATAGTATGGTCAAATACACCAGAAATTTCCAAAAGAAACACTCGAATGTGTCTGCAGTTGACCTCAGAATTCACTGAGTTTCACCTTTGCAGTTCATGAATCATGAAACTTGCCCTGAACAGCACATTCTGCCGCTTCAATGGTTCGAAAGTTTTAGCCCTGGGATGAAAGTCGTTCAACTTTGGATCGTAAACTGGGCTACCACCTGCATTTCTTGGAGGTAGCCATGAATATTTGCAGCACTCATTGACATATGGGTGTTACCTAAAACAAGGGTATCCGAAACCATTGGTTTTCCCATTGAAAATCAACAAGTTTGGATGATTTTGGGGGTCCCCCATTTTGGGACTCAAGGGCTATCCAGCTTGCGCGCTACCAGGCTTCCTTCCGCCAAAGTTTCGCGGAGGTTTTTCAGCGCTTGGTGGAGTTCCTGGGAGGGCAGAGGCGAGAACTGACTCGGACATGGTGACAGAGTGCAGAGGGGGTTCATGAGAAATAGAGAATAGTTGAAGGAAGTTTAGAAGTCAAACTTCCGACAATATGGACAGATGGAAAAGCACAGAGAGGGAGAAAGTCAGAAGAGAGAAGATTAGAGAGGGAGAAAGTCAGAAAAGAGAAGATCAGACAGGAGAAAGTCAGAAGAGAGAAGATGCAGGTGCGCAAAAAGGTAGGAAAGTCGCGAAACACTGTTTTTTCCAATGTTTTGTGGCTCCGGAGGGTCCAAAAGTAGGCTCGCTAAAGCGGCGGGTGCTGAGTTATGTGGGGAGATGAGAGAGGAACAATTTAGATATATTCTCACATTTTAAAAATCAGTCCCAATATGAAAAAAACATGCAATTTTCCCTCCGAAAAATGCATATTTTTTGCATGTTGGCCAGTGCAGGAAAATGCATATCAAAAATGCATGTCTTTTTTGTGCTTTTAGGACCCCCTCACCTCACCCCAATCTTGCACTGCCCGGAAGCCACGATTCTCGCGCGGGCAAAAGCTGCTGATGGGTGAACACTGTGGGTAGGAGAACGGTTGGGTTTTGGTTTGGATAGGTGGTTCATGTAGTAGAATGGTTGCCCTAGGTTCCCATATTTGGTTTTGGCCCTGTTTAAGATTGACAAGTTGGTACGTATTTGGTATGAGGTCTGTGACTTGATATGCATGTTTGATATGCATTTTCAGCATCATGATATGCATTTTTTGCTTTTAGCCCTGTGGCTGAAAGTAATTTCATAACTCTACACTTTACGCTCCACTCTCCACTCTCCACTCTCCACACTCTACACTCCACCTTTCACACTCTACACTTTACACTCCACACTTTACACTCCACACTCTACACTCCACATTTTACACTCCACTCTACACTCTCCACACTTCACACTTCACACTTCACAACCCCCCCCCCAATCCACACTCTGCAGTTTACAATGGTAGGGACACAGGGGACGAATATACATGAATATACAAGACTGTGGCAATAATTTGTCCTGCACAAGTGTTTATCGTGACGGCCTTCGGGTTCGTGGGCTGCATCTCGTTTTTTGCGGGAAGGGCAACAAACAGAGGCGCAAGAAAGGATAGAATCATTTCCGGACGGTTTCATCACCACTCCCTTCTGCCGGAAATCAAACATGGCAATGGATCGCCTTGATCGATGATTTTCCCATGGAGGTGCAAACGTCCACCATCAAAAGTTGGTGTTCCCATTTAAATAACCCATGTTTGATCACAGTCCGAGGGTCCGGGGCTCTGAAACGAAACCCTGGTGGAATGTATTGGATGTGTTCATCTTGGGGTGCCAAACATGGGGGGGTATTGAATATTTGAATATGTTGATTGGCTATGTATATATATATATATATATATATGTATTACACATCCTTAAACCGTGTTGAACCATGTTCAACCATGTTAAGCCCCATTTTGAATGGTAAAAACAACTGAATTTCAGATATTATCGAGGCATGGGATTGTGCAACTGGAAGAGGCCTGTGTCCTTCAAACCTCATCGTCACAATCACCACGGGTGCGCGGGCAGCTGCCGGGCGGCTCCGGGCGGAGGTTTCATGAGGGTACCCCCATTTTAGGAAACCTCCATATGTATGTTTTCAGAATTGCTTGTTGCAAATTGATAAAATCAAAGTTGTTATCTGATTGTAATATGTGTAACATCTTGGAGCAAAATCCATTAATTGCAAGCTGCAGTCATGCTTCCATGGGGATATCATCTCAATCCATGCGAGGGACTTTTTTTTTGTTGTGTAGGTACCCCAGATCTATTTTTTATTGAAAGATGTATTGAGCAAGGACCGACTTTCATGTGGAGCCTCTATCCACGATTGGAATGACTCAGATGAGTTGCTGGTGACCCTCCCCATTTCAGGAAAAAAACCCTCCTCATCACTGCTTGGCAACATTTGCATAGCCTGCTGACATTTTGCAACTGGAAAACAGTCATTATCAAGTGCAGAACACATCTTTGAATACAGGTTCCACTTTATGGAGTACGGGGCTGTTCTGGTTCGAGTTTTGTCTTTCTGTTCGCTGCAGATTCGTTGTCCATCACTTTGTATGGTGAATTGCAGCTGATTCAAACCATTTCTTGTTAACTTGCCAGTGGAAGGCCACTGCTGCAGTTGCCATTGTTTAAGTGTGATGTTTGATGTTGATATCTTGCGATTCTCCGGTTTGCCAATTGTCAAATTCTTGCCTCGTGGATCCCCATTTTCTCGGCTGCCAGGGGGCATCGGTCAGATCTTTGCCGCAATGCCTCCTTAGTAAGTGAACCCAGCGGGAAAATCAGAGAGCTTTGGGGTTGCTAGGTAAACCTTGGTGAAGGATCACTCAATGGTTTAATGAATAAATAGTTCTTTCTTAACCATCCCCAAATGGTAGGTTTATGACGTTGGGTTTGCCACATTCATCATTATTATGACCACAATTTCCCAGCCTTCTGGCAACCAGATGGGGATTTCTTGAAAGGGGGAATCCGCAAAGCCATGATTCCAATACTAAAATGGTCATCCATGACTTGGATGATTTGGGTACCCCCATTTCAGGAAACCTTCCATATTGATAATGGGGATAGAGACATGCAGAATAGGCAGAATAGATGTGGATATGCTGGAAGGAACAATAACCACAGGATCTGGGTAAACAATGGCACCGTCAAGCGACCGTGTCCGCGGCACGTTTGTTTCGCTACATTTGAGGCTTCAATGCAGGCTTGTCAAAAGGTTCGACAGTTCCACAGTTCGTATGCAAAGGAAAAAAATGGATAAACATGGAAGGTCAACATATTCGGTTGTTTGCCAGAATAGAGTGATAAGCATCCCAAGATACCCTCTGGTAAACTAAGATAGCCATGGAAAATGGCCATTTATAGTCGATTTACTCATGAAAATGGCTGATTTTCCATAGCTATGCTGCTAGTTGTTCCAGAGGGTAGTCAATTCCTAAACATGCATTTTGTTGGATGTGACAGCCGGCTACAGGGCTCTCTGGGACGACACTGCCATCTTTGACAGTCCCCAATTGGAATAGGCAGAATCAGTGAGACGATCATCCAAGTATTGGATCATTGTTGTCAGTTTCATAGTTACAAATTGCCTATATTATACATATGTCCAAAGAGAGGTCATGCAAGCGCTTTTTTCCCTGGATGAAGCAATCACTAGATTGTAGAAGTCGGACAAGTCCTTGAGAGATTTCTATTTTCAGGCCGCCTACACGAAAATCAAAGGCTTGCAAGACCATTTTTCTATTGGACATATGTTTTAAGGGTTTCCAGACTTTGGAACCCAAGAATAAGCCTCCCATTTGGGGATGGTTTATACAGCCCATTTTGGGATATTTTGGTGATTTCGGGGATGGCTTGTTTTTGGGTTTACAACATTACTTGTATTACCACGTTGGATCTTAGCTGTAAACAAAGAGTACGGACCCCAAATATCTACCGCAAGTAACCTATTCCAGCAAGAAAACTCATGCGTGGGGGGTCTCTTCAAAATTTTAGAGAAACCTTTGTGGCTATGGAGTCAGAATTGGGTACCCCAATATCGATAGGATTGATAGGCTCCAGGCTAATCCCCAAGTGTTGGATCCAACTGTTCTTCAGATGGTTGCATCCACATATCATGTCTGTAGCTGCTGAGAGATATGCCGCAGGTATGGATGTTTTTCGAGCATTCTTCCATTTTTGTACATCCAGCAGCATCAACCAACATATAGAATAATATATAGGTAAAATCGTCATTTCTAAAAGAAATACCCCCCTTCATCAATGCCTTTGTTAACAAATGTTTACCATTTGATTGCGGGGATTTTTCCAGCCATTATCTCCATCCCTCGAGGTCTCAGATTTGCAAGCACTCCTCGGCTCCGAATATCGCGCCGTTGAGGTGCCGGCCTTTGCAGCTGGGGATGTGATCAAAATGCTGGGATTCTTATGGGAAGTTCAAGTCAGAAGCAACATTTCTTTGTATCACTCACTGGGTACATTTCAAGGCAAAATTCTGGATTGAAACAATGAGAAAAGGGAGTTCAGCTTTTGGACCTTCCAAATGCATGGGTCTTCTGTACTTCTCAGTCAAATTGATTCCAGGATCTTACAAGGGTACATTCCGGAGGGAGTCAACATCTGCAATATCACAAACGATAGGGATGCAACTACCCATCATTTGCTTGCAGCTTTCTCACAAGCCGGAGAAAAGGCTGGAACCACCAGAATTAAGCCTTTGAAGATGCATTATTTCAGGGTTTTCAGAGTTGTTGAAACTTGCGGATGTGTACGCATATGCTCACAAAGGGGCATAGTAGGGACATAGCCAGTGCTTAGGATGTTGCCAAAATTGTGGGCTTTCTTTGCTTGGAAACTGCTGAACTTTCAGGCGGGCTTCTCTTAATTGACTGTCCCGGAACTCTCTTGACGCGTGTGCCCCAAATTTTTGGATATACAAAGTTTGAATTGCAAAAAGCAAAGTCCAAAATTATGTCCAAAAAGGGTGAACATCATTTTTGGGTTTTGGAAAGCGAACATGCCAAACTGACATAGCAGATTTGGTGCCTTGAATTTCTGCCGATGATTTGCACACAGAACTTGCTTGCACTCACCAGACTTCTGAGCTGGGAAAAGTTGTTCCATTTTCTCGACTTTTTTTGGAGTATTATCTCACTCAGTAAGTGCTTCATGACCATGGTCAGAACTCATCTGTGGAGATCACCAGAAGTACTTCCAACAGCAATTTCCCAAGCTGCCCCCTATCCTTTTCGTGCAGCCGCTGGCCGCTGGTGACAGTTCAATCGTGCCAGCCATGATATGATGAACTTTTGAGCACGGGGTTGAGCTGCAACCCCTCAAAAGAAAACTTTGATGGAGCCAATTTCACTCAGATTGCTCATACCTTATCCTACCATGGCTAAGACTTTCTCCAGATTTCTCCAGTATAGTTTCAATGGGACAGTCATTGACAAATAGACAATGTACCAGCTCCATCTTAGAACTATTCCCTGGATCAACGTCAACAAATGAAAGAGAAACGAACAAAAAGATGTCAAGGCAAAGAGCATGCGCGCTGCAGATCTGGAAGGTCCAGTGATCCGAAAGACGGCTGCGATTTCGCACCCTGCGCAACACCTGCTTGGATGTGCATCCCACTTTGGATCCTTGTGGTAATCCAGAAAAAACCCAAAAAATCCCACATAGAATAGGGAATATTCCATATATAGCTGGGTTTTTTCACCCTTTTACTAAGTGGGACGCATCCCCAAGTAGGCCTAGCTAAAACCAGGACCTCGCCACAAATGACGGCCACCCAGGGGAGCGGGAGCCGCCTGCAGGAGCTCCTCCAAAGCCATGGCGGGGGTGCTGCCTTGCCTGAGGACATATGCTGGGGAAGCTGCAGCCCGGCAATCAAACATGGCTGATTGGGAGATCCCTGCGCTAAACGGAGGTCAATGGCTGGAAAAAAGAATTATAAAGGGGGGCTTTTTCCATTGCTGTGCGAGATTGCCAAAAGGTTTTGGATTGAAGTTGCTAGAGGAAGCGCAAGCTGACCATGGCAGACCCTGCGTGAATGAAGCTCCGTACTCCTTGGCTTGAATTTTGAGCCAGAAGCTGTTGCTTCCAAAGTTCTGTAAAGAAAGGGTTCACGCGGGCCCATGATGCAAGGGGCACTTGCTCAATTTGACTGTTTTTGGCAACCCAGAGTTCTCAAAACATAGCCACTCACACAGTTATTGATTTGTCTCTGTTTTCCACGCACCCCGAATCCACAGGAGCTTAGGTCACGAAAAAAGATCGCAAACCCGAAGTAGATACATAACTACATACATACATGCATGCATACATACATACATGCGTGCATACATGCATACAAACATACATACAGACAGACATACAGACACACAGACATACATCCATACATCCATTTGCACACGTACATCCGTACATCCGTACATAGGTACATAGGTACATAGGTACATAGGTATGTAGGTACACACGTACATACGTACAAACATACACACACACATACATACATACATACCTACCTACCTACCTACATACATACATACCTACATACGTACATACGTACATACGTACCTACATACGTACGTACGTACATACATACATGCATACATACATGCATGCATGAATGCATGCATGCATACATACCTTTACACACATGCGCGCATACAACAATAGTTACACTAGTGCATTGGTACATTGGTACGTATGTGCACGCACACGGACAAATGACTTACAGATAGACAAACGGAGAGATAGACGGATGAACAGATAGAAGGAAAGAAAAACGAAACGAAAAAATCAACGATAGAAAGATAGATAAGATAAGATAAGACTGGATTAGATTAGAGTAGAGTAGATTAGATAGATAGATAGATAGATAGATAGATAAATTGAAAAAGATAGATAAAAATAGACATAGATGTAGATACATATAGATATACATATAGATATAGATATAGATAGAGATAGATAGATATAGATAGGCAGGTAGAGATAGATAGATAGCTAGAAAAAAAGATAGATACATGGATAGATGGATGGATGGATGGATGGATGGATGGATAGATATGTGGACATTGTCTTTTTGCGGTTGCACAAACCAATTCATGGAACTTCCGGAGTAATAAACATGTTCCATGTAGCATGGTGGGGCATGCTGGTCCCAAAAAGTTTTCCGTTTCGGGCTGTGAGCTCCCAACCTTGTGATTTGATGGCATTGAAAGGTGGTGATGACAACCCAACAAAAACAAATTCCTAGTTTACAAATTGAGGGGGTGACCATGCAAACAGGGACATCACCTGGGAATTTCCCATATTGAAAATCAGGGGGTCTATGAATCCGGGGTTCACAGTATTGTGTTTTGGCTGCGGTTGCACAGCCAACCAAAAAATGAAAGGGCAGGAACCCAAACCAAGGTGCGCAGAACAACACCAAAACACTGAGGCTTGAAATTTCCGTGTAATGTGGGTAAAACAATAATAAACCACCCCCCAAATCACCATAAATAGGTGGTATAAACCATTCCAAAATGGGTGGTTTATTATTGTTTTACCAACATTAGTAGCAACCACGGTATTATCAAATCAGTTGCTGCAAGATCTGCAATATCGCAAGCAATTCCTCACTGCCAAGTATCGGGAACAAACGGTAGACATAGCGCCGCAGTACAACCTTGGTATGATCATGGCAGCGCACCCCCGTTGTAAGCATTTGGAGCAATGGCCACATGGATTGGGCTGCAAATAGGCATCTCCGATTTTTGTTGAACCATGTTAAATGTACAGTTGTATAATTCCATGAACAATAAAGTGAACTGATTTTTTACAAAATTGATGGTTTATCATCATTTTTCCATTGAATTGCCGTTTGAAACAGGTATCCCTGTTTTAAGACAAACCCTCAGATAACATTTGTATCTCCAAAAGATATGCCAGCATTGTCCCCATTTTGTAGTGAAAATCGATACAGGAGCTCTTGCTGCGTCGCACGCGTTGCGACCGTCCGGAGGTGCCTGTGTCTGAAAATGGGGGCATTTATTCCATAAAATGGCAATTTCAATAGGCCAAATGATGATAACCCATGGGAATTTGGGAATGCAGCTGGAGTCTTTGATATGAGCAATAATTGGTGAGGAATCAACATGTTGACAAGATTTTCATTTGCAAAAATTGGGTTTTGAAACAGCAAAAATGATGTGAATCCGGTCAAGACTACCATGTTGAAGGGCAGTAACTATCCAGAACATGGGTTCAGTCGAAACGAGTTGCGGTTGACAAGGTGGCGCCCCCATACTTAGCGAACTTACTATACAAGTAGATCAACTAGGGTTTATGGTAGATGTACCTATAGTTAGATGATCAGTTAGATGAGTGTATAAACCAACATGTCACTGGGAAGTACCACCTTGTGCTGTACATCCCGACAGGATCTGGCAGAGCAGTCACATCCAGCAGTCCCCTTGGAGATCCTTGTGCCGCTGTAAAAGAGGCGTTACAGCGGCAACTGCACGTGGCGACCCTGGGTTTCTGCGTGGAAATGGCTGGTTCCTAGATTTTTGGGGAAGATCTGGGGGGAACCCCACAATTTTTGATGGGTAAAACTCTGAAACCATGCTTTCTGGTGATGGATTTCACAGTAAGTCATGAAAGAGCTTAGGGATTTGATGTTGTTTTGCCATCATCGGGGAGATGTGAACAACGAGAAAGAACTAGGCCACCTGTTGCAACAGCAAGGATGATGGGTGTGGGTCAAGAATTGCTTGTCCATGGGACCATGGGACCGCATCTGGCAACCACCATGGTGATAGCGAAGCATTCCCAGCCACAAAAGCAAGGATTGGTCCCGTGGAACTCGGAATATACCATTGGCTGGTTGAAGAGTAAGGTGGGTGCTAGTCTATTCCAAGGGTTAATTTTCCAAAGTTGCTGCCGGGCCATGTTGGCAGCGTACTATAGATTCTAATGTTCAATCAGAGATGATCATACTATATATATACATATACATATATATACACACCTACTTTACTACCCATGAGGTGATGTTTTGCCCTTAGCAAGAAACCCGCGATTTTCAGCCTCACAAACCTTTTGGGGCTGAGAAGTCGACGTTGCGTTGGCTCGTTTCGATACCGTGCCCTCCTCGCCGGAACACCTCAGGGGGGGTTTAGGGCCATTAGGTTCAGTTCAGATGCTTTGATGTCCATCCTTGTTACTAGTTACTATTTGGGTTGGTCTTAAAGTAGGGGGATACCCTCAAATTTAAATGACGGTTTTAAGGGGGAAAAAGGATGATAAACCATCAATTTTTGAGTTTTTCCCCTAAATTTTCTGACAAACCTATCTGCTTGTCAACTAATCGTAGGGTATAGAGAGCAGAAAACAACAATCCCCAACGAGACATGTGTGGGATTGAAACCATCCTCAATTGGTGGTGTATACTGTATAGTGTTTAAAACACATGAGTAGGTTTCCGAAGTTCGAATTGGGATCATCCCAATTAAGCATCTCAGAGCTCGATGTGTTCGACATGGCCTCCCAGAAACCACAGGTGTCCCAACATCTGTTCAAGTGACCCAGAGAATCACAGATTGTGACCTTTCTCAATTTTGGGATAATGCACTTTGGTTTGTTATGTACGGATATATATATATATACTCATAGTGTATAATATACACATAGAATAGAGAATTTCACGTTGAATCGATACGGATATTAGATGATCTGGGCACGACATTGGGTATTTTGGTACATAGATGAGTTTGTTTTGGACCTCACTGCAAAGTCACTTGAATATGTATACACACATGTATATATATATATATACATACATATATATACACATATGTATATACATATATGTATATATCTATATATACATGATATATACATATATATATATGTACATTGATCATCATTGATCCATAAACCAACAGTGCCCAACAAGCCCATTCAACCATCCCAGGAACATGTACATACACATCATTGCTCTGTGATGATATGGGTATGTTATAATGAATATGGAGACCATCTAATGAATCTAATGTTGAATATGTCACTAATACCAAGACATAACAAATACATGTATAGGTATACATATACAGTACACACACACATATATATATATGTATATCAATGTGGATACATATACAAAACTGCTGAATTTGACATGTCATCTTTTCTGTGCCTTTCCATACTGGCTGCACCATGCTTTGAGGTCATGGCGGAGTCTATGTCCTCGCGACAGACTCCCTGGTGTACGATTTTCTTAGTTGCTTCTTGTCCCGGATGGGGGTTACAATGGGTGGCTTCGGTTCCTGAGGCTTCAAGTTTTCTCAGCCTTGAAATAGATGCTAAATCTTGACGGAACCCAAAGAGTCTGCAGGAAACACGAAAATCGGAGGGAGTCTTTCGCTGCTTTTACATGACAATGACATGGTGTATGACTTGTCTAAATACCGGAGATGATTGTTGGTCAGGGTTTTAGTCCCCTTGAGTTGAGGATTGTAGCCATTGTAGTCACGGGTTCAGAATCCTTATTCGGCAACGCGGCATGTTTCGAATTGATTTGTAGATCATTCAGATCATTCATGTTCATCTCTGGATGCGGGTTGCCATTCCACTTTACATCTGAACTACAGCGTGGTGAACCCGCCAGAAACCATCCCAGTGAACAATCATCAGGTCATAATCGGCGATGGTGACCATTATGATTATCCCTCACCCCACAAATGCCAACAGCTTCCCCTTAATTATCCCATTATTATTGGGTTTACCCCTTTTCTGCGTGCCCAGAGTCAGATTCAGCCCCTCCACTGGATTCCGAACCTATGCTTCAGAAACTGTACATATATATATATATATACATGTATAGGTGTATATAAATTATTAGTATAGGATAGTATATTTGGAGGATCACCAGACTTCGTAGCTGGTTAGTAACTTGGGTTTCTAATCCATTTAAATTACATTTGGGATAACCCACTGAATGGGAACTTACTAGCTATGGTCACTAACCACTTACGATTTGTGGAATAGTCCGCCAAGTAGTTCATTGCCAGTGGCATCCCGAGTGTCTCATCCCAGGTATCTACAGTTCTCTTCAATGTGCCTCGATGTGACGGAATCCGGCAAAGATCCGCCCCAGTGCTGAGGAACAACCAAGAAATGGGAGTTCAACCACCAGAAATTGAGGTAGTTGGAACCAACGAAACTGGCCGAAGGTGAGGTGAAGCCATCTCAAAAAAAAGGGGATTTTGCTATACAACTTTGGGTACGTATCAACATTTGTCAGGCCCAAGGACCTGTTGTGTTTGATGCGAAACTAAGATTTTTGGGGTATCTTCCTCGTTTTGACCTCCAAATGATCCAAGTTCAGTTGAAATTACGTCTCCAAAGTCGGGAGATTTGACAAACAACATGAGGGTTTGCGTGCCTTCCTGCTGATTCCTTACTATTAGTATGTAGCCTGTTGCAGATATTTACCCTTTCCCAGAACCGAGAAACACATCATCTATGAAGTGGTTCCCACCAGCTTTCATATAAGGACTAGAACCAAGCCACCTGTGAGTGTGGAGAAAACCAGCTGGAATTGTTGGTTAGAGTGTTCATCCTTGTCCCAACCAGTTGTGGTTGATGGGACGGTTCATGTCCAGTTGGTAGATTTCTCTGACGATTTGACCATTCTTGTTCTTACATTCTGGGGGTACCCCACTAGCTGGATGCTTTATCATGGAAAATCCCGAAAAACATGAATGATTGGGGGGTACCCCAACTTTTGGAAACCTCCAAATTGACTGTTGATCTTTGTCCATGTTGGTATCTACTTTGTTGGTCCATGTGTCCTATGAAAACATTTGTTTTCTTCGATAGTGCGCATTCGGAAAATCATCTAGATTCATCTACAAATGGGTGCAAGGAGTGCAAGGAGAATTTTCCATTGCTATGTTGGAAAGACGAAGCTATAATGTTGGATTCGTAATGCCATAGACCAATCCCCAAGTATCAACCATAAAAGGGGGCTATGAAACAAATTGTCCCACAAACTGAGGTAAACAAGTACTATTGGTGACTCATGGGAATCGACAGAAAGGTGAACCCCAACAATGAGGGGTCATGGAAAGGGCTTAGTTTTTGTTACATTGTCACCAACAACCATGCCAATCCGTAGTATTGGTTATGTTCCCACATATTCCCTTCGATTGTCATGATTGGTAGTAATAAGGGCTTCGGATTTAGGCGAATCTTAACCATAAACCACGAACAACCATTCTTTTTAAGGGGCACATCGAAACCATCTGCCAATCCAGTGTCACCCACGCCCCCCATGGTTTGTTATTGGATTTTGACATTATTTTGTGCTTAACATTAGTGGGCATAGCGATTGTACTTTACTTATTTGTTATGAATTAGAATCATCAATATGACCATGATCTTACACAACGATCTTTTTTCACATCTCATTATTTTGATCTCAACCACATCATCGTCATAATCTAATTATTGATGATGATATATTGTTTTGATCTGAACCAAATGGTTCTTACATAGAATATAAGCAATATAACCATGTATCTTAACTAAATGACCAGTGTTCAAAACCTCTGTTGCTTGATGATTATGGGTTATTATTGACCTATCCTACATATATTGGGAACCATCACAATATAATCATCTTAATCTACACCACCATTGTAGGGATATATCAGTATATATGAATATCAAGAACATTATTCTATTGGTTAACCAGTATATATATATATGTATATATATGGGGTTTCCTAAAATAGGGGTACCCAAAAATGGATGGTTTATAATGGAAAATCCTATCAAAATAGATGCATTCTAGGAAACCCCTATATATATCTATATATCTATATATATATATACACGTAATATCACCACAGGTCAAGATGGGGGATCCTGCGCTTAAGGCGCTGGTCTTGGTGGGCAACAAATGGACGGCTGATGCCCTATCCGAGATTGGAGTTTCCACCAAAGGCGGACGGCACGGCTCGGCTTGGAACATGTGGATGATATGTATGTGATCAGAATAGAAATGGATATACCCTCCGGCAATGAAATTTCCCACTGAAACCTCCATTTATAGTGGATTTTCAATTGCAATGTTTGATTGCCAGAGGGTAAATGAGATACTGTACATACAACAGATGTGGTTACAGAAAAGGGATCGCTTCTTGATGTATGATAACTAGAGTTTATGGTGATTATAAGTATAGAAAGTCTTAGTGGATGGAGGCATGTGGCGAGCCAATGCCACCATCCCTCACATCACAATAAATGGGATTCCAATCATCCCCAAATGGTATGTTAATGGCATGGAGTTTACCACATGAACTGTTGATGTCTATGATGTTGAATAAAGGCATGTTTGTTCTTCTTAACCACCAAGAGAAAATCCAACATGGCATTTGTGAATCATCCAAATGCACATTTGGCTCACTTTTGCGATTGCCTCATGTTTGTGCAGCAAAAGGTAGACAGTCCCCAAGATCTTCCCAAAAGTTCTCCCAAGTACTATCCCCACTGATTTCTGCGCTTCTATAAAGGTCATGTTCCGGCGATGCGGGATAATCCAGCCACCCCAAAACCAGAGGTGCTGTCCCAGGCTCCACAAGGGTTGGAAGGGTGGCATAAACCTTGACTGTTTTGATTGTTTTGAAAGTCAATTCTGCAGCCAACTTAGATCTCTGAAGAGAGTCAAGATCAAATCCCCTAAACAATCTCCACAGATACGCATGCATAACACCCTCCCCACACACACACACAAATCGATCACACTCATGTATATACATACACACATAGATACATAGATACATACATTACAGACATGCATTGCAAACATGCATTACAGACATGCAATACAGACTTGCATTACATACATGCATTACATACATGCATTACGTACGTGCATTACGTACATGCATGCACACATCCATACGTACATACATACATACATACATGCATGCATGCATGCATACATACATACATACATACATACATACACACACACTCACTCACTCACTCACTCACTCTCGCACACCTATGTAATATCATAATTATCACCACATATGTCATATATCATACATCACACATCACATCTCACATGGATATGTAAAACACACACACATATGTATAAATAAGTATAAATATGTATATATATATATATTCTATACATATATACACACACATTGTATATCATATACATATATAGTGTGTAACATGTATGCGCATATATATATATACACATACACATACGATTTCAATTCCAGCTCTCAAAGACGATCCGGAGGCTGGTCCCATGTGGGAACTGGGATTGCCAGTGCACTCAAGAGCGATGCTGGGCTTGTCGTGACTATGGGAGGGCCATGGTAAAAAATGCTGGCGGTTGATGGTTGGAAGGAGGTTTTACCCTCGGGTAAACGTTTAGATGTGAAAAATCCATGGGGAAACCCCAAAAAAATTATCTTCAAATGGTGGGTAAACTCCACATCTATGTAAACATTTACCCTGGGGTGGCAGGCAAAGTGGGTGATTTAAGTGCCAAACAGTAGACATGGAAAAACAACCAATTAGAAGGAGATCATGGGATATGGGAGAATCCACCCCAGGGCAGCCCCGCAATTCATGGGCTTGGAAGGCTAGGGCAAATCTGAACAACAAGCACTGAGAAGAGCTTTACCATCGTTGGGTCACCTTTCAGGTGGATTTTCATCGTAATCCCCAATGGTTTTCAGCCGGGTGAGTAGATACCAAGATCAGCCGTTTTCTGATGGGTGGATGTACGGGCTGCAATTTAGACTGATGGGGTATCTTACATGGCGTATGCCGGTATGCCTTGTGTAGTTCGCAACAACTGTGTTTTCTTAGGGAACAAACACTTGTGCATCCTTGGTGCATCGCCAAATCTCCAGCGTTGAGCAGATACATTAGATGCTTTATAGGGATTGGATTGAAGAGTTTCAATCAGGGTTCTAGAAAATTAAGTGACTACTCTGCCGAAAATCGTCAATGTTGAGAGACGGAGCTGAGCAACAAATTTTTACAATTTTAATCGCAAACCTGTCTTACTGGTGCTTAGTAAGGAATTGGGGAATGGATGGGAATGGGATGATTATTAATGGTTATTATAGGTCATTCCCTCATTCCCTGCTAAGCACCAGTAACCTGTAGATCCTTTCCCCTTTCCGTGAACTTTCCGGCTTTTCCGAGGAAATTGATGTTGTGATGAGCAACGTCGCATTCTCAGCTGACTCGTGAAAACAGCCTGATTTCGGATTGGTCGACGCGCAATGGCTAAAAATGGGATGCAGCGGGCCCCAACATCAACTGGTAAAGTTCCCAACCTTCTTGGTACACACATCCTCCGTTTCTTTATATCGCTACAGCCCCATCTTCCAAATTTCGGCTCTGTGATGGTTCAATCCCCATTTTTCTCGAGTCAAGTCCCGCCTTGTGTGTTGCTGAATTGCCACATTTTGTTCGTGAATTCCTCCTTCTCGCTGGTCAAATATCCGCTTTTCCCAACTGATACCCCCATGAATTGATGCTTTCAAATATCTTTCAGCGGGGTTGAAACATCGAAAATCATCGAATACGCAGAAGTGTTTCATAGTTTTCCAATCGGATTGTTCAACTTTCGCAACCTTTCACAACCGAACAGCCCATGTCTGCCCAGGTCTCCGTGACATTGCTGAACAGCTTAGATCATGTGATGGCAGCACAGGGCAACCTGGAGATGGTGTTGTCTATGGCCTGGACCTTGAAGATTCTGTCGATGACTTCGTCATTTGAGATTAGGGATTCTTATCATCAACATATGGGGATGGCCACAACTGATAGCCATGATGATTGGTTGATGATTGGTTGATGATTAGTTTTCATTAGTTCGGGGATTGTACGAACTAACCAATTTGTAAACTAGGGACGGACGAGTGAGAGAATCTTCACCCTGGAGTCCTGGAGAGCGCGGTCCCGTCAACACTGAAACCACTGCAGTTCTGTCAGATGATCGTGGTATGCTAGAACGAGTTCTGCGATTCTTTGGGAACCGCCCAAACTCATCCCCAAAAATTGGATGGTTCCATCAGATATGGAGGTTTCCTAAAATGGGGTACCCCCAAATCATCCATTTATAGCTGGATTTCCCCCCAATATTACAACAGCAACCAGACGCCAAACTGATTACATTTTGGTTGGTTTCGTAGCGTTGAAGTGGGCCCCACTTCAACCATGATTTTTCTATCCCTATGGGTGTATCTGGGATGATGATCCCAAATTGCTCATGAATATAGTTTTCAAGGAGTAGCCAAACCACCAACCAGATTGTCAACTGGAATGATCATCTTTCTTTGAGGACAGCTTGGCTTGGAAGGTGGATTTTGGGGGTATCCAATGTTCAGACAAAACTATGGAGCCATGTTGGCAAAATCTTCTGACGTCCTGAGCTGTAGAAAATGGTTGACATGTTTTGGAGAATTTGGCAATTCATACCATCCATAGATTATTTGCACATACTGTTGGTCACGTCACCACAGCTGTTGGAGTCTATGCCTCATTTTTGTTCATTGATATCTGCCTTTTTTGTTGGAGTCCCAAGCCGAATAGATTATGGGATTTTTACAGAAACATCGAGAGATCCTTTGACAGATCCTTATCTATCTGAGCACGGGGGTGCCACATCAAAACCTATATATGGGGTTGTCTGAAAATGTGCCTCCAATTTATGACAATTCGAATGCAGAACATGAGTAACAAATGGATTTAGCGATAATCTTCAGAGAAACCCATATATCTTCCCATTCTTGTTGCTTGTATTCCCATATAGGTTGGTAATACGGTAGGGAATGGTAGGGATCAAAACCTATGAAAATACCGTTGGGGGTATGCACATCCATGCATCCTGTACCAGCTATTTTGGCGTTCACTCTGGGATTCCCCTCTTTGCCAATCCCCATAGTTCTCTGATGTATCCCCTATATGTGCGTCTGCTACTCAGAGATTGGATGCTCCCAAAAACGACCAATTGGACTCATATGGGTGTGTCTCAAGAATTGTGTACCCCAAAAACAGGCATTTTCATAGTTAAAACGATGACTAATCATCGAATTTTGGGGGTACACCACAGACAAACCAATCTTTCCATATTTTGCAGCTTGGATCCCAAATCCCCTTCATAGTCCCACCGTGTCTCGGTGATATCCCCATTTTTTCCTTGAAAAAAACGATGTTTTTTTTTATACCCCCCAGCAATTCAGCAATTCGCGATGGAAAATCATGGAAAATGGCCCACTTGGTTCCATGGTTTGCCGATGAAACTTTTCAAACATAGCGATTTTTCAGTTTGCAAAACTGTGAATTTACCGCCACGGCATCCTGTTGCCGGCTCATGAGGTTGGCAATGAAACCGACAAGGCAGTGGGAAAACCAGGAAACCAGACGTGCCATGGTCAAAACATGGAAACATAGGTTGTTTTCCGAATCCATTTTCATAGGGATATCCATTTGTTCAGGATTCCCACTATGTGATGGATGACCATGAACCATGTACTACGTTTTGACGATGGCACAGATTATTTTCATGCATTTATATAAATCTTTTTTGATGGTGATTTAATGGGGGTTAAATATCGGACATTATTTTTGATCAATATTTTCACGGTGATTTTGTGTTTTGCATATTTGAGGGATACGTTTTGTTTTGTCAGGTAGCTAAAGCACCGAGAGAGAAGCAAGCGAGATTCAAATATTCTTAGCAGAAGTGGGGAGGCAACCTGCAACTGGTTGACAGGGAATATTGAGCAGCAAAAAGTGGGGAACAACTATGGCTATGATCATGTCACCCGGCGGGTTCCTCACAAAGCGTTAGAATCTCATGATGTTTGTAGGTGTCTTTGATGCAGTGGATCGCCGCAGTAGATGCCCAAATGGTTCTGAAAGTCATGGAAATGGGGGATGAATCACAATTTTGGCCCGAAATGAGTTGGTATACTACTTCAAATGGCCCAAGATCTGTGGTTCCAAGGATCTTGGATTCATGCCCCAAGGTTGAGCCACAAAGCCACATGGTGAAACATGCAGATCCACGGGAAAGTAGAAATACTGAGGGTTTCTTTTTTTGAACTTCAAGACAGTGAGAGGCTACAACTCTGGTCTCTGGTGGAAAATGGTCGTTTGTGGCACCCTCTGGTGTCATCAAACATGGCTGGCTGGAAAATTTAACTGTAAATAGGAATTTACGTGGGAAAATCATCGCACTATAGCTCGGTGATTCTCCAGCAAGCCAGGGTTTGATACCGGAGGGTACCCAAGTTTTTGACACATCACCAAAGAGATGGAAACTTATACACTTATACCCCAATTCATTGTGTGTTCAGCTCCTGTATGCCAACTCTGATGGGGCGTTGTATCAATACATACTTGTTTAGCCTTTCATAGGCATGTGCAAAAGATTCCGAGCCCGAAATCCATTGCTACCCAAATATCCATTGATGCAGAATTATCTGCATTGTCATCTACCACTCTGCTTGCACATCTCCCCAATGTTTGTATGACCATGTTTGGTTCCCGCATTTTCCGCAATTTATGTTGTCAGCTGCGCTGTCGTTTGCTTTTTTTCTTCAGGCCATTGCCAAGCAACCCGAACTTCTGTTGCTACAAGAGCATGGTCCTGAAAAAGGATGAGCATTCATTGCACCCCTTGCCATCTGTGGCTGCCTACGGTGGGATTTCTAGTCTTCCATCCAAAACCACGATTACCTCTAGTGACTCCAGTAATCAAACACAGCAATGGAACATCACCAAACTAAATGGAGTTTTTTTTTCGCTGGGAAAGTCATTGACGTATAGCTGGACACGTTTGATGACACTGCAGTGCAACCCCTTCAAACTTGACTTCTACTTTATGGGATCATTCAGAGGCACCAACAGTTCCCCAAGTCCTGCAGGGAAGAATCCGAATTGTTTTTTTGCTTTGTCTGTGTATGTATATACAGTATATATATATACACAGATGTCAAGCCAAAAAGTTAGATGGGCGAAAAGACAATTTCCACTTAAATAGTGATCAATTGAAGCTTTTCTACTAAAAATGGAAGGTTACGATGCTTTACTTTACTATACATGGTATATTGGAATACACATGTCCTCTGGTTTTGGAGTCTGCCTTTTGATGACCTTGTGATGACCAAAACATGAACCCGCCAATCGGAACCGGGTTTGTTCAACCAGAGCTGGGATTTTAAGTTACATGAGAAAATGGAATTTCAATCTACCAGTGAAACACACTGGGATTTTTCAAACCTGACTCACATTCTTTGTTTGAACAAGCAGTTATAGCCAAGTTTGCGGATTGAAATTCAGTGAGTTCGGCAGCTTTCTCGATGACCAGTGCTGCCCAACGGCAAGGACTGGCGCTGCTGCAAGAAGTCCATGGAAAGAACCAGTGGCTCGGATACATGTCCTGGTGAATGTATAGCCCATCCATTCATAGTATGTATATGTATATATTTGTATGTATATATGTTGTATATATGTATATATGTATATATGTATATATGTATATATGTATATATGTATATATGTATATATGTATATATGTATATATGTATATATGTATAAACGTATAAATGTATAAATGTATAAATGTATAAATTTATACATATTATATGTATACATAACATACTGCATTCATAATCGACGTATACGCACTCACGTTTTTTTAGATACGCGTGTATGTATAATTTGATATGTATGTATGTAGATATTTTATCTATAGATACATGACAGTTTTCCTTGCTGTTTATTCCCAGATGACCTTGGACCGAGATTGTTTGATATTTTTTTTTTGAAGGATGAAGCAACATCCACAGGGAAATTGGGAAGGCTAACCGCACTTGGCTGCTGCAATTGGGGCTGGGGGTTGGTGTCAATTAACTGTGTGACCTTCCCTTCATTGATCATGCGGAACAACCGGGTAAATGCCTAGTGATAAGAAGATCTGGGGTGGTAGGCTGACACCAAACTCAGAGAAAGAGGTGGCTAGCCATGAGTGTTTACTGACCCGAGCTGCTTGGGGACAAAGATGCAGCCATAGTGTGCCATCGTAACTTATCATTTCCTTTTTGCAAGTAGTAGTCTGAGTAAGAGTAGCCAGCTTGTCTTAGTGACTATTGTAGAAGCGGATTGCTTTGACTTATGACTTTTTCAAACTCTAAAGACTCACCATTTGTAGCTACCCTCCGGCAATCAGCTCCATGGCGAACGTTGGAATCCAGACCTCATTTAAGTTCGATGATTGTTCCAGCTACTTGGAGGATCATCCCACTTTTATCGCAAGTGGTGACTTGTTTCCCCGGTGAACTTAAGTCTTCTAAGTGGGTTATCCCATCTACGAATGGGCTATAACTCCAGCAACCAGTTGCGATCTGTGGGGTGATCCTCCAAGTAGAAACCTCAATGGCTGGGCCAGATTTTCACAGCGGAGCTGATGACACCAGGTTCCAGCAGTTCCGTTCCAGCCAGGTCGTTTGAAATCAATTTGAGCATTGACTCTTTGTGGCATTTCTATATTTTTGTTTTGTTTTGAGTAATGGCACATGTCCAGCTGAGTCGTTTGAGTTTTGGAACCTGCAGCCCTCTGGGCTCAATTTCACAGTGTGTTTTTCACCTGCGTGGGCCAAGCGCTCCACTGGGTTCACATGAGCGAAGATGTGAGAGCAAGCCCTGCGGAGGATTCTGCTTCCTGGCTGTGGTTCTCAGGAAAACCAGGCGTCTTTTTCTTTTTGAGGGTATACGGTATACGGTATACTGAATGATTTTCGGCAAAAAGATCAGAACCTCTTCGTCTCTTCGAACACACTCTGACCATGAGAGAACCCAGTGGAGTTGATGTGATCATCTGACTAGTTTTGAGGACTGTGAAGCTTGTTAGCAAGCTGAACACGTGAAAGTGTAACCTTAAATGACAACTTTGAACACATAGACATTCTTCCACTTCACGACTGTCGTCCGACTGTCACTGGGTGAGATGATGAAGGTGTCTCAAAAGTCGGTACCTCTATTAATATTGCAATCATGTTATGTCAGTGTGGCAGGAAATCCAGCCACAGCTCGCAGCCCTCGCCTCAGGATGGATCGTCCAGCCTCAGTAAATGGGTATGTGACGTGAACGACGCCTGGCGAAGTGCAGAGAACTTGGAGCAATCTTCCAGTTCTGATTCCAAGAAAGCCACTGCGTCGGCAGAGAAGAAGACCACCGAAACGGGCATGCCACTCGGGTGTCAAAGGTGGTGAAGGGCGCCGGCTTTCTGTTCGCGAGAAGCAAGAAAGCAATCAAAGAAGGGGGGGACCCTTAAATTTAGCCTAAACAGATCTTAAACTAACCCCAAATAAACCCTAAGCCAAACAAAAAAGAACACCAAAACCAACCCTAAACCAACCCT
This sequence comes from Symbiodinium sp. clade C Y103, assembly GCA_003297045.1. Lineage (NCBI taxonomy): Eukaryota > Dinophyceae > Suessiales > Symbiodiniaceae > Cladocopium > Cladocopium sp. clade C. Next base: position 337,062 of record BGPT01000453.1, on the reverse strand, counting down.
AAATAACCCCCAAACCAACCCAAAACTTAACTACCCTTAAATACACCCTAAATACCATACAACATGAACGCTTCGAGTACCAAGATGTTGCCATTGAAAATGAGAGGTTTGAACCCCCAAAATGTTGCAAATGCCGTTGAAATGGCAGCTTGCAGCTCCAAAATGATGCAAACAGCGAGGAAAGTGACCAGAACCGGACATCCCCAAAAAATCAAAGACTGAAAAACCATCCCCAAACAATTCCGGGCCCAAAAACAATACCCTCCGGTGTCATCAAACCTGGCAATGGAACAGCCCTATAAATGGAGGATTTTCCATTGATTTCCTGAGGGTATTTTCCAGAACGCCGTTGTAACTTGTGATACTGAGGGAGGCCTCATCGCCGCAATCTTCGCAGGGATCCTTGGTTGCAGCTGTAAACCATTAGGGATGGCTCATTTCGCCTCAAAATCGTTTGAAAACCAGGCCAAACTAAATTGTATATCAGGTTTAGAAACCCAAGTTAAGAAAAACCAACTACAGCCACTAAATTTTTAGCGTTGGTTGGTGCTACCCTCTGGTAATCAAACATGGCTAGCTGGAAAAAAATCCATTTCATTCAATGATTTTCCCAACCAACGAAACCTCCATTGAGTTGTGGAATTTTGCAGTGGCCTGTTCCGTTTTACTACCCGAGTGCATATATACATATATCTGTACCCTCCACCAGTTTGTTGGACACACATGGAGATTCACGGTGAAACATGGTGAAATCCCCATTCGGGCCCGGGATTCATCCAGCCCTGCCATGAGGGATGGGGCCCAGCTCCGATTCGGAGCCAAAGAAGGAAAGTATAGCTAGGCAACATCGGGAGGGCAGATGACACTCGGCCGCGGAAAATGGGGGAGTTTGAACACCAGGTAGATGGACGGACGGACCGATGGATGGATGGATCGATATATATATATATATATATACATAGACATATAGATATATAGATATATAGATATATAGATATATAGATATTTAAAACTAGATCGATAGACAGATAGACAGACAGATAGGTAGATAGAAAGATAGACAGACAGACAGACAGACAGACAGACAGATAGATAGATAGATAGATAAACAGATGGATAGATAGATAGAAAGAAAGATAGATAGATAGATAGACAGATAGATAGACAGATAGATAGACAGATAGATAGATAGATAGCTAGATAGAAATAGATGGATACATAGATAGACAGAACGATAGACAGATAGATAGATAGATAGACAGACAGATCGATAGATAGATAGACAGACAGATAGATAGATAGATAGAGATAGATAGATATAGATAGATAGATAGATAGAAGGATAGGTATATAGATGGATGGATGGATAGATAGAAACATAGATAAATGGATAGATAGATAGGTAGAGATAGAGATGGATAGACATAGATCAATAAAGAAAGATATCGGTATTTGTCGATAGATATAGATGGATGGATGGATGGGTGGATGGATGGATGGATGGATGGATAGATAGATAGATGGAGATAGATAGATAGAGATAGATAGATAGATCGATAGATCGATAGACAGATGGATAGACATATATATATGTATAGATATAGATATGATATACATACAGATATAGATATAGATATAGACATAGATATAGATATAGATATAGATATCGATAGATATGGATAGATATAGATAGATATAGATAGATATAGATAGATATAGATAGATATAGATAGATATAGATGGATATAGATAGATGTAGATAGATATAGATAGATATAGATAGATATAGATAGATATAGATAGATATAGTTAGATATAGATAGATATAGATAGATATAGATAGATAGGTAGATAGATAGATAGATAGATAGATAGATAGATACATAGATAGATAGATTGATAGATAGATTGATAGATAGATAGATAGATAGAGAGAGAGAGAGAGACAGACAGACAGACAGACAGACAGACAGACAGACAGACAGATAGATCGATCGATCGATCAATCGATAGATCGATAGATCGATAGATCGATAGATCGATAGACAGATGGATAGACAGATAGACAGATATAGATGTAGATATAGATATAGATATAGAGAAATATATTTGTAAAACTCGTTTTGAATTTGTCTTGCGCAGTGGTGCGGCCACTGGACCATGAGACATGATGCTAGTGGTTTAGAGGACCACGGGACATAGGGGGTGCACCAACAGAATATGGGAATGCGAAAGGTGGTTGGTGTGTATAACTATGAGTAGGTGGTTGTTATCTATGAATCCCCAACCAATGAGTAGCTGCATGATACCTGCCCCAGCTGCAGTTGCACTTGGCAACTCCAAATTGCAGGGGAAGCGGTGGGAGTTGGCTCCAGGGATGTTTTTGGTGTTGCCGCAAGGTAATCCATGTGTCTTCCATAACTCTCTATTCGGCTGCGACAAAGGAGGAGCTTGCGACTTTTGTCACTTGCCATGATGCACTGCTGCAGCTGTGTCTACATGCAACACAAGGTTCAATCAAGCAAAGAAATTAATGTGTTTTTCAAGCGCCAAAAAATGACACTGTTGGTCGTTGCGCCTTTTTTTTTGAAATCTATCGGTGAATCGGGAGTGGAATCAAATCCCACAGGTGGCCGATTTTCAACAGCTGCTCGGGTTGGATGGTTGGATCTTGCAGTCCAAATATGTCGAAACATGTCGAAACCCTCCAAGAAAACACAGAACTCTCAACGACTGTGTGATGTTTTCCAGCCATCATCGGTGATTATATCATCAAGACACGGAGATAGGACCAGCCAAAAGTGGACAGTGATTGGCTGGTGCTTTGAAATACAATTTTTCTTCCGTTCGAAAAGGGTCACGATTCCAGTTGACAACAGCATGGTTTTAAGATGGCCAGCAGCACCGAAGCAGATGAGTTTAGTCAACACTTGGTGAATCATGAGGAGTTAGAAACTCCAAGCCAGTACATTGGCTTTAAAACCCACCTTAGACCCCGATCTGGTTGGTAGTTTCAACCGCTGAATTAAGGGTTTTCTATTTAGAATAGCCTGAGGATGACCAATTTCATGTATATATATATATTATATATATATATGCATATATATATGTATATATACATATGTATAATCCATTTTTCAGGGCCTTTTTCAGAACCAGAACGTTCTTCTTGAATTCGTGTGTCTCAGAATGTGGCCACCTTGCAGGTCACTTGAGACACAGCTACCTGCCGACCGGTCAACACCGGACGCGGAAGGTCACTCGGGACAGTTTCAAGCGAAGTCCCTTGGCCCAGGGACGGGAGATGATCGTTGATGGGTTCCAAATGGGATGACATTTGATGACCAGGGGCTCTTTTTTTCACCAATGTGACCATGGCACTGAAATGATTGTTCCATGGATCAAAGCATTTTGATGGTCGTGATGGCAGATTTTGACCCATAGTCATATACGTGGGAAAGATGATTCATACCAGCTGTTTGAAATTTTGCTACTGAAAGGAGAACAGAAAAAACCTCTGAAGAAAGCTGACACTTACGCCTGAGGCAACACTCTATTTCAGTTTTTCGTTCCCCTTTGCCACACTCTATCCACTGTAGCCCAATGCTTAGCCAGACCACCAGTCGGCAGCAGAGGTCGAATAGCAAAAAAACAATAATGTTGGATGCGTGGAGGGCTCATACCCGGTTCTCATTAATTAAACTTCTTGTATTCTGAGGGTCCGATGGTTGGAGATTTACTCGTACCATTTGGATTGGCGGAATTTGCATTTTGTGTTGGTTAGTATACCGTTCAAAACTACTTTTTATCATTTATATCTCAACATGATGAGTCCACTCACTGCAATCTGAATATTCGACGTATTTTTAACACCCGAAAGAGGCCATGAACCACCAAGGATGACCTGGGAATTGCTGAGTTTCCTTCATTTTTCCTAGTGACTTCACCCGAAAAAATGCTGAATCAACCATCATTTCTCACTTATAGCTTGCATCCCATATTTTTTAGGGTTCAAACTCTGTAAAACCATCGATCATGGTAGACAAATCTCCATGAAATCATGTGTTGTTTGATTCAAAGCACCCTTTTTTTCAAACTGGCAAGACACCCCTTTCAAAATTCCACAACTCCAAAAAAGGGGGTGACCCACCGTTCATCACGCTGCACGAAAAGAACACAACCCTGAGGAGTGCTGGCCTGTTTCGAAAAGCCCAAGGATCAGCTACACTCGGCCTTGCAGGCCGAGGCACTCTATCCTTACGCGCGAGGCGTCCGTTCCGGGTCCGTTTTTGAAGAAGAACATGGTGAAACGAGTGGAGAAGCAATGCAATTTAATGGAATGGAATGCAATGCAGTGCAATCTATGTCCTGTCATGTCATGTCGTGTAGTGTCCTGTCCTTTCCTGTCCTGTCAGGTAAGGTAATGTAAAGTAAAGTAATATAATGTATACATAGGTTCTGAACCACTTCCTAATGCACCCCAGGTGGGCCTCATGAATCTTGCGATCAACGCACGAGTTGACGAGTCCAAATCTCGGAGACACCGCCGTCATCGGCGCCAGGTTTGATTCGCGGCTACCTCGATGAACAGGCAGAACGCGAGGCACAGCCACTTGAGCCGGGCTTGGTGGTGTACAGCTGATTCTGAAGTGCCCAGAATTCAGAAATTCGCTGCAAAAAAAGAAACCTTGTGGTTAACTATGGGTTGGTGAACTATGGTTGTATGTTACGTTTTTGGTTCTTTCTTTTTCGTCATGGCGTTGTGTGGTCTTGTTTGGAAAGCATGCTCAAAGGGCTATGGCCATGGCTATGGAGTAAAACCTAGAAAGAAATTTGGGGATGAACCCCCATTTTCCAGGGATTTTCACAGACAGCCAAATGAATTTTCGGAAGTGATTTGGCACATGGTTTTGGGCGCAGCGGACTGCATTGCCTTTATAGGGAAAGTTGAGTTTGCACGTCGATAGTACTGAAGACGGTCTTGAAGGGAAAACCAAAGTCACTTTCTTTGCACAAAAACACCCTAGCCATTTTGGTTTCCTTGCTATTTTGAGTACCAGCCACTTGGTAAGAGGCCTTCGAGACACTTGGGCGTTTCACAAGTTTCATTTCACAGGTTTCAAATTCGCTTTTGGACGTCCCAAGTCCATGGACTGTCCGGCCTTTGACCCTTGGACCCGGTCTCGGAGCAGTGGGACATCATGGACTGTCCATCTAGGCAAATGAGCCGGACAGGCTTCAAAGGAATCCACCAATTTCATCCAAAAAGAGGTTGGCGAATCAGAGAATCACTAGGTCTTGTGTGAACACTCTTGATGGCCAATGAAGAAAAGAGAAATTGTTTCAACATGTTTCAAAGACACCATTGGTGGAGTTTTTGAAGCTGAGACAAGACCCTTCCCGCACTTGGCAATGGCAGAGCCGGTGTTCCTTCAACCCAGGAAGTTTTGCATTCGGCTCAACCGCCTCGAGGTATTGCCACTGGTGCAAACTCCACAGGCACAGTGATTTGAATGGAACTGAGGACCCCGAAGACAGATGCAAAAAATTGGAGAAGTTCTTGCTCATAGACTATCCACACTAAAACAAGTTGGTTCTATATCAATATACTATGATCATCTATGATCTATACATCATGTACGCATAGATTTGCCACAGATAGGAAATCGATGGAAATCGCATTTTCCCCATGGCGTGGTTTCGCTGCAGGGCATCCAGTGAGGTGAAATGAAAAATCATAGGTTTTGACCCATTCCCATATGATGATTTTATGATAATCAGATTGACTTTTTGATAGAAATAATGTTGTACCTTCTACAGTTTGCCCAGGTTTTCACCTAGGTCGATTTTCTCTTTGCCTGTTTTTGACCGTTCGGGCATTTCGTTTGTTTTCCACAATCCTTCGAACAGCAGGGCGGCCTATGTTCAGCATTGATTGATCCAGTTTTGGATTCAATGATTTTGAGCTTGGAACCCAGATATGGATATCATGATCAATATGGATTATACCAGCAATAACAATCAATTGAAATGTGTTCTTGTGAAAATTCAGATTTGAATTACATTTCAATTGATTATGGCACATTCTATCTTATGGATATTATGATGAATATGGATTATACCATCAATATTATGATTGATGGCTATTCTCAATATCCCAATCATCTCCACAATAGCCTTGCATTACAGACGTCCCCGGGATCCAATGGATCCAATACATCTGCGAACGCGATGCTGGTGCTGCTAAGGGGGCAACACTTCCCTCGAATTTTTGCTGCAGAACTTCCAAGCCTCACAGGAAAACCACCTTGAAATGGCGGATTTTCATGGATTTTCCACCCTGAAAACCTGAGGGAAATGTTGGCTTTTCAAATCTTGGCCGCTGGGCAACGTGTGCTGATCCGACCTTCGGATCCGGTTCTTACTGATGCCACCTCTCGCCTGATGACTTCCGTCGCCGTCTGCAGTAGAACCTCAATTTTCTACGCCATCATGATTCACCAACGCAATGGATGTCGATGTGTGCCAGCCTTTCGGGTTTCAAAATGGGTATCGGCCGGTATCGGTCAAAATTTGGGGGGTCACCCGAAAAATGGGACGGTTGAACCCCCAGAAGTTTCGCCAATTTATGGGCCCTTATGGGTCCGCAAAAATGAAGGCCATTGCGAACTCCTGGGTCGTTCAAGTGGGGCGGGACATGTGCAGATTCTTCTCATTCAGCTGAGTTCTGCTGCCAGAGCGAGTGGTGAGGTTTCAGTTGGAGCAACTGTGAGCATCAACAGGAAAAAAAGACATGTCTTTTGGCCGCCATCTGTTTCAAGTCACACGGCCGCGCCTAAAAACCAGACCCCGAAATTCCGATCTACTCCGAATCTGGGAAATCACATTGTCTTCACACATCATGAGCGAAGCCACACAGAACTCTTGGTATGACATGACCATCTCGGACCTCAGTCAAGTGGGCTCAAGAAAGAGAGTGGAGCCAGCCTGCTTGAGCAATGGTTCCAACCGGTTGGAACCCATGAGTGAAGATGTGAGAGTATCCCCGGTGCCAGAAGGGGAAGAAGAACAAAAGCTCGAATCGAAGTCTTCTTCTGACTCCTGGTGAAATTCATTGACATTATAATATTGTATATGTATATATATATAGATAGATATAATTATATATATGTACATACATACTTATGATCAATAGTGCGCAATGACGCTCTGTACGCCGTATTCATGATAACATAATATGATATATATATATGTATATCCACATACATATACATTATGTATCAACACACACACACATATATATATATATATACATATTTAGTTTTCTTTTTTTTTTTTTCTCTCTCTCTCTCTATCATATACACACCTGGTTATGTTAATGCATGTATATATATATATATACATGTGTGTGTATACGCCGGTTGTTTGGTCAAAGATCCTGGTAACGTGCTGCCTGGCTGGTTCCGCTCAGGATGAATCGTCCAGCCTCAGCAGATGGGTATGTGAGGTGAACGACTCATGGCGAAGTGTGGAGAAGTTTGAGAAATCTGAGAAACTTGGAGAAAACTTGGAGAAAATGCTGGATTTTTGATTTTCCATCTAGTTTTCCGGATTTCCAAAGATTTCGTCAACGGAATTTGATGAATTTTGCTATTTTTATCTCATGGGAATTGCCATGGAATTTGGGGTTTGGGAAGTTCAAATTCAAGCAAATCTCCATATACTACGGATTTGCTGGGAAAAATGAAATTCCATAGTAACATGCTAGTTGTATTCCAATAGATGATGGTCTTTGCTGAGTCGACGAGTTTCTAAACAAGGAGATATCTAAGAGATATCCCGTCGAAACTGGGGGCCAAATGGTGAGCAAATCCCAGGAAATCCTCTGGCTCGACTTCGGATTCCAACAATGCCTCTGGGTCAGCAGATAAGAAGACCACCGAAACAGGCATGTCACTCGGCTTTCGAAGCGGGTGATTTCGGTGCGGGCGTGTTGCGGGGCGACTTCCGCAGTTTTTGTTTTGTTAGTTGGTGGTTTCAAATTCTGATTCATCCATCCCTGCATGGCTAGATTTTGTCGGCAGAAGTTTGGATCTCGATGTTGGCGATTTTCGCGGTTGAGGCTACGATAGACTCAGAAACGAAAAAATGTGGCAGCGGGTAAAAAACTCCGTTCGAACGTAGCTGAAAACAGGAACTCTGGTTTGATCGCCCTGATCTACTCAATCAGGAGTACGGCAGGAATGGGAAGCCTCTGGCATCTTATGGCTAGCTACTTTCCCTGTGGTCAAGTACCATGATGTGGGAGGTGGTATCGCCG
>BGPT01000453.1:318742-323742 GCA_003297045.1 Symbiodinium sp. clade C Y103 | reverse complement strand
ATGCAGAAGACTGGGCATTGCTCAAAACTGGTCGGTGTTTGATGTTTTTAGTCTCTGAATTGTTAAACAAGATAACTATGGAACATGGGTCAACATGGATGAAACTGCAATTGACTTTCATATTCTTGGGATTGATGGCAACCTCGCCCCCACCAGATAGGCTGAATTAACGTCCTTGAAACATCAAAATTCAGCCAGATCCATGATTCCCAGACATGGTTTGAGGATTCCTGAGGCCACTCTATCAAGACCCCGTCTGTTTTTTTTTTTTTTGCAATCAAAATTTTTTGGAGGATCGACTGGAACCCTTGAGCTGTCTGAACCTGAAGTCTGAACAAAGTTAATTTCAGCATATTTCAGCATATTATATCTAAACTGTTACACTATTATTACCCGCAGCACGTCCGCTACGCCCACCAGGTACTTCACTATATACACTTTCAAATGGTTTTTGCAGGGTTTCTTTAGGGTTCATTTAGGTTTCTTTAGGGTTAATTTTGGGTTTTTCCTCTTGTTTTTGCAGGTTTTCTTTAGGGTCTATGTAAAAGTGTTGAAAACAGCGATTGTGGGGCAGCCGAAGCCCCGCAGAGGGTCATCAATCACGTCCCTCACGAAGCTGCATGAGGGACATCATGTTATAACATCACATAACATCTCAACATAGTGGACAGCCACAAAGTACTGCAATGGTCAGCAAAAATGAGGTTCCCGACAATCATCCCAAAAGAGTTGCGGGCATAGCACAAGTGCTGGCGTAGTATGACTACTATTACCATTACTATGATCTATACTATTAGTGTATTATCTACTATGGTCATCCAATTGAAACTCATGCTTCACATTTGTGAGGAAGGCTACCGGGGCTGGTCGAAAGTGGGCTCAAATTCAGGTGACATGACAGTAGTCGAAGCGCGCAACTGATTCATGAAACACGGAAGAACATCAACAAAAACACTTGAAGGGTCATCCCAGGAATCGTGGTTAAGGACCCGGGTTAGTAAGTCCCCATTCAGTGGGTGATCCCAGATAATAATGGGTCAAAAACTATGGTTGCTGGCCAGTTACGATCGGATGATCCTCCAGACACATAGTAAGTAGAGAATTTGTAGATTTTGTCAAACGATTTGAGATTGTTGAAAAGGAAGTTTGGTTGGTATGTGCCCATTTTTGCTTGTGCTAGCCCTGTTCTTCTTGGCTCAAGCCATTTTTTTCCAAACCCAGTCCATGGTTTCGAATATGTTTGATTTCTTTGCCCAACACGGATAGAAATGGGATGGTGATCCTCAATTTCTCACATACATACAGATGTACTCTTTATACAAATACACGCATACTGTAGATACTCTATGGAACATATGAAGTACACACATAGAAGTGATTGGCAGCGCCGATTGAGGTCACTTCGATCACAATAGCCCGCCGACCGGTCAAAACCGGCCGCGCAAAATCACTCGGGACAGCTTCAAGCGGAGTCCCTCGGCGCCAGACCAGCGCCGTTTTTTTGGGGAATGGGCCCTTAAATCATGGTTCAGGTGACAGGACTGGGGTGATTTTGATGCTTCATATGGGTTCAGAATGGTTGTAAACGGTTCACAACGTTTAATCATTGTTACTAATTGATGGTTCAAAGATTATAAATGGCTATAGTCACGGGATTCCTACCCCAAGAAGTTGATACAGAAAGCCTACAACTATCTAAGCTGCAATTTTTGCATCTATAAACCACAACTGCAGCCCCAGATAGGGATTCAATGAACCAGCGATGGGGCAAAATCAGGAGTATCAAACCAAGTAATTTCTAGAGGTATACAGATGAGATAGTGGAGACATGGTGGGGATATAATGAGATGGCCCCCTCCACAGGTGACCCCTCTAATCATCTTCTGCGAAGCTTAAGATTCGTAAGAGCAAATCTTACCCATCTACGGTTGTCGGGGGGGTCACCGAACTCCGAATGGGGGTAGGTGCCTACGGAAACAAGGTAAAATCTCAAGCTATGATTGCCTGGTTTGGGGACCACTGGTTTGGAATCTTCCCCAAGACGAACAGATACACAGCATTCCCAAAGGGTTGTGGGTGTTTGCCATTGAAGGGAAAGGGAGTACCCACCGGTGCCATCAAACATGGCTGGAACATTCCCTATTCTAACTGGAGGTTTAGTTCGCTGGGAAAAGCATCGAACTAAATGGCGGATAAAATCCAGCCATGAAGCTGATGACACCGCAGGGTACCCTGGAACCTGGCATTGGAACATCTTCCATTTTATTGAGATTGGGTGGTGTCAAAATAGGGTACCCCCAAATTTGATGGTCCATTATGTTTTTTTTTTTCCACTGTCCATTTAGAAGGTATACCCCATTTTCAGACACACCCATGTAATTTACCATGTTTGACTACCAGCGGTTTTTTTGTTGTGAAATGCAAAAAGGATATTTTTGCCACCAAAACCCAAGTAGGATTCCAGTCAGCATGACCGTTTTCGCCAACTAGTATCATGGATGTCTAAGCACTGTGGGCAAATGCTCGAGTATGGTTCATACCATGGACCAGAAATGCCTGGCCTCATTGGATTGGTTGAAGGGAAAATCTACAGGAAACCATGGTTTTCCCCATGAAATATAGGGGTTTCCTGCACATTTTCCCATTAACCAACCCAATGATGGCCATATTGAAGACTCAACCCATGACTTTGACCCATGTTGACAGATTTCCCACTGCCTGGTCAGTGATTCCATCCCCAATGACCGGCGAAAGGTTTGTTGGTTTATAACCCCCATGAAACGACTGTTCGCTATATCCCCCCCAAACCCAACAGTTCACCAAAGTATTTGTATCAACTTAGCGATTTCGTGAATTGGGGCCTTACCTTGTAGGGACAGGGATGGGACTACCACACATGTTGATTTCATCCGAATGACCTGGCAAAAGCCTGGAATCCCATTTCATTTCACCAAACCGCCAATTGTTCAGCATGAATTCGCCCATAATTATTTCTTATATTTCTTTGTGTTGAATAGCTGTTCTTTTTGGCGGTCAAAATCCTGATCAAAACGAGTCCTATGAACCACTTAAGCCCCCTTTTTCTTGAGTCGGGCCGCCAATTCCCAGCTCAGCAAAACGTCCGCCGCAAACCCAGGAGTTCTCGCCTGCTTCCAGCAGCCAAGGGACCAGGTGCATGCCGCTTTGCAGGCAGAAGCTCTGCATCCCTACGCGCAAGGCCCAGGGGATTTTTGGTCTGGGAAACGATGGCGACGAATTGTGGTAAAAACCATGGTAAACCATGGTATTTTCTTCCGAATTTGGACATAGTAGGCACATGAAGTAAGAAAAGATGATGGATGTTCCAAATTTCGCAGTTTTCGTTGCACATGGTCACATGGTCCTGAAATAACGAATGGGGAATTGACTTGCAAATGGCTGTGGCTGCATCCCTAAGTGCACCTTTTTTAATCCCTATCTTCCGTCGCCCGTTTTGTTCTTGCAAAATTTCTTGCTCTCGCAACGGTTGTCCTGTGCTACTCTTCGCCCATCCGCTGCGCCCCAGATACTTCAGCGTGTTGCAGACTTCTTGTCTTTCAGCCTCTACTGAAGGAAATAGCTGTTGGGAAAAGTAGTGTACTCGTGACATGAATTTTGTGATGCTTTGAGCTACTGACTTGGTGAGTGACTGTTGCAATTCCGACATACTGTGGATGGTTGCGAAATCCTGCACCAGTAACAATTAGGTAACCATAATACATTGTAAATAGTGGAATTATAATGGGAGAACCCATCTACCAATTGGTGCGGGATTTCTTCCATCCACAGTATCTCATCTGAAAATATTCTTTTGCCCCTCTCACAGGGCTGAACCTTGGCCACTGCGGCGCAGGTTTGATTCGCGGCTATTTAGATGCACAGGCAGAAAACCAGGAAGAGCCACTTGAACCCGGAGAGGTAACGAACAGGTGAGTCGTGTAGCCCAGAAAACATGAGAATTGCGCCGTGATTTTCAAAATCAACGACTTGAGGGTTGCGACCTTGCTGGACCTTGGATTCTTGTCATCTTTTTGTGGGAAATGATGGAACATGGGCCGATTTTAGATCAAAGAATCATGACAACAGAATGCTTGGAGTTTTTGTGATACGCTTATTTTGTTTCGTTCAGAACTCATGCTCGTATATGAATTTCGTCAGGCGATTTCGCACATGTTTTCTGGGCACAGTGGAGGGCACAGTATGGGTCAAGTCGCTTTGCAGTACCGAAGACGGTCTTGAAGGGGAAGAATCGGGTCAGAACCTGGATTTGTTGTGCAAAACTGCCTTTGAAAATGTCTTGCCATTTTGAGCCAACCCTCCTAAAGTAGAGCCCTTCAAGACACTTCTGGACTGTTCAAATCCCATTTCACAGGTTTCAAATTCGCATCGCACCCACTGTCCATCTTGTTCCGGCTTTCAAATTGATGAGCGGTTTTACATGATGGACAAGTTGTGGGCTGAGCCGCAAGACGCTTCAAAGCAATCTGTCGTGGCTTCAGGGTCCAATGAAAAAGTCGGTGAATCAGTAGAAGAATTTGTGCTGAGACTCTTGATCACCACGAACAGGATTGTTGAAAAAGTTGTGATTCAAATTGTTATCCTATCATATCATATCATTGGTGGAGTGTTTGGAGCTCTCAGCTTCGCGAAGTAGACAGGTGGAAGGGCTGCTGTTCGGAAGATTGATGGACGCACTCTGTGGACCGCAGTGGAACGGCCTCCCAGGTCTCCCCGTATGGGCCACTGGTGCAATCTTCCGCATCATGTTCCGCGATGTTCCGCGATGTTCGAAACGGTACGAAAACGGCAGGGCTTTGTGCCGTGCACCCCCAAGCCCATTGAAGTTTTGAGTGATCAGTAATCAGTTAGTCAAGTAAGTAAATTATATAGCTGCATGATCAATCCCATGACTTCAGCTTCTCATGTTCAAGTGATTGACGTGTCAGTTGTCTCATCAAGTTTGATCGTCAAGGTCATTCTTG
>BGPT01000453.1:303506-315473 GCA_003297045.1 Symbiodinium sp. clade C Y103 | reverse complement strand
TTTCGATCAGCAGTTGCATTGACACACGTCGTGACCATCAGGAAAGCCCCGCAAACAAAAAATGTGCGCGGGAAACGGGGGAAGGCAAGGATGATCATAAATATACGTACAAGTACGTACATATATACATATACACACATACCAGACTAATGTAGATACAATCTAAATCCTAATACTATACTAGACTGACTATGTACACACAAATTTACAGAGAGAGTATATCACAATCTTGTGGTTTGCACAGTATGGCTGTACGTTGGCCAAGCCATGCCATGTCGACCAAAGCCGCTCTCTTGCGGTGTTCTTGTCATACAGACTCGTAAACGATGGTTTATCAGGCACATCCAGCGAGTTTTGTCATATGGGTTTGGCTCCATTGAGCTCACCTGGGAAAACCGCTTCAAAGTAATATCTATAAGAACTTTGGTCGTTCGAAATGGGGAGATTGACCAACAATAGTGAGGATCTGACCCCTTTGACCCGCTTTCCCTGGCTTTCGATGGGTGGTGAAAACAGCCTCAAAAACCGAACATCCACCGGTTTGATCAAGATCAGAACCATCATTTTGAGGAATCCAAAAGATGTCCGACTATGGGAGATGGGGAGCCAAAATTTCTGTGAGGATGCACAAAGTGGCTTAGTTTTTTTGGTCATCCGTTTCTTGGGTATCCAATTTTGACGCATATATAATCCCATTCCCCTAATATCAACCCCCCCTCCCCAACCATGGTCTAGTGAGAGTTTAGACATATTTGGGACCATACAATGGGCGGTGTTTAATATGAACGGGAGATGGGATTGTATATAAGCAAATATACACACATATACATATCTTATAGCATGATATACCCATGTTCAGCATGGATTCCTTGAGAACAATCGTGTTTTCCTCGAGCCATGCAAGAGCCATTCCCATGCCTTTGCTGTGCAATTTGCGCAATCGACTCTATTATACAGGATCTGTGTAGAGAACACAGCAGAAAATAATATGTTCCAGGTCCAGGACTTGCTGCTGCTCGGATCAACGTGACGTGACTGTGAAAAACCATGGTGTTTAAGCCGGAGGAGTTTGGATAGAAGTTGGAATATTTCATTGTAATTCCAGTTGTTAAAGGTTGCTCCCCCACCCAAGGTACGTTTGGGGTATAAAGTATAAAGGTAAAATCACTGGTTTCCCCCCTTGTGGCTATTATTTACCCACAGTGATAGTGGATTGGAGCAATCCTGAATAAGGGAACATAATGCGGGCACCCTGAATGTCATAAACCAACAAAATTTGGGTATGGGTTATACGACCCATAGAAATGGTGATTTTGAAGATGGTTTATTGGGTATACCATATACCATATTGACATAAATTCTAAGCACCTAATATAAACAAAAACACTTCCAAAGGTTGTAAACATAACGTGGAACACTTCCCATAACTTGTACCAACTTCCACCCTTCACTTCATATACCCTCTGGTAATCAAAGATGGAAATGGAACATCCACCTTTTTAGTTCGATGAATTTCCTATCTATAAACCTCCATTAATATAGGATTTTCCATGATTTTCCAGCTTGCCATGTTTCATCACGTTTTGGGTATCTCGGATTTTGGTGAATCTTCAAGCCTGGATGTTCTCAAAAGAGAGAAACATTGGCTTTGCCCATCGCCAGTGGCTTCTGCGTTGATCCGGCTTGCAGATAGTGTTCCTGATCGGATGCTTGCCGGACCTTCCGCTCGTATTCTTTGGCAGTCGAGCTTTGTTGTTGTATTTTCTAATGCAAATATATATATATATATAATATCAGATATCATCAAAACCAATTGGTCAGATTTTTCTCAACGCTGTTTGTTTTGCAATCATGAATGCAGGCCAGATGTTACTTCCCAGAAGATGAGCCCCATCAAAATCCATTGCTCAGAGGTTACTTGGACGGCCATCCTGACGGTAAGCACTTGGTAACCATCGTGACCTTAGCGATTTGAAGAAATGCATATCGGTCAAATTTAGGGGTACGCCAAGAAAGGGGATGGTTGATCTATACTCCCGAAGCCCCAAGTGTTGAACCAATTTATTGGGCCCCGAATCTCAATTCTTTTGGACCCCCCAAAACGGAAGACCTCGAATTGCAAGTGCTGACTGCCCTCAAAGTCTCTTTGGGGTTGTCATTCAACTGGGACACACCATGGCTTCTTCTCATGCAGTTCAGATCGCTTCTGCTGCCGCAGCGAGTTGGGTTGGTCTGGCCCACAGAGTTTTCACTCGGAGCAACTGTCAAAACGCGCAGAACACATGTCCTTGGCCACCATCCATTTTCAGAAATTCTAGGAAAGCGAAATAAGCCACAGGGCCGCACTGAAAAACCAGGCTCCAGTTTTTCTTTCTTCTAGTCTAGGGATCTGGAAATGAGATCTTGGCCTTACCTCTAAGATGCGAATCGGCGTTTCCTCCCAGAATGCGTAATTTCTCAAGATGTCAATTTCGAGGCAGGACTGCCATTTTTTCAGCCAAAGGGCTACACCGAAATAAAGTCATGACGGCTAATGAAGCAGAGTTTTGGCAGGGGCTGCTTTGACGACTGAGATTTGAAGACGGGTGGTGAAAGTCATAAGAAGAAACAGCACCAGCAAGGTTCACCAGATCATGATGGTGAACGCTCCACTTTCAGCCAAGCAAAGGGCAAGTAGTTATAAGTTATAGTCGTTACAGTCCTTTTTATCAACGGTAGCTTTTATTGCCGCTTCACAGACTTTCGCCACTCTACTATTATGCCGTAAAACCTTTCTAAACATCGGGAAGGCAAAAAATCGTTGCGATACTTGCGGGTTGCTGCATCCTTGGGTCATGGTTCACTGTGACTAGCCATCTACTCTGTCCTTGCTTGACCAAACTGGCAGGGAGTACCCGGCAGATGTTCAATGATGTTAGGTTTGATCTTTGTCACAGATTTGGATCTTGGTAGGTGACCAGATACAAGATTACTGTGGTAAACCCAATGCCATATCATACACCTACCATTTGGGCAGGATTTACACTACCCGTGAAAATGGTGATGATTCAGGGATGGTTTTGACATTGGGTTTACCACAGTAGTTATTGCCCGATGTCTCCAAGGTTCACCATGCAAAACAGGGCTGGCTGGGGGTACCCCTAAATCCTCCAAGTCACGGATGACCATGACTTAGTAAACCCATGGTGACCACTGGGGACCACTTCATCCCCCCAGCATCGGCTTTGGGGGACAGACCTCCAAGAGTTTGCCTTCAAGATAAAGAGTGCTGAATTCAGTCGCTTCCCCCTGTGAAGATGATTTTCACGAATTTTCCCGTGCTTTCCCATCACTGAAATAATGTGGGAATCATATTCTTACCGATCAGATTCCCAGAGGTGGTCGGACCTTTATCCTCGCTTTCCCAGTTACATTTTATCAACATTGTCATTTTCAAGAATCCCCATTTCTTCTTATCTATTGTTGGTCACATCCCCATATTCTGTTTTTGATTGTCGGTTAACTCCCATTTTTTCCATTGGTTATATAAATCCCATTTCTCTTGGATTCAATCCCCAATTTTGTTGGTTAATGCCAAACTTTTTGTTGGTTAAATCCGTGTTTTTGGATTCAATGCAAATTTTTGGTTGAATTTATCAAGATAAATCCGCATATCATACTGGACATCTCCCACAAACCATGAACTATCGAGGTCACATGTGGAAGCCCTGGTGCCTGTTGTTCTGGCAAGCGTCCATCAGGCAGGTTTGATCAAACACCGTGTTGGTGTTTGTGGTTTTTGGATGTTTTGGGCACCGCTCCAAAAGGTGCCAAAACGTATTTCCAGGACGCGCCAGATGTGATGTCTAGGTTGGAAACACCTTTCTCTTTTTGGGGGGTGTGATAAGTGAGACAGTGAGTCATCATCCAAGATTGTCGAAGCCAATTGGTGGTTTCAAACATCGTTATTGTATGTTATTGTGTTCAAGCATATTTGGGATCTTAAATGGAGACGAAATTGGCTTGAAACCGCCAGGAAAGTCATGGAATTTCCGTGATTGGCCACCATGAAAAACTGGCCTTGGAAGGTGATTTTGGAAGATTTTGGATTTGAAGATGGGGTTCGACTCACAATGTCTTTCGAAACAAACCCCGATGCCAAGTCGGGACTCCAGGTGAAAACATCAGATGCCAGGAAATAGCGAACATATTTTCACATGAACGCATGGTATCGCACTTTTTCCGGTGAAGATTGTCCCTTTCAATCCATTGATCAATGACAATCTCAGTAAAACAATTGCTTCACCAAGCTTTGTATGTGGGCATCGTGACGTCTCAAACTTTTCCAGATGGGCATCAGTGGGTCCCCACGAAAAAAATACATGGGGCTGTAGGAACCCAGATCAGAATAAGGCCAGGTTTGGTCGCCCAATCAGCCAAAATCTGCAGCTGCAGAGACGTTGCTAAAGATAGAGGACACATACATTTTTCCCCAGATAGCGTCAGCTATAGGGGTTCTTCCTTCTCTATGTAGGGGATCCTGATCGCCGAAATTTAGCCGCTGCAGCCTGCTTGTCTCCCAGTCTTGTCTCCCTTCTTTGTCTCCCAGCCTTGTCTCCATTCATGATCGTTGCCTTCGCTGCTGCTGCTGCTGCTACTGCTGCTGCTGCTGCTGCTGCCTTGTCTTCCGGTCTAATCTCCCTTCATGATTGCTGCCTTCGCTGCTGCTACGCCTTGTCTACAAGTCTTGTCTCCCGTCACGATCGCCGCCTTCGCTGCCGCTGCGGCCTTGGTTTGCTATTCTTGTGTCCGTGCTCTCCCAGTCTTGTCTGCGAACTTGAAGGCTGACGAAAAACATCTCATAGCTGTTTGGGCTGCCGGAGTATTTTTTAAAGAATTCCAATCCACAACTTGGGCTAACACCAACGAACACACTCCCCTTTTTTGCTCCTGATTTTGTGACCATTGCGGAGAAGCAGCAGCAAGCGGAAGTTTAGGGAACGTCTCAAGGTCTGCAACTTGGATCTAGAACTTTCCAAACCGTTTCATGATGGACCCCCAGTTCACGAGATTGGCTAAGTTGACTTTTTCAGTTCACTTGGTGTCAACTGTTTGGTTTATTTTATGGATGTTTATGGGGGATATCACTATACTTAACGGGTTTATACAGCAAAAAACAGTTCACGATGCCTCACCTTGGACATTTAGCTCCAGAGAGTCCTTGTGCTTTGCGCCAACCGGGAGGTGCTTGAAGTGGTGATGCAGAAGGTGGAAGAAACCATGGATATGCATCTTGGATCATCTTGGAAGGATATGGAAGGGGTGTCCATATTCCCAATCAATTTCCCTATTCTTTGAGATGGAGCCAGCTGTGACAGTTGGGATGGTGGCAGGATGCAGCCAAGATGGGAATCTGACTAAAGGGTAGTGCGGAAGAAGACGAGTGCAGGTCTGTTTTTTTGAAGCGGACCATCAAATTATATATAATTATATGTATATATAGACATATATATATATATATACACATATTTATGTATTGATATTGAGACCACCCCCAGTGTCATCAAACGTGGCTAGCTGGAAATCCCCTTGGCCTAAATGGCGGTTTCTAGTTTGGAAAATCATCGAACTACGCGGGGGATTTTCCAGCAAACCATGTTTGATGACACCGGAGGGTATATTGGTCATATGGTACCTTCCACACATGACAACAAAGAATCCTTTCAATCCTGGAACTACCCACTTTCCAACCGTCTCGAACTTCTTGGTGAAAAACTCCCTTCTTTATGTATTGAGACACTGCAAGAAGAAAAGAACAACTTTTAATTTTTCACCTCCACCTGATTCAAAGACCTGAGCCAGTTGACAAGCAAGACTAGCAAAGCCACAAGCCAGCTCAGAGTTGGAAGATGTTGGAACATCCTCAATTTCCACTCCAGGATGAAAGCAAAAGTGCTCCAAATTTTCTAAAATCAAGAGCAGCCAAAACAGTCGCGAATTCAATTCAAGATGGGATCCCTTTGTCAGAATGCTACCGAACCTGCTTGTTGCAAGAATTGAATTTGGCCTGTTCGATCAACTGTTTATGCTTGAGAACTACTTCGCCATTTTTTGAGATCACGTTGATTCCTATCATCCTTGATAAACCGTGTGCACCCCACTTTTGGGACATTTCATGGAATTTAAAGGGGCATCCTGTTTGCCGAGATGTTAAACCCTTGCAAATTGCAGGAAAAAACGGTGAAAGGTGGGTGTTTACCCATCCTGGTTTCTAATTATCTACACATACAGTGCAGAAAGGTCGTTTGAACGCCCCCCCACCCCCCGGCTAGGGTTTGTTTCGCCTATGGCTCAAGATAAAAGGTCCTGAACATCACATCTTTTGTTGTGCTAACCTTTCCTTTTCTTTGGGTATCCAATGCGATCCATTTACAATTTTTCATCATTGGCTGTTCGGGTGGGAATTGGGGATGTCTACTGGGGGATACCCAATCCATTGATGGATTTCATACCAAAGATGATTAAACCTTGGGGCCCGATGTTCCCAGCTTCAATTTTGACCCCACCTTCAAACTTGGAATGCGGCCGGGTAGGGGTTTGGCAAGAGGGTGACCTCGAACCATACGGTGACTGGAAATTCCACCCAGAATGCTGGAACAGGAACAAAAGTACCCCAAAATGGCAATTTTATTGGCAAAGATGATGATAAATGATGAGATTATCATGGATTATTTGGGGTGCCCTGTTTTCAGACGAACGTAAACGTCTTGGACGTCTTGGGTCATATATCTTGGCTAGTTGGTAGTTTCAGCCCTATCTTTTCTCAACTTGGGTGTGCAGGCCAGGGCTATAATTTATGGGTACAACTATGGTAGTAACTGAGTAGTAACCTCCATAAGTTGCGGTAGGAGCCCTACAACTATGGTTATATGGTCCATTTATTGGTGGAACTGCATCCCCAAGAAGGACCTATAACTTTCCGAGGGGTAGCTCTCTCGCACCAATTTTCTTTCAGAGGTGACAACTCCGATTTCCAATGACTCAGCCACCAACTGGATGGATCAAACACCATTCCCTTTGGACTTCCCAGGGCTCTATCCTTGGTCCGCAAAAATACTGCACCACAGGGGCATCATAGGTCGATCAGCACAGCCACGATGATTCAATGATCGTCTCATTTTGCACATCCTCAAAACATTGTAGAAACCCAGAGTGATTGAGAAAGAACTTGGTGAAGATGACAGCAGATGACTTTCCGTGACTTTGCCAATGTGTGGCTTCCGCGTCACCTTTTCAGATGGCTGTTAGACTGTTGCGGATGGGGTGTAGGTATTGCTTGTTGGCTCGTCATCCTCCACCTGGTTCCGCAGATCCAGTCGTAATCTGCCGCCAAGGTTATTGAAGAAGCTGAGACCTGCTCTGGAGCAGGTGGGGTGAAGCCGGTGGTGGCAGCGGAAGTTTCTCCCATTGACTTATCGATCCTATCGTTGTTTTTTCGACTTCGATGCCCATTTATAGAGCATGTCCCTGCGTGCCATTTGTGCTTATTGGGTAATTTTGATGACATCTTTTGTTGGACATGTATTTTCTCTGCATACAGTGATTTGGAGGTTTCCTAAAATGGGGGTACCCCTAAATCATTGACTTTAAATCGCATATTTTCCATTACAAACTATCCAGCTATTGCGCTATCCCCATTGATGGAACCCCCCCATGAAGTGTGGTGAGATTTTCCTCATTTTGAGGCAAATGGTGGACAAAACTGCTGCAAAGGTATCCATGCATCAGGGTAGACAACAAACAACATTCCCGTCGCGACCGAGCCCTGGAATGATGGTTAGGACCTAGGATTGGTGTAACTATCCCACAATAGTTCTATTTCAGGCTAGTGAAATACTATAATTTAACCAGATGGATACAGAGCAGTGGCTGCGTTCGACACCCCTGTTGGTTGATGATTAGTTGGGAAATGATTTTCGCCATCCAATTTGTTGGGGATTCTCACCATCAACAGGGGAATCCCGGAGGCTCAACCAGGATCAAAAGGAAGGACAGTTCGGGTTTGGATCATCTCCAAAATCTCCGATAGAGATCATGAAGGTTGTTTCAACAGTATGGTCCATTATGGTGCTATTTTCAAATTTCCAGTTGCCGAAGTTGACGTTTACTGGGACACGAGAACGGGTCAAAATCAAAGTCCAATATGGGGTGGTGTAAGTTTATGTATAGATGTGGGGGGTTTCATAAAGGGGATACCCCAATAGCTGGATGGTTTATAATTTAAAATCCTATTGAAATGGATGATTTGGGGGTACCACCATTTTAGGAAACCTCCATGTATATTACTGTATAGATATATCCCAGTCAATCTACCCGTTGTTTGTCGGTGTCACTCCCATGTTTGATGGGTATTTGCCCAGATTTTGCAAGTTACACCATTGCATCCCCATTTCTGTCAGTCAAACTTCCGCTAAAACCTCCCAATGTAAAATCGGGTTGCTGGCAGATTTATTCTGGGCCAAGACAACAAGCCACCTCTTTGAAGGAGATGAGCGATTTTACTAATTTTACTGCCTTTCCTTTCGCCAATTTTCCCCGCCTAGTTACATGGGGTGTGGTTGGAGCTTTACCATGAAGCTATGGCTGTGCTGCAATCCACACGATGCCTGCAGGTAGGCAAATGGATTGATCAGTTTGGAGACAAGGTTATCGCAGGCAGTGGGGAGGGAACACCCCCAGGGATTTCCTTCCAAAGGTGACTTCCAAGCTGGGAAAAAAACGTGGATCATACACCCAGTCCTTGGGGGATGGTCATCAATCCATTGGGGATTTATACCACCATTGGTCAAGTTCTTTTTTTTTCTGGGATGGATGACCAGAAACCAAAAATTCCATGGTATTTGAGCCGCGCGCGCATATCATTGTCGTTGTCGTGATTCTTCTTCTTCTTCTTTTTCTTCTTGTGATTTTTGTGTGGTTGTTGCGATTGTTGTTGATTTTTTTCACGGGTTCATTGGTTCAGATCCTGACTTCTAGCGGTTTTTATCCCATTCTTGTTGGTTGAAACCTTCTATTTGTTGGCTCTACCTAAAGTGTCACCTGTTGGTCCCACCATTTCAGCAAGTACTGCGTGGTGTTGTTTGATGAATTACTTCTCTGTTGTTGGCTCTAGGAAGTTTAAGGGTACCCCTAAGGATAACCCCGCCAACAATAGGGGCTTTCAATCTGCCCCGTGGGGGTGACCCTTGGGAGGGGCACAATCTTCCCATCTCCATTCCGAATATCCTGCAACGGTGTCATCAAACATAGTTTGCTGAAAAATCCACCATTGAGTTCGATGTTTTTCCAAATTTTCCCATTTAAACACAACATTCATAGGATTTCCCAGCCCTGTTTGATGACACCGGAAGGTATACCCTCACCACATAGCCCAGTCAGCTGAGAATTTCGTGTGGAGGCTTGCAAGACTTTAGTACAACCTTAGACAAGGCCCAGAAGATTTTCGACCAGGCGCCGAGAGAAACCATCGTTTTTACGAGCAAATCTGGTGGTGGAACCTGTGATAATGTGGGCGACCCAATGCCATCAGCCTACCATGACTCGGGATGATTGGAATCCTAAAGATGGTGATTTTGGGGATGGTTTATGATGTTGGGTTTTATCACATTATAATCATAACATCCCATTATCCCATTATTATCTACTCCATAATTATGGTATCTCATCGAATCGGGGTGAGTAGAAAGTTGAAAGGCATTTTGTTTGTTCTAGGTGATATGATGGATCTTAAGGAGAAATGATTGGGGTTTCACATGATTTCGCAAACTAAAACGGTGAGACACCCAACAAATCTGGGTTGGTAGCTGGATTAATCAATAAAATAGGGGTGATATTTTTTTTCCGTAATTTATCCCTATTTTGGGGTTCATCCTCAGAGTTCGAAAAAATACGGGGTTGACAATTTCCATCTTTCGATACCGAGAACACGGCTGGCGATTTGATGCCGAAAATCGCATCATGTTGGTAAAACAATAATAAACACTCCCCTAAACCACCATAAACATAGGTGGCCATAGGTGGCATATCCCATTCCCAAATGGATGGTTTATGGGATTGTTTTGCCCACATTAATGTACATCAATTCGCGAGTGGTCCATCGATCCCACTTCAACGTGTGTGACTCACAGACTGGACCTTCGAGTTTTTGGTCGTGGGATAAATGGTGGACCCAAGGCCAGCTATCCTTGACATCGCTTGACATGTTTCAAGGCGGTTCACGTCTCTGATTCGCTGTACGTCAGAGTTGGATGACCATCTTTTCGATGACGTCTCCAGGAGAGACCATTCCGTCTCGTAGAGCATAGATTCCCCATTAATTAGAATATATTAAAACACCCAGGAAGCGTGCTATTTTCCTGAGAATACCCTCTGGTAAACTAACATAACTATGGAAAATCCACCATTTTTAATGGGAACATCCACTATTTCTATGGCCATTTTCAATAGCAAACTGTTAGTTGACCAGAGGGTATTTTCCTGATAAGAACATATCAAATCTCGAGAATTCGCTCGTTTTCCTCCCCAGGTCATGGCCCAATTGCATGGTGGCGGCAACAACACGGAGCCGCTGCAGACTTTGGGGCGGTTTCGCCGATTTCATGATGTACAATGGTTAATGCTTAGTAGTGGTTAGTAACTATGGTTAAGTAATATATCACGAACAAGTAATGATGGTTAATAATGGGTATATAACCAACAATTAATGATGGTTAATAGTGGTCATAATGATTCATAGCGGTTTATAGTCGAAGAATATTGGTATAACAGTGCCATAAACAACTACCACGACTGGGAATGGTAAACATACCACCTACAAAAACGGTGAGTCATTGGTCATGGTTTATGGCTTTCTTTTACAACTCCATTGAGAATAGTCATGTTCTGAAAGCCTGGCTGCCTTAAACAACTACCATAGTCTATTTGATTAGTATGAACCATCCAACAATTAGGTTACTCGATATCAATGGATTGGTTTAAGGGAAAATCCATAGGGCCCCCCACCCCCATATTTCATGGGAAAATCTATGGTTTCCGGTTTCAATTTTCCCTTAAACCAGTCCATTAATAACAGTCATGTGAGAAAGCCTGGCTGCCACAAACAACTACCATGACTGGGGATGGTTACAATCACAACCATACAATGATAGCATTGGGTTTACCACATTAGTCTATTACCCTCCGGTAATCCAACGTGGCAAGCTGGAAAATCCTCGAACTAACTGATGTTTAAACGGGAAAATCATTGAACTAAATGGTTGATTTCCGCAAGCCATGTTGGATTACCAGAGGGTAATTCAGAGTAGTCAGTTGCCATTGATACCACCAATGAACACGAGCTTCTTACCACGTGTTTAAAACGTGGCAATAAGCTCGTCTCCCACCAATATGTCAAAATAACAAGTTAATTACTTCGACAATTATTTTTGTATCCCATCAATACCCTCTGCAAATCAAACATGTTTGATTGAAGGATGATACGCAAGACTCCCGAAATGAAACCCTGTTGGAAAGTATCGGATCTATTCATAGCTCCCAACAAGTTGGGGGTATTTGGTTTGGGATGAACATCCATTTGTCCGCCTTTTTCATGTGAACAAGTTGGGCTTTCCCCGGGCTTTTCGCGTTTTCTTTTAACTCCCCATTCCCGTACCTGGGGGCGGGGAGCAACCCTGACATCATGAGTTTTTCAGGATCTCATGATCAACCAAACTTGGCCCATCTTCGATGATGACGACAGTGGTGAAGTCTCTGCCAAGGAGCGCGTCTGGTGAGGCTGGTGAGGCTGGGGCTTCATTGGAAAATTACACCAGCATCGACCCCAAACAGCAAAATTCATCTCTCCGTCATGTGCATAGATTTCTTTGGTTTCTGTTTATGGTTTGCGCATCCATGTCGTGACAAGATCTCACAGAGCACTGGGAGACAAAG
>BGPT01000453.1:282920-301525 GCA_003297045.1 Symbiodinium sp. clade C Y103 | reverse complement strand
AAGGTGGGAGACAAGGCCGCATCCATGTCGTGACAAGATCTCACAGAGCACTAGGAGACAGAGCACTAGGAGACAGAGTGGGAGACAAAGTGGGAGACAGGGTCAAAATCATCTCGTGACAGGATCCAATTCTTGAAAGCCCACTAGAACCCCAACAGACAAGCTGTTTGGGGAACAAGCTGTTTGGGGAAAAACATTGAGGTCGCAAAACGCGCGGTATTTGAAATTCAAAACAGCAGCCACTTGCAGCCACCTGCAGCCACTCGAGTGGCCGCAAGTGGCCGCAAGTGGCCGCAAGTGGCCGCAAGTGGCCGCACGTGGCCGGTTGCTCTACTGGTAGGATTTGAAATTTCCAGAGCAGCGTCACTTGCAGCCAGTTGCATTATTTGCAGCCACCTGCAGCCACTTGCAGCCACTTGCAGCCACTCGAGTGGCCGCAAGTGGCCGCAAGTGGCCGCAAGTGGCCGCAAGTGGCCGCAAGTGGCCGCAAGTGGCCGCAAGTGGCCGCAAGTGGCCGCAAGTGGCCGCTGGGGCAAGTGGCCGCAAGTGGTCGCAAGTGGCCGCAAGTGGCCGCAAGTGGCCGCAAGTGGCTGCTTGGACGGCAAATGCCAGCCCGAATGGGCCCCACCCTTGAAAACTTGAAAAAAAAATGCTTTTCTTGCGAACTGCATTTTTTTCAAGTTTTCTATGAAACGTGAGGTAAGACTTGAAACGAAAGGAAAGAAATAACAAATAGGAGGGAAGAGTTGAAACGAAAGGATGGACGCAACGAAATAGACGAATTGAAAGCAAAGGAAGAGCTAAACGAGCAAGACAGAAGAGTTGAAACGAAGGCACAGANGGACGCAACGAAATAGACGAATTGAAAGCAAAGGAAGAGCTAAACGAGCAAGACAGAAGAGTTGAAACGAAGGCACAGACGCAACGAATAGAAAGGAAGAGTTGAAACGGAAGGAAAAATTGAACGATCAGGACATAAGAGTTTTTGCGAAAGAAAGTCACAAATGGAAGAGGAGAATTGAAACGAAAGAAAGACGAAGGCGCAGACGCAACGAATAGAAAGGAAGAGTTGAAACGGAAGGAAAAACGAAACGAACAGGACATAAGAGTTAATACGAAAGANAAAGAAAGACGAAGGCGCAGACGCAACGAATAGAAAGGAAGAGTTGAAACGGAAGGAAAAACGAAACGAACAGGACATAAGAGTTAATACGAAAGAAAGTAACAAATGGAAGAGGTGACTTGAAACGAAAGAAAGACGAAGGCGCAGACGCAACGAATAGAAAGGAAGAGTTGAAACGGAAGGAAAAATGAAACGAACAGGACACAAGAGTTAATACGAAAGAAAGGAAGTAACAAATGGAAGAGGTGACTTGACATGAAAGAAAGGACGCAGCGAACGGAAAGGAAAAGTTGAGACGACACAGGAAGAATTAAATCAGAAGGAAGGATGGAGCAAACGGCAGGGAAGAGTTGNGACGGAAGTAAAGGATAGTAGGGAAAAGGTGAAACGAAAGGAAAGACGCAATGAACGGAAACGAAGAGTTTGAAACGACACGAAGAGTTGAAACGAATGAGAAGAAGTAACGACCGGAATAGAAAACATGGAACGAAAGGACAGAAGTAACGCATGGAAAGGAAGAGGCGAAGCGAAAGGAAGGAGCCAATGAACGGAAAAGAAATATACTGAGTTGAAACAAAAGGAAGGACGCAATGAACGGAAAGAAAAAATTGAAAGCGGAAACAGCTAAAATCGGTTTGGTCCGGCCTGTTCACGGCTTTTGTTTCTCGACCGGGTNTTCTCGACCGGGTATACGCTTGTGCCCCCTACAGGGAAGAAAGGAAAGAACTATTTTTTCGAATTTTATCGCTGTGTCTGGATCATATAGAGGCATGGTGTCTGGATCATACAGGCATCTGGATGGAGTTCGTATTCGAACGAAGTGTTCGACATGTGGCCAAGGCTCAGCTCTTGGCAACTCATTCATCAGATGCCGCCACTCCGCGCTGATGGTGGGGGGGGCGAGGAAACCCGTTCACCAGATGCAACGCCTGGCCAGGTATTGAAAGAGCCACTGCCAACTTGCCCAACATCTAAGAGGCTGCCCACAGGGGTCTCTTCGCGAGCGCATCCTCAGCGGCCAGGAACCATGCCTTACACATACCCTTGGAAACCTACACTGTCAGGCAAGAAAAGATACTTGAGCCAGGAGCTGTGGCAAGGAAGCGGGCCCGCGGACACCGGGCTCCACGCGCATTACGACATGATAGCCAACGTGACGAAGGAGGATGACAAGCTGGATGGTGTCGCTGAATTCTTCAGCAACCAAGCACACTGGACCGACCTGCTGGCGCTGAGAACAGCAGATGGTCAGTCCCGACCCATAGCTAAACATAAGCGACCAACATGATTGCGCACAGACAATTGTCAGTCATGAGTCAGCCCTCTTCTTAGCCATGCTGTACCAATTTGGCAAGAGAATCCAATAGAGAGTGAGACACTAAAACCAAAACCACAGTTGCATCACTTTTGAAAGAATAGCTCTATAGAAGACCTTCTACAAGGTCTATGAAAAAGAGCTCTGGAGGAATCCAACATCAAAGATCTCTAGAAAAGTCTCGGTGACAGCTCCTCTTTTGATCTCCTCCGAAAAGCCACGTGATAAAATCAANTCAAAGGCTTCATGTGAAAGCAGACATGTGAGAGTGTGATCATGTGAAAGCGAACCAAACCAATTGTTTGTACAGTACGTTCATCGCCATGTATGCTACAAAAAAAATCGGACCAGTCTTGAATAAATGACACTGACTTTTACCAACCAACCGCACCTGCACTAAAAATATGGCAACACGCCTCCTCAGTACTCGGGTAACATCGATCAAAATTGAGCATATGACCTGGTATTTGCAGTGTTTTGTAGGTATCATCATTCAAGGTCCCGAAGTGCAAAAGGACGCAAAACTTGTTTTTCATCCAGAGCAGCGTGTCGGTCNTAGGTATCATCATTCAAGGTCCCGAAGTGCAAAAGGACGCAAAACTTGTTTTTCATCCAGAGCAGCGTGTCGGTCTAGTCCTTCTTGTTATGTCGGTAATCGAAGTGGTATATGTAGTCCCACAAGCAGGGATTCAATGACTTTGTCATGTCTGTTTTTTTCAAGCAATGCGGCACACGTTTTTTTAAGCCACATCCAAGACCTATCTAGGACTTGTGTGCAAGTGGAAGAAGAACGTACAGTAGCGTAGCATGACGTATGTGTGCAAGTGGAAGAAGAAGGTACGTAGCGTAGCATGACGTATGTGTGCAAGTGGAAGAAGAACGTACAGTAGCGTAGCATGACGTATGTGTGCAAGTGGAAGAAGAACGTACAGTAGCGTAGCATGACGTATGTGTGCAAGTGGAAGAAGAACGTACAGTAGCGTAGCATGGTGTGCAAGTGGAAGAAGAACGTACCGTAGCGTAAAATGTGTGCAAGTGGAAGAAGAACGTACAGTAGCGTAGCATGACGTATGTGTGCAAGTGGAAGAAGAACGTACAGTAGCGTAGCATGACGTAGGTGTGCAAGTGGAAGAAGCACGCACAGTGTGCAAGTGGCAGAAAACCGTACAGTAGCGTAGCATGACATATGTGTGGACGCGCAATTGAACGTTATTAGCCACGCCACGCCACCCCACCCCACCCCACCCAGCAAGAAACGATTTCACAACGTAGCAACAAGCGTGTGTGAGGACGTAGTTGAAAAGACGTTATTACACCCCTCCCCACCCCACCCCACCCCACCCAGCAGGAGAAGATCTCACAACGTAGCAACAAGTGTGTGTGAGGACGCAGTTGAAAAGACGTTATTACACCCCCCCACCCACCCCACCCCAAAAACGTGGAGCGTTGCCGAGTACCGAGAGTACGTGACACCAAAAACATNTTGTGTGCCCAGGAGATCGGCGACCGCCTCCACCGCCACCTGATGTTCACTTTCCTGACCTTGTGTGGGCGCAGCAACCGCTGGTGGATGCAGTGACCTTATTAGGAACGGTGCTCGGAATACCCGTGGTGGCAACGCATGACAACCGAAACTGGAGGCAGAGCTTTGGGGTTTACCGTTGCCACCGTCCTTTCTAGATTCACTGCAAGTGAAGCATCACAGTTCTACGTTCATCCCTCTTAGTGCCTAGCTCCTTTCAAAACAGATATATATATATATATATATAGATTTGCCGCGACTCACGATGAAATGCTGATTAGTAGGCATGCCCAGCCTAATCCAGACCCAAATTTCGAACAGACCGTTGCGAATGACATGGACCTGCAAATTTGCCTGCAGTTCTTAATTGAAAAACAAGTGTTTGATTCATGCTCACATGCTATTCAGTCAAGTTTGGCACTGGAAGAAAATGAAAAGTCAACACCGAGGAAAAAGATCAAGAAANATTCAGTCAAGTTTGGCACTGGAAGAAAATGAAAAGTCAACACCGAGGAAAAAGATCAAGAAAGGAAGTCGGAGAAGAAGGGTCGCAGGAAAATGAACAGGAAAATGAAACGGGTCCTCACAAGACGAATGAAAACAAAATTATTACACATTGAAACAAACCGCATTACTCACCCACTGTCAGCCTCCTCAGCTCCGTAGGCAAGCGCCAATGGCGCTAGCCGTGCTAGTCGCCGAACGTTTCGGAGACGGCAAGGCCACCACTGTGTGGGCCTTGCACAAGGCAGAAGTCACCATCTTGGAGGGGCAAGAATTTTCGAGCCAACGCTGCAGAAGCTGGAGATTTGCAGCAGACATCTACATTTGTCAGTCAAAGCACTTGCATATTTACTGGGCAATGGGTGTGACCCGCCAAAGTCACCACATACATTCCATTGTATGTGCGGCCACGCACTCGGAGGACTCCTTGTGACTTTGTTGCCGAATGGATGNGGGCAATGGGTGTGACCCGCCAAAGTCACCACATACATTCCATTGTATGTGCGGCCACGCACTCGGAGGACTCCTTGTGACTTTGTTGCCGAATGGATGCGTGATCTAAAAACCCTTCGGCATTCCGCCGGCCCCCTGTGGCAGTAAGTACAGAAGCTCAAGGTGTGATGGGATGNTAAAAACCCTTCGGCATTCCGCCGGCCCCCTGTGGCAGTAAGTACAGAAGCTCAAGGTGTGATGGGATGTGTTTTCAAACCCGAGAGGTCTTTTGTGCCCGAAAGCTCCAGTGTGTAACAGCTTCTCTGTGTAAAGCCTGTCTGTGTAAAAGCTTCTCTGTGGAAAAGTTTCTCCGTGTAAAAGCTTCTCCGCGTAAACGCTTGCCTGTGTAACAGCTTCTCTGCGTAAAAGCTCTTCTGTGTAAAAGCCCGTCTGTGTAAAAGCTCTTCTGTGTAAAAGGTTGTCTGTCTAAATTCATGATTTTACAAGGTTTGAACTCATCAACATGATGTGGTCCGTTAATGTTTCAACACGTGTTGCTCCAGTATTTGATCGACATTACAAGTCACTGTTGTCCGGAGATCCACTTCCGATGGGGAACGCGATCATATGCTCGCAGCTTTAAAAGAACAAATTGTGGAAAGCATGGTTGACATCACTCTTGACACAAAATCCTGAATACCCTGATGCAAAAACACAATAAACCTTACCTACCCTACCTCCAAACTCGAAAAAAAAACAATATTTCCTCCAATCCATGTTTTAAAATTTAGAAATTTCATACCTTTCTGGCAGCTTGCAGCCACTCGCAGCCACTCGCAGTACTGGCAGCCACTGGCAGCCACTCGAGTGGCCGCAAGTGGCCGCTCCAAGCGAGTGGCCGCAAGTGGCCGCAAGTGGCCGCCGCCCAGACAGTTCCAAGCGAGTGGCCGCGAGTGGCCGCAAGTGGCCGCTTCCAGCAAGTGGCCGCAAGTGGCCGCAAGTGGCCGCGCCAGCCAGTTCCGAGCGACTGGCCGCAAGTGGCCGCAAGTGGCCGCAAGTGGCCGCTTTCTGCGATTTCAATTTCCACCCTCAAAGCAACCTCCCTGGAAAAAAAACTGACCAAACAAGGCTTCACTAAGGAAAAAATGCTGATGAAACGAGCTTTACTGTGGGAGTTGACGTGATTGAAATCGCAGAAATCAGGATTTCATCACCCGAAATGGAGACTGAAATAGCAGAAAATGGGGGAACAAGGAAAAGTGGGAGATTTCACATCGCTGAAATGGGGTTACTGGTAGGTTTTTACCATCTCTTCCACCAAGACATGGATGCTGATCTCGGGACCTGCTTTGAATGAAAGGGGTTGAGTCCAGCAACCGGAAACTGTAGCTGGTTTATAGCCCTCTTCGACATGTACCCTTTGGTAATGACTAACAGTTTGCGAACTGGAAAACCAGCTTTTTTGATGGGTCGAAGACCTACTTTCATGGGCTACGTATACCATGGCTATGTTAGATTACCAGAGGGTAATCCATTTTCATGGGTATTTGTATACGCAAATTTCGGAATTCCCATTATGGGGTGGATGACCAGGGGCGCCATATATGATGTGTTGACAATGGCACATATGGGGATGGATCAAAACCTATGGACTACTACTTACCAGTCATTTTGATGTTCACCAGGGGAACAGGCTTTTGACCCATACCCATATAACTTGCACGGACCCAGAATCCTGTGAGGTTGTACTTGGGACAAGCTACTGCTGACACAGGTACAGCTCTCGTCCCCTCGGAATTCACCCCGAAATTTCCTTCAAAGAGAGAGCGGGGTATAGCAACCCCCAAAACAGATGCATAAAAGTCATTCTCGTGACCAAAGGACTGCAGTACCTGCCAAAGTCTGATGACTCGCCAGGTTGTGTAGGCGTTGAAGTGCCGGAGTCATGGATCTTACCACCCAAAACCGTGACACAGAACCTCAAGGTTGGTTGATGATTCCAGGGAGTTATACTCACCAATACATTGGGGATAGTCCATGAACTGGGAAATCCGCTCTTGACCAGATCAAAAGGGACGACATTTCGGGCTTTACCGGCTGCAAGTTGGTCCCCCCGAGCTATAAGTTGAGCTGTTTACCAACTTGGCTCAGGAGCAAGGGCACCACCTTATTCAAATATCCCCAGTATACCACCATGAGAAAACCCACTCCCAACAGTTTCCCAGTTGAATCATCATTATTGCATGGTTGCACGACCATGTTTTATGAATCAACCGTTCATATAGATCCTGTTTTCATGGCAATTCCCCAAACAGATTCTCCAAGATTCTATTCCAAAGATGGCATGGCTATGTCATCTCCGGCTCTTTGTAATCTCCAAAAGTAATCCTCTCATCTTACTGGTGCTTAGCAGGCAATGGGAGAATGACCTATAATAACCATTAATAATCATCCCATTCCCCCATTCCCTACATCCAGCACCAGTAAGTCATTTTGAATGTCCAGGAGCTGCAGAATGTGGGCCAGTGGTTTTCCATCTCAGCTCTTCAAGGTGGGCTGGTGGATCTGGCGGAAGCGGCTTGGACGGGGCACGGGGCACGGGGACGGTGAAACAAAAAACGGGTGCCGTGTAGGAGCAAAAGTGGTGACTCAATGGGACTTTCTGGGGATTTCATGGGGATTGAATCGGATTTCATGGGATTTACATAGCTGAGCTGGTTTGTAGGTTGACTCTCGGGTTTCTGAGAGATATTGCACGAACTGGTATTCATGGGTTATAAACCAACACACATTTCACTGGGCACCACCCTGCAAGTGCCCCAACTGAGTTTATCCCAGTTACAAGTGAGCTGATAGGTGAGTGGCATCGCTCAGAGGCCACCAAGGTTCTGGAGAGGTTCACAAAAACTGGCTGGGGGTTGCATCCGAATGCGACTAACATGAACTGATTGCCCAATTTTTGAAAACCTATGAACTACCATATTTTAGAGGTTATTCACATCCTTAAAACCCAGCTACTTCGGTGTGAGTTTTGACTCACAGCCACATATAGCCACATACTTTTTTCAGTTGTGTTTCCTACCTATGAGGTCTCACAGCTTTTCGCAGCCAGGGGATAAGCCTCAATCGCTGATAGAGAAGTATGACACCAGCGGCGATGGGCAGATTGGCAAAAAGGAGCTGTTGTGGCAGATTGTCTGCCTGGGAGGTCTGAACATGGGGGATTACTCTCTGTAATTTAGCATAGCTATGGTATAGATGGCCCATGTATAATGGTGATTTTCCATAGCATTCCATGCTGCGTTCAAATACCACATGGTAACCGTCAAAATGGCACTTTTCATGGGAAAATGAACGAACATGGTCATTAAAACAATCAGATTTTGAGGCACCGTACTTTCAGACGAACTCGGATATTGAGGACATGATCCATCATCATCCTGCAACTGAGGATGTCAAGAATGAGTGCAATCTGTTGTCCCAGAGTTCATTTAAGGCGAAAAATGTAGGACTCCATTCACACTCACATCCAGATACACATACACATACATGCATGCATGCATCCATGTATACATGTATATGTACATATATATATATATATACATATGTATGTATATATATATATATTAATATATATATATATCTACATACACAGGTATGTATATATATACATATATATATATACATATATATAATATATAATATATATATAATATATAATATATATATAATATATAATATATATAATATATATATATGTATATATATACACATGCATACAGTATGCATATGTATGCAGTATGCATATATATATATATGTATACATACATACGTACGTACGTACATACATACAAATACCTAGACACAGTGTATATCGTGAAATTTACACATGTGAGATCATTCTTCGATTTAACACAGATGCATTTCAAATGAGCCACGGTTCCGATGCAGTAGGAGACCAGATATCGCTGTTTTTTGCCGATTTCCGGCATTGACTGCAGGTGCTGGGCGTAGTTCATAAGTCTGAAAGGATGGTTATGGAATCGACCTTTTTGATGGATTCCCTTAGATGAAGATTTCCACTGTACATGAGTGAAAGCATCCGAAACGTCAGAGATTGAGTACTTTTTAGATGGCCCAAAAAAGGAACTTCCAGATCGCAAACGCAGGTAACCCTCAGGCATCAAGGACTTTTTAACCATGGATGTATCTCGGGTCATCAAACGTGGCAAAGGCAAATCAAGCACTTTATAGATGATTGTCCCATTCAAACCTCTATTTATAGGGGGATTTCCCCAGCGACGTTTGATGACCGGAGGTGATATATCCATTAATATCCCATTGTTATCCCATTGTCATACCATACAAATGGCCACGAAATCCTTAAGATTCCCCGATGAAAAAATGCGGGAGAAATCTCCGCAGGAGTTTGCCAAGCTCGTGGATGACCCGAGTATCCCTGGATCTCTCTCTGTCATTCTCAGGTGCGGGTCATGGATTGCACCCTGGAATTGTGTGTGTGTTTTTCCTTTTTTTTATAATGTGGGTAAAACAATAATAAACCATCCCCCAAATCACCATAGATAGGTGGTATATACCATTCCCAAATGGCTGGTTTATTATTGTTTTACCAACATTAATGGAAAACCTCGGCTGCTGTTTCCGCCCAAAAAAGCTCACAAGTGGCAAATGTTGATGATGACCTCGCCGGAATCATCTCCGAGGTCTGATTCAGTCTGGTGAAGCATCCGGACAAAAAGCCTTCCGGCAATCAAAGGTGGCAATTGAAAATCCACCATTTATAGACGATTTTCCAATTTTCACCATGATTTTTAGATAATTTTCCAGCCTGCCACGTTTGATTTCCAGATGTATATACACGATATCCACACATGGCTTTGGAACACTTGTAGGATTGTGCCCACAAAAGCTGTGAGTTGGCAAGTTTACCCCTCAACTCAACTGATGATGGCTTCAACGGGGCTGCACCAGCGAGGATTGCATTTTTCAAAATAAACACCCTTCGTTCACCACCTTTTCCTTTTGGAATATTGATGAATGTGGCAAACCCCAAAATAGGCCATCCCCAAAATCACAAATTCTTAAGGGTTGGATTCCAATCATCCCCAGTCATGGTAGGTGCATGGCAGGTTGCCGACGTTACATGTTCCAAGCGCTCCATCTGCGCTCAGCCAGGAAATACGCCAAGAGACTGGCTGAAATCGCCGGAGCTGCCACTTTGATGCGAACAGTCCAAATAGTGAAGAAAAAAGAACATCACCTGCGATCTTTGGGTTAGCTATTCCTTTTTTTTGTATTATGTTGTGACATCTCCCTTTTAAACATAGATGAATTTTCTTCAGACATGCCATACCATCCGTCCTGAACCCGGACTTGGCACTTGCTGACGAGCTAAATAGCCTAAACTCCTCAGAATTCTCGTGATGTGAATAGGATCAGAGAATTTCGAAAACCGAAAAAACAGATGAGAACATAACCTGATTTATCTCCAGGCTGTGACTTATCAATGATTGTGTTTCCCTAGCTCATACCACTAAATAAGCAGGGGCCGTGAAAGCAGTATTGAGTCTCCATTTTGGTTGCTACAATCCAATGATTTTGCCATGAAGATCCCTATTTTGGTGGGTGAATTAAGCCTTTTGTCTTGATGCTTCAGCCACCATCTTCCAGGTCTTTCCAGGTCTCAAGCGTGCAAACTCAGGTTGGTCAAGCTTACATGCGAGACGATGTGGCCATAAGCGTGGCCAACTACGTGAAGCTGGTCCTTTGGCTGGAAGTACAGAGGCCATCTATGGTCAGCCCCAAGAAGTTGACAGGTTAAAGTGTGCAACCTGTGAATATGGGGTTGACATTCTATATGGTGTGTATATATATATATTGATTTATGTAATATAGGATAAGTATTCATAGTTGGAAATATGACGTAATACTGATTTGTATAATCCTGCAAAGATACAATCTATGATCTCCTGAAATCACTTTTGGGCATTTGTTTGGGGTTGACATTGCATAAATATAATGCATAGTATATGACTAACAATATTAGTCTACTAAGACCGAGATGGCAAAGTATATAGATGGCTTTGAAACACTGCAGATAGTTCCTTAGCCATATAATATATAGCCCATGACTCACAATGTTAGTCTGCTTTAGTTCATCGGGCCGGGGTTGACATTTGCTGTACTCCATACATCAGGATTGATCTCACTTATAAATGGATTATGTAATGACAGGAATACTGTGGTAAACCGAATGCCATGGTCACCATCCCCAATCAAGGTTTAGGGCATTGGGTGTACTCTTGTTTGGGATGATGTAAAATGACCCCAAATGGTTGGTTAATGAAATGGTTTATTATTGGGCTTAAAATGGACTTAGTTGGAATATGATATGAATAAATGGAGGATCCGATGGGGATTCTTCATTGACAGGTTAGAATGCCCAGGGGATCTCCATCTGTTGCGGATCCGCTTACTGTCAGCTCGGGGCTCAGGTTTGTGCCAAAAACATGACAAAGGTGGGGTGGATTGCTGACAGGCAGGGGCAGGTGGAGGTATGTATGTCAATGTATGTTGACACTTGGGGATTTTTACGGGGCAGACGCCACAGGGTCAAGGGTTGGCTGAGTATAGTGTTTTTTTTTCTCCAATTATCAATGGAAAGTCTCCCATTTACAGATCATTTTCCCATGAACACCTCCATTGATTTGCGGGATTTCCCATTGCCATTGTTGATGACAGCGGAGGGTACTTTTCATCCAGAATGGAAACACATATTCTCGCAGTGTTTAACACGTCACTTTTTCTGACAGGATATCCAAGGTTTGGTGGACCTATCTTCGGGGGTGGTCATCACTAGGTGACGAGAGGGATGAATTTTGATACAGCATGTCCTGATGATTTCCCTTCAGAAAGATGGCATAAAAACTGTTTTAAGTTACTGTAGTGCAAATAGAATTAGGCCCGCACATTGGGATGTTGAAGACTCCATCGGGAAGTCTTCAACTAGCGGTCAGCTGTTGGTCTGGTACTGCCAGAAACCACTGTGAAAGGGATTGCCATTGTGGTGTATCTGAAAGATTCCAAACCAAACCGGACAGCCAGGCAACAACTACAATGTGGTGCCCCCTGTTATGAGTTTGCACATTCACTTGGCTAACTACACATCTTTGTTATCAATTGGTAAAAAACACATCACTTGACCAAAGATACATCCATCATAAAGCCACCGGTTGAGCTACCCAGTTGGACCAACTTAGAAAACAAATATTAGGGCACAGCACCAGCTGAGAAGTCATGGTAGGCTTGGAAACAACAGCGTCCCCATGGACTTCACTGCCGCAGTCTTTGTGGAGTGCCTGGGATTGAAGCAATTTTTGTGTGGCCAGTAAAAGTATCTATCTGAATGGTGATTGAACGATATTTGTCCGTTTTTATCCATTTCTATTCATATTTCACTGTTTGAAACCATATATACATTATATATATATATATATATGTACACACCACATTTCACATATATATATATATACACACCACATTTCACCATTTTTAGTCGTATTTATTCATATGTCATCAGCCAAAAATGGGATCCAACCCGCAAGCAAAGCCAGAGATAAAACTCGTCATCACTGCCATGGTGATTTCGTCACTGAAACATTTCGGTGATTTCACGACTAAAAGTTTTATGGATTCATCTCAAATTGGGGCATACCCCGATTAATGGTAATTTGCATTATATACCCATAGATGATCCATTTCAATATGATACAATGAAATATAAATCATTTCCATTTTCTCACCATGAAATATCCCCATAGATGATCCAGAAAATTTCGGGCACATCTTGAGACAACCCCTGGTAGACAACATCCGTGATTTGCATGAAACTGGTTAAGGGCCTGGCCTTGACGTTTTCTTTGTGGCAGACCCAGAAACATAGTGGTGAGACCCCAGAACTACCCTTTGGTAAACTAACATAACTAATTATTGAAAATCACCATTTGAGTAGGTAAATCATCCATAAATGGTCATTTTCAATGGCTATGTCAAATTACCAGAGGGTAGCTTTTAAATCCAAAGATCTTCATCATTTCAGACATATATGTCCTTTTCCTGCTCGATGAAGAAACGAATGGCACGGTAACGGAATCCTGGAACACTGGGACCGGAACCCTGGGCTACAAGACTTGGTAACCAGTTCTCCGGTACAGGCTGTGTCACTTGTAAAAAGTCCCAACAAAAAAGGAGTGGAATTACAAAGTTCTGCTTTTTGTTATCCCATATTCTTATTGGTGTAAGCTCAGTATGTTCGTTTGTATTAGCCCCTTGATGGCCAGTTGGTGGGAGGTTTTCTCTATGTATAGCTGACACGGGTATGTCTCAAGCTTGAGGACCCCAGTCCATCCATGGTTTGTAATCTTTTTCTTGACAAAAAATGCCTTAAACTTCAGTGTTCCACACCCAACAGCATTATATATACTTATATCTATGGCTTCGCGCTTATATACATGTAATATGACGGTATTATACAAGAGTGAAATTCATGGATGCTGGTAGATGGATATGGATGACCCGTTGATGAAATCCCAAGTTTTGCTGGTTAAATCACTGGTTGGGCTGGTGAAATCACTCAAATTTTGGCTGATGAAATCCCGATATTTGCTGCTTCAATGAGGTAGCATCCTCATTTTTGGATGTGGGAACTCCCATTTTTGGCTGGTGAAACTTCCATAATCCAACCTTTTGCTTGTTACTGTAGATTCTCGTTTGTGTTGGTCAAATCCCAATTTTTTGCTATTTAAATGCCAATTTTCATTGGTAGAATCCACATTTTGATGGTGAAATCGCCATTTCAAGCGCCAAAACGCCAAGGATGTGCCTCACGGAAGACGACCCCAACGCCGCTGTCTACACCGCGGCGGACACCGGGCTGCTGCTGGCACAGGAGCCGAAGAGCCGGAATGGCGGAGTGTGGAGATGCATTCCATCCCACTTGATGACACATATGTCATCATCATGATATATATATATACATATACATATATATATATATGTATATATATGTATATATATATATGTATATATATATATATATATGTATATGTATATATATATATATATGTATATGTATATATATATATATGTATATGTATATATATATGTATATATATATATGTATATATATATATATCTATATCTATTCCTATATCTATATCTATATATATATGTATACACACATGTATGTAGAAATATACATTAGGAATAACATGGGTATGTTTTTTTGGATATGAATGGGATAAGGAACAGATGGGGATTCGAGCATCGATTTGCTAGGGATTTCATGGGGATCGAACCAAGATATCCCATGGGGATATTTTTATGGGATATCGTGGGGATGTAAAGAGGTGAACCAATGGGGATCCCATTTGATTGATGGCATTTAATCTGGAGAAATGGTTTTCAATCGTTTTTACCAATGATGATTGACAATTGTATTATGTACGTTCTTGTTTGTGTTGGGCAAAGATCCTTATGGATGTGCTCATTTCTGACTTGGAATGGTGATCAGCAAATCCAATCACGGGACTGGTAATCCATGTATCTGGCTGCATGGCCCTTTTTTTTTTATCCCCAAGAGCATTTTTGCTGTTTTTTTTGGGGATTCTTTGCCCGAATCTTCGTCTTAAACCTCCAGAGCTTCCCAGTTTTCGGTCTTTTTGATGGTGAAAAACTGGCTGCCTCTAGGCAGTCTATAGCCTTCATCCAGAGGCCTGGGGGGTAGCGGCCTGGTTTTTTTCGGAGCCATGCCCAGAGGAGTGTTGCCCGCTGGTTATTTAACATAGCTGGAACATCACCAGCTATAAATAACAGGTAAATCATCACGTTTACCAATCACTATGATCAACGGTGCGGGAGACCGCCATGAACAAGTACCATGTGGGCATGATAGGAATTCCACCCATAAACATAGTGATACTACGGATGGTTCATTTTTTAGATTTACCACATTGCTTACTACCATCAATGATCTGGAGCAATTGACTTTGATTTCATACTGCTTAATACACCATATTTCGGAAAACCACCGGGAATATTTTCTGGATCGCTGATACCCACAATTCGGCAAAACCCAATTGACTTTGGGTCCTGGCTGATGTCGTGCTGGACGGATTTTCTTTTTCGGGAAAGTACCAACCAAAGTGTCACAATATGTTCATGGTTATTCCTGTCATTATGTACTGTAACATCCTGTAACCCATTTATAAGTGAGATCAATCCTGATTATATGGAGCATAGCAAAAGTCAAACCCGGATGAGACTAAAGCCTGGTTGATTAATATAGGAGGTTACACACCAATCTGCGACTGAAAATGTTACCCTTCAAAATTAAGAACAGCCTAGGGGTGCCCTTGTGCCAGCATCCAGGAAAGGTTTTGAAGCATAGTTCGTCTTCCTGCAGTCTAGGACAGGCATAAGCCTTCTTCATGTTTGATATTACCATTTTGGTTTGCTTTTTGTAGATCTATAATGATACAGATACAAATAGAGATAGACAAACATTTCGACGTCCATACAGATATGGGTATGCCTACTGAATGCATTTTCAATCACTATTCCAAGATCTTGATGTTGATATATATTTTTTTGTTACTATTTAAAATCGATATTGTTGATCTTGGGAATGATCTAGATACTAAACAGATCATCCAGTTAGACTATTATATCATCCCCCATTAAAAAGTATTGCTTCTATTAATTATCAAGAATAGTATGAATAACAATATCCCTCTTTATGATCCCCTATTTATTACTTGAACATTAAAACAAACAATATTCAAGATCTTGGAATAGCTTGATCATGTTATTGTTATCCCTATCATTTATAACATTTACCCTCTAGTTATTTAACATAGCCATGGAAGATCACCATCTTTAATAGGGACATCACCTCTGGTAAATCATCCATAAATGGGCCATCGCTTCCATGTCTATGTTAAATAAACAGAGGGTAGTACTGTGGGAAACCAAAGCCATTCATGTTGATGAATGATGATGAATAGTGATTGATAGTGGTTTCTCATGTATCCCCTATCATTTATAACATTTACCCTCTGGTAAACTAACATAGCT
This sequence comes from Symbiodinium sp. clade C Y103, assembly GCA_003297045.1. NCBI lineage: Eukaryota > Dinophyceae > Suessiales > Symbiodiniaceae > Cladocopium > Cladocopium sp. clade C. Next base: position 285,475 of record BGPT01000453.1, on the reverse strand, counting down.
ATGGGAAATCACCATTTTTAATGGGAAAATCCAATATATGTGGCCATTTTCCATAGCAATGTTAGTTTACCAGAGGGTATGTATTGAACATGTTCGCTGCAAACCCTACGTTTGACCGCCCCGGAAATAGACCGGACGGGGCATGATCATCATCTTCATCATGATGATCATCATCATCACTATCACCATCATCGTCGCAAACATCATCTTCACTATCATCGTAAGCATCATCAGTTAATAAACCATTCAACATATTTGTNTTGATCCCTTATGAAGATCAATGGAAGTTAATACACCATTAATACACCATTCAACATATTTGTTCAGAGGGGGTGGCGGATTTGATCCCTTATGAAAAATAAGTGGGGGTTAATCAACCAGTCAACATATGTGTTCAGAGGGGATGGCAGATTTGATCCCTCATGAAGATAAGTGGGAGTTAATAAACATTTGGCATGTTTGTTCGGAGAGGGTGGCGGATTTTTTCCTTTAGACAAATGGAAGTTAATAAGTCATTCAACATATTTGTTCAGAGGGGGTGGTGGATTTGACCCCTTATGAAGATNATGGAAGTTAATAAGTCATTCAACATATTTGTTCAGAGGGGGTGGTGGATTTGACCCCTTATGAAGATATGTGCTTTGATCCCGTATGGAAGATATTGAGCGAATAAATGGATTTAAAATCCAATGCCATCTTGGATCTTCCCCATTCATCCGTCAATCCTGACTTGCGCCGTCAAGTTGTACCTACTGCAAGTCCCGGACCATGGCGCTCTATCTCTGGCGCTCAATCCTTTGTGTAACCACAAGTGGATATGGTCACCAATTGGCCGGTTTGAGCCATGGTCCTCAAGGGTCCTTCGTGTGTGATATCGCATGACTGCAATCCTGAGGTGTGACGAACGTGTTGTTGTGAGGGAACATATGTCATTATATCATNTGATATCGCATGACTGCAATCCTGAGGTGTGACGAACGTGTTGTTGTGAGGGAACATATGTCATTATATCATTATATCATTATATCATTATATCATTATTTCATTTGGGGATGGAACATATCATATATCATTATATCATTTGGGGTGTGGTCAAACGTGGGGTTTGGCGACAACATGTTTAATCCCAAGATCTTGATCTCGAACTTCAGTTTCTCCAACGTCCAGGCCATGACCACCAGCATTGACCTCGTGGGCAATTCCAGCTGGTGGGTCTCTCAAGGTGCTGGAACCGGGAAAAAACGGGGGGAGTCAAGGCTACGTGTTTTTTTTTTGGACTAAACCTTAGAAGTTCTAGGATTATGATGTGGCTTCGTGGCCTACAGCCAACTTCTATAAGTTTTGTTTTTTTCTTTATGCTGTTTTGATTGGATTTGCTGTTTTTTGGCTTTTCTTTTGTTTTTTTCTGAATAAGGTTTGGGTTGTTTTTTTTTTGCTTTTCTTCGGAAAGTGGTTTGGTTTTTTTTTGCATTGGTTTTTGTTTTTTTTTTATATTTTTTTTGGAATCCTTAGAAGTAGGCTTAAGGCACCTCATAATTCTAGGACTAAAACATAGATTTTGGCGATTTTAGGACTAAGCATGACACTTTCGGGGGTATGTACCGAATTTGGACTAATACCTATGTTGGCAGTTTCAGAAATCGACATGATTTAGTTGGGAAAATCTTCAGAAAGACTTCTTGACGCTTTGCGACCATGCGTGCGTCCCACTTAGACTTCCAGGTGGTGCCCAATTCGCGGGAACTAACACCTTAATGAACGTATTTCCAACCATCACAGCAAATATTCTCCCGAGAATTCTGGGTACTTGTACGCCCCGGAATCGCAAGTGGGTAATAATCATTTTGTACCCCTGGTACACATGGCTAAGGCTTCGGATTCCCGCAAAATCCCGACTTTATGTCCGTAGACCGGTTTGAACCATTTTTCGCCCATCAAATCCCATGAATTTTCCCATGAATTCCGCGCAAAAGCTCCAGGCTTCAACCTCCAGGACCAGCCCAAGTGCGCCAAGAAGCTGGCCACCTGGCTTGCCACGGTGCGGCGACCTGGAAGTCCAGCAAGGTCAGTGATGTAGTTATATAGATATATATCATTCGAAGGAATCTTTACAAATCCCCGTACCTTCTCAATGGCATGTACCCATCTCAATGGGATTTGGGAAATCAACACAATCAGCACAGCAGCCTTTTTCCCACACCGCTTCCCCCCTTGTGCGATGAAAGGTTCTGAAAGTTGGTTGCTATGATGAGAGTNCACAATCAGCACAGCAGCCTTTTTCCCACACCGCTTCCCCCCTTGTGCGATGAAAGGTTCTGAAAGTTGGTTGCTATGATGAGAGTCCCATGTAAAAGCAGTCAATTGGGATTTATTGGGGTCCATTTATAATTTTCGTTTAGAGGATGAAATCTAAGTTTTGGAAAATGAAATCCAAGTTTTACAGCAAGTATGTTCATTATATATGTTGTTTTGTTCTGGGATGTTCAGAGTGTCTTTTGTTCTGAGAATCCGAGAATCAAATCTAGCTGTGCCTTTGTGTCCTATACTTCGTAAGA
>BGPT01000453.1:248259-282899 GCA_003297045.1 Symbiodinium sp. clade C Y103 | reverse complement strand
GAGTCGTGTCCTGAGTCGCGCATCGCGCATTGCCTGCCCGACCCATGGAGTGACCCAAAAAACAATCATTTGAACTCATCTTTAAAGAGCAACCTACCCAGTGGATTTCCCCCTGTTTGGGTTCCTTCCCAAAGTTGTGTTCCTTCCCAAGCACCTCAACCGGAAAAAAAAAATCAAAAAAAAAAGAAATCCCGGAGATGGATACATGCTCCGGAGAAGAGCACTTGACACCGTTCTATGTAAATACCACGAAAACATAGCTGGTGCCCTTGTCAGTGGTACGTATCCATCTCGGCGATTTTATTTTTTTTCTTTTCTTTTTTTGGTTGAGGGCTCCCAGCGAAACTGTTGGTCCCAGCGAGTACGTTGAACCTGAGATAGCACATTGGGAAGCAGGTTGCACGCTACTTTCCCCGCGTCGCGCGTCGCGCTCTCATGCTCTGTCATCCCTGTTTTTTTGGGGTAGTGCAAAATGCACAGACTTGCTACTTTTGGCCAGTAGGCACCTCTACAGGCCCACAAACTGTAATGGTGGGTCAAAGCGCCCTAGTCACCCTTTGCCCCTGACAACATATCCACCCTGAACCCGTCATGGATTGGTGGTGCTGTAGGAGTCTCAGTACGGGTCTCATGACCCCTAAGTTCAATGATCCTCCTAGGCACGTTCTTCATCAGCTAGGATGGGGTACAGGCCAATCAGATAAGTCTGCAGCTGCAACAGGGTCAAAGCTGGAGGCCGCACCAGTGTCAAAGGTCGAAGAAAGAGAGGCACCGAAAGAGCTAAGGAAAAATAGCTACAGGACATCAAACCACATCAAATCATATCAAATCACATCAAATCACATCAAACCACCGAACACCCCTGAGAAGGACACTTGATCTGAGACAGTACGCAAACGAGCTAGAAACATCATCCAGCCCTTCGAATCATATAATATATATATATATCATATAGATATACCCTCTGATTATTTAACATAGCCATGGAATAGCTGGCTAATTTGGGATGATTTTCCCAGCTAGAAACCTCCATTTAGTGCGGGGATTTTCCATGGCTATGTTAAATAACCAGATGGTATATCATATAGATATATATTGTGTATTGTATATTAACCTAGACCCTGAGAATAGCTATTTTTTAGAGCAAACTCCTCGTTCAAATCCCTATCTGCCAGGGTCTATGTTAATTTACCAAAGGGTATATTATATATTGTATATAGATGGATAGCTTGCTGGTGCTTGGGAATGGGAGAATGGGATGATTATGAAAATGGTTATTATAGGTCAGCAACCCCCATTCCCTGCTAAGCACCAGTGAGATAGATGTACTGTATATGTGTATATATAGTCAATATTAGTCATGTATATAGACATACTTACAGTATTCTTGATTGTGGTGGCAGCAACTTTGCAGCCACATTCAACAGACTAACGCCCACAAACTTTATTTCTATTCATACCATCGTATGCTCAAATCTCCACTGTTTCGTCCTTGACCGAATCATTCTTGGAAGTATCTCTACTTCTTGTTGCTTCCGTATTTGGAACTAGTTTTTCACAGCTGGGTTTGTCTAAAAATGGGGTAAGCCTGGCAATTTCGCGCCTTTTTTTTCCATCATTTCCTAATTGAAATCACTAGGCCCTTGTGGTGTATTGCCACCCAGCAGGTTCCCCGGTTTTCTTTTCCCCTGCGAAGGCTGAAAAAACCTCGCCCAAGCTCTCCTTGCTGAGTTTGGACGTGAGCCACAGCCAGGCGTGCCAACAGCCTGGTTGATGATTATAGTCATGTAGTAGGGATTTGAGCTATCAAAATATGGGGGATATAAGTGGACAATAACAATGCTAATACATGATGTTTGCTTGTTTGCTTGTTGAGGGGATGAAAAAACACTCACCAAGATTAATTGGGATTATCACAATCCACGGGGAATCCCGTTCTCAACCAACCAATCAAAAGGGATTCAACCAAGCCCGGAAAGCTGACCCCCCCAATGATAAATGGTTGAGATTCACCGAGTTTGTGGTTGGCGAAATCCCCATGATGAAACTCGATGAAATGCACATTTAGGAATGGCTCAAAACATTTAAAAACTACATATCTCACTTAAAAAAGGTTGCGAACATACACACAATGACCAGCCTTTTGTAAGTTGACTGGTTCTGTACCCCTTCTTTTAGCCACTTGAGCCAAATTGTTGATGGCCCCCCTCTGCAAATGGCCAGCTTTTGTTTGTGGGGACACGTATGAAAGTTAGGTTTTTCTTTTCTTTTTCAAACAACAGGACGGAGAGGGGTGCCTTACTTTCAGACAAACAAATCTGGATCCGTTTGGCAGATCTCGGGGACATAATGGGTAAGCCACAGATACTCATATTTCTTTGGGCCTCAACCATCCATTTTCTTGTTAACCCACTTTCTTTGGCAGATCCGGGTGATTTTACCAACCACCAACAGGATCTTCCCATCCAAAAAAGATGCATGTTTTTGTGCCAGCATCAAAAGGGAAGCAAGAAACAACACGATTTTCAGCCAAAATGATCAAAAAACGAATGATGAGGGTAGAAGGACCTCTGCCGCAGTTGTTGGTGGTCTTCCCTGAAGAGCTCATCCATGAGCATGTCAAACCAGAAAATCAATAGAAATATATATATATACATATAGAAAGGAAGGGTTTTTGTCTATGGTTGATCTTTCACGTTTATTCATGGTTCATATCATTTTCTCAATTCAATTACCAATGATATCCCCAATTCATTGGGGATTGCCAAAGACGGGCAATTTTCATCGAAATTTTGAAGGGCGATCTATGGTTGATCTTTCATGGTTCATATCTAATTTTCTCAACCATAGATCGCCCTTCTATGAACCACAACCATCAACCATATTATGGTGGTTCACTAATAATCCCCATGACGGTTGATCAAAGTAATGTTGGTAAAACAATAATAAACCACCCATTTGGGAAGGGTTTATACCAACCGTTTATGGTGATTTGGGGGATGGTTTATTATTGTTTTACCAACATTACTAATTTATTAACCATAGATCAGCCATAGAAATTTTCATCGATGATTTCTCACTTCAAAACAGCTGAGGCCCTGGAGGTCCTGGACGCTCTGCCACAGGCTGCCTTTACCATGGCGGAGGCCGCAGTCGTCAGCTGGGGGTAACATGCCATGGTGATCTTTTTGGGCGCCGTGGAAAGTTAGGTCAGTTTCCAGCAAAGTTAGTATTCTGGTGATTTAATGGCAATTTGATGGAGATTTAATGGTGATTTGAAAGAATTTCATGGGCTTTCATCGGATTCAATGGTAATTTCATGGGATTTAGATAGCGAAGTTGACGCAAATCACTTGGTTGACTGTTGGTTTTAGGGGAAGATCACTGTAGTATGGGGTGGTTGCCTAAACCAAACATAACTCGAGGGCCTCGCCTTGTGGGAACCATTTCAGCTGGGAGGGTTACCATTTGTGAGTCTAAATGGATACACTCCATGACGGCTTAAAGAAATTAAAGCCATGAATTCTCATCCCTGCTTGGTTCATATTCACATGTTGCCATCCCGAATACCTCTCATTTTTGCTGGTGAGTCCGCTATGAATGAAACATTATTTCCAAACCCAACTGACATAATTTTTTCTTGGTGATATCTTGGTGTACCCGCCTTATATAAACCCACATGAGTGTTGGTGAATGCTCCAATTTCAACCAAGTCACATGTCAGTTTTTTCAGTCGGAAAGCCAGCGGTGAATGGCATCCTTTCCTCTAGCCGACCACCATGCAATGCAGGAGAGCGCCAAACTCTACCGCCTCGAACGGCTGCAGGTATGGGGCGGAAGATTCCCCAGAAGGACAACTTGCAAAAAGATTTTCCAGGTACCCAACTTGCAGATAAACTCGATAAACTCACATAGACAATGAACTGATGGATTGTTTGGCGTCTATCATTTTTGAGGCCTAGGCCGTTTTTTCCAAGAGAAGTCAGGTGAGGGAAAGTATACACTGAGGCCATGACACAATTGAGCAAGCTCTTGAATATTGTGATGGTAGGTCCGTTGAATCAGACTTCCTTTAAAAACCAGGACGCGGCTGTATGGCACTTCAGAGGGTCATTTGTTGGGAATGTCCAGTAATGTGGCAAACCCAATGCCGTAAACCATCCCATGAAAACCAACCAAGACTGAGAGTCATGAATTGGTGTTTTAATGTTCTTTAGCGTCAATATACCTTTTTGGCTCAACAATGGTCTATCCCATTTTGTTGATTCCATCGACACAGAAACACGATTTATCTATCTGTGGCACCTCCATTCAAACCTATATACTTAGATACATATAGATTGTAGTTTGGTTTAGTTTCACCCCATGAATACAATATACAGTTATTTATCCACCACTGACCCAACCCAATCCCCAAGTCATCATTAAACCAACTTAGCTACCTAAATCCCATTCAATCCCATTTAAACACCATGAAATCACAAGGGTATCCCCATCAAATCCCATAAAATCACCAGAACTTTGCTGCTAAATTCCCTCAAAAATCGCCTGGCGATGACCCCCTGGTGCTGTTCCCCAGGCGCGCCAGCAGCGTCGACAGCAGCTCTTCGCCTCCCAAACCTCGCAGCAGCTGCTCACGCGGCTGCTGGGCGGAGTGTGCCTCGGTGGAAGCCTGGAGAGACATGGGGAGTTTTCCAGGGGACTTTATGAGGTTTTCTACCATCATGTTTATCAGATTCCCATCAGTTTTCCATCATGGGGATCATTTTCCATCAGGGATTCTCTGGATAAATTTGTAAGGACCTCAACGTCGCGACCGAGCGGTGGGATGATGGTTAGGATTGGGGTATCTATCTCATAGCCGAACTAGTCAGGTCAGTGAATTACTATGATTTATCGAGATCAAGGGAGGATGGGTATTTTACGGAGATGCTATGAGGATTTTATGGGGATTATCAGGGTTTTATAGGATTTATGTTGATCATCGTCAAAAAAGGGGATTTAACCCCATCTATGATTGGGATGCAATGGGGACTTCATGTTTTTTTTTTTGGTTTTCACCGCAACACAATGGGGCATCATGAAAAATGGGGAAAAAGCAGCATGGGAAGATGGGGACGTCACCAAAATGGGGATATGCTGAGGATACAATGGGATATAACTCACAGGAGTAGATACAATTGTGATTGTTTGGGTTTTAACCACAAAAGATGGAGATTCAACTGATTCAATCATCTATGAGTCTATGACAGCTACCCAAGTGAACTGTGTGTCAGCTTGGAACGCGCCATCGTTCTTGGCACACCCCTGAGGTCTCCCAGCGATACCATGACCGAGGAGCTGCGACCCAGTTTTCTGAACGGAGGGATTTGTAAGCTGAGCGAGCTTGGGGTGTCCATATTCCCCCAAAAAATAGGGAGCCAGCCAGTTGGAGCTATGAATCAAGTTTCCCAAGCATATGATAGAAAGGGGGATATGTTCCATTGCACTGTTTGATTACCAGAGAAAACCCCATCCGTTTTCCGGGGTGGGCAAATCGATTGGTGAAGAGGACTATGTAATGATGAAACTTAGGCGGTTTGCCAAAAAGCATATGGGGGAGTCACTAACCAGCAAAAATATAGGCAAGGGCAGTGCAATGGTTTATTTTTTTTTGCATGAATAGACACACCTGTCATTTTTTGGCTAGCAGGTCTCTGGATTTTTGGGGAACACGTGAAGGCAAATTCCATCAATTGGTGAGTGATTACAAGATGTATTATCAGTACAACAATACTTACCTGGACCTAGTTGGTGCTTTCCTATTAGTTTTTTCTTCCATTCTCAAAGGGTCCAACGCTCTCAAAAAGGGACTATGACCCTGCACGAATGAGAGTTGATTTTGCGATGACTCACCCACCAAGCAGTTGTGCTCTGAATGGATCTTGGCCATGGGTAGGTCTTTAATTCCCAAGATAATCACTTGTCCAATTTTTTGGGATGTGACAGGCAGGGGAGAAAGGCTGAAGTGACCCCAGCTCTGTGGAATTCCAAGGTTGAGAACAATTTTGTGGCTTAGGGACAGCTGCACAGGGACCATGGACAGTACCCGTGGCTATCGCTTGAAGTATCTGCTGAACTCAGCAGGATTACTTGCTGGTTCACCCCACGGTTCACCCAACTGGTTTCTAAATGGGGTTAGTTTCCCCACTTATAAAATAGGACAACATGGGACTTATTACCCTCTGGTAAACTAACATAGCTATGGAAAATCACCATTTTTTATGGGACAATCCACTATAAATGGTCATTTTCAATAGCTATGTTAGTTTACCAGAGGGTAACCAGGGTTACCAACCAGTTACTGAGCAAGATGATCCTCTAAGTGTCAACCTCAACGGTGAAACCATGTCACCACCACTCCGCGTAGGATTCCGAATCAGTGGTCAACCAGAGTGCTGCAGGCGCCCATGGCTTCTGGGTCATTTCCTGAGCTTCAAGCGGTGCAGATTTTGGTGCCACTTTTTCATGGGATGCAACCGTGAAGTTACAAAGTCTTAAAATGATCATCAAATTCATCAAGTCATTGAAATCTAGTAATTAGGGTGTACATCAGTCACGTCACTGCAAGAAAACTCACATTGCCACAAGTGTGTGGCATTAGAAGGCGATTTTAGCCTTTGGACGGGGTCATAGATTCACATCCTCATTGTTAGGAATCCTATCACCCATGGCCCCCTGAAGGAATAGATCCAAAATGAAAAACCATGGGTTTCTGGAAGGTATATCTGTGCAATATGATGCCATGGTCAAGTTGGATTGGATATACCCAGTCATCGGGGAGATGGTCGTCAATTGATAGGACCATAGGGATTTATAGACCCATGATTTACAAGAATCCCCAATATGTCAAAGGCCATTTCAGGTACCTACAGTGGAGGTACTGTACCATCCACAACCATAGAACTTGGGGGTATATCCCCTAAAATCAAGCCCTTTCATAGACCTTGTATGCGGTAGGTACCTCCAATTTAGGTTCCTGAAATGGCCACTAATTTTGGGATGGATGACCATACCACATTAATCCCACTATAGTTGATCCCAATTCCAACGGAATCCTGTGATATGTCCATTAAATCCCCTTGCTGGACCATGGTTTGGAATTGCCACATACATCATGGGAATGGGATTAGTTCACCTCCCCATTTCTCATTTCCTCAGCCAAAGCCATTCCAGGCCTGCCTGCGGCCCCAGAAACCTTGGAGTTTGCAAAGTTCTTGAGTCACTTAGCAGCAGCCCTTTGTTCAAGTTCTGGCTGAGCTGGATGGGGCACGTTTTTGATCCAATTCTCATTGAGGAGCCAGCTATAAATGGGCACCCCAGGACTTGGGAAATTCCCAGTCCAGCTCATTGACCACTTATGCAATGCCTTCGAGTACTATCAACAATTTTGGATACTATCTTAATATTAATGATAACACATCTGAAATCATGTGGTAAACCTGACAAGAAATCATCTCCAATTTACTGTGATCATAAATGGGTGGTTCATGTACCATCCCCCAAATAGTTGGGTTTAGGGCGGTTTACCACATTATGGTGATCATATTTTGATTTGTTGGCTGAACGATGCCCTGAATGCGAGAATGACCCGAGGTGCAAATGCCACGGACCGCGCCAAAGAACTGCAGCAACTTGATGGGACTGGTGATGGGGTAAACTTGGGTGAGGGGCCTCCAGTGTCGGCAAAGATGTCCGGCAGTGGGACAATTCCCTATTGATACTGGGAAAATCATCTAGATATGGGGGATTTTCATCGGAAAAAAACATCTAGAAGTTGGTATCCATATCTGGGAAGATCATCGAACTAGATGGGGGATTTTCCAGGAAGCCGTGTAAGACCTACTAAGCTCCGAAAAGTAGCCCCCTATGGTGAGGACTTTTGAGGGGACACAGGGCGCGGAGAATCCTAGGTGGCAGCTCTTCAAGCTGTGACTCAGTGGGTTGAGAGGAAAAACCATACCGGAAACCATGGATTTTCATGGATTTACCATAGATCATAGATTAATCAAATCTTTGGGGTGTCCTGTCAATTTGCCCAGCAATTCCGGGGTTTGCTTCATCATGGCAAGGTTCTCCCCATGATTCTTGAATCCCCATCATCTTTGGTAACCAAGGTTGGTTCCCTGATTGGTAACTTACAAACCCAGGTAATGTTCACCTCGGCTTTGGCCCATGCCTTATGCAGCCTTGCAAAGGCACTACTGCTTCGATCATTCCTCGGAATCCAGCAATGCCATCGACGACTTTGCCTCGAAGATTCAGGCCATGTTGTCCAAGGCTCGGCACGGCGTTGTGGGACCAGGGGCACCATCATGACCTGGGTGTACCCTCAGAACTATTGAACATGGCCATTTATAGTGGATTTTCTCATAAAAAATGGTGATTTTCCATGATTTTCCATAGTTATATTAGTTTACCAGAGGGTAACACCATTCCCCCGAAACTTTGGGTAGAAAGAATTTCTATTCAGTATGACCATGCCCGAAGATGGGCAGCTGCAATCAAATGTACAGGATACAGTTGAGCCACATAATTGGTCGCCACACGTCTTAAACTATGCATTTTTGCGGATGGTAATTTTGAGCCACAGCCGCTTTGCGTTCCCCGTTTTCAAGCAGACCAGCGAACCCTGGATGCGAGAGAATTTGTTATTGTTGGAACACCTATATACAAGAAAGCCGTGACAAAAAAAGAAACCATCCCTAGTTTATTGGAAGCTATCTTTCTATGCATTGAATTCTATGGCTACTTTCAGCAGCGGTTTCATTCAACCCCTCTTTACACCCACCAGTGACATTCAGCTTATTGTGTTTTACGAGCAATAGCGGACACGACTACAACAATCCGTAACATACATTTCATCGTGATTGTATAAAAGACACTATGTGTCCACGTGTGACTCCCTACCAACGAACTAGCAGAACAAATTCACACGAAGTCACTCATTACGACGTTGAGGTTGTAGTCCGCTTTTTTTAAGCTTCAATTCCCCATTCTTGAGTCTAGAACATATAATTTTCCCACGCTTCTGGAAAATTGCTGTGATAAAAGCAATCATGCCTCTCCCATATTTTTGAGGCTTTTTGACCCTCCCAACTCCTACAATTTCGACCAGGGATGACCACGGTATTTACTGTACTATTTCCAAAGGATACTAATGAGCATTCATGAACAGTATATTAACAGCACAATTTCACACTATATTTACCTATATTGATCTCCACATCATGCTCTCTAATATTTCTCCAAGAGTATCACTGTGATATTTCGTTGGAGCTGTATATAGTTGGAGATCACATTTCCAACAGGATATCTATTACTTAGCATGGTCTCCATCGAGGACGGGGGGCCAGGTGACCAGCTTCATCCAGATGATGCAGAAATACTCCACCCCGAAGGCGGACATGGGTCGGGAGGGTCAGCTGAATTTTGGGTCAGATTTATAAACATATAGAGGTTTCCTAAGTCATGGGCGTACCCCTTAATCATCCTCTTTAATAGGATTTTCAATTATAAACCATGCAACTATTGGGGATCCCCCATTTATGGAAAGCCCCATGTAGAGATGGATGATGGAGGTTTCCTAAGTCATGGGGGTACCCCAAGTGATCCAGTTATCCAGTTATTGGACCATGACTTAGTATTAAAGCCCATGGCGACGATTGGGGATCCCCTCATTTTAAGAACCCCCGACATAGTCAATGTAAAACCACACAGTTTCTTAGACCTTTTCTATAGCCAAAATTTAAAGTCTCAGTCATGAAGTGGGGATGGGTCAAAACCTATTATCACCAAAGTGGGGGGAATACACATCCATTAACTAGCTAGTATAGGCTACCTAAAGTACCAGCGTTTTGACTCATAGTCAAGTAGCCGGCTTTTTCCATGGAAATTTGTCGTTCGACGTTCCGGGTCGTTCACTTCGGCCGGCTTTGAGGCAATTTCAATCCTGGTACAGACCATCTTTGAGACAGTAGCCGCAATTTTTGTTGAGCAATCTGTGCTTTCAGAGTAGTGTACACATATATATATATATGTACATATATATATATATACATACAAATATACACATATATACACATACATATATACACATATATGTATATATATATATACATATATATATACATACATACACATACATATATACACATACATACACATACATATATACACATACATATATACACATACATATATACACATACATATATACACATACATATATACACATACATATATACACATACATATATGCACATACATATATACATATACATGTAATCATATATACATATAGTCATCTATACATATAGTCATCTATACATATAATCATATATACATATAATCATATATACATATAGTCATATATACATATAATCATATGTACATATAATCATTTATACATACAATCATATATACATATAATCATATATACATATAATCATATATATACATATAGTCATATATACATACAATCATATATACATATAATCATATATACATATAACCATATATACATATAATCATACATACACATAATCATATATAATCATATATACATACAATCATATATACATATAATCATATATACATATAATCATATATACATATAATCATACATACATATAATCATATATACATATAATCATATATACATATAATCATATATACATATAATCATATATACATATAATCATATATGCATATAATCATATGTACATATACATATGTATATATACATATGTATATATACATATACATAGGTATATATATATATATATACACATATTAACACATGTATGTATTTAAGTATATGGCTGTCTATGCATCAAACAAAAATACCCCAAAAATGCACACGATTTCATGGCAAAATCATAGGGTTTAAATTGGGGTTCAAATTTTGACCTACTGTATGCGGTGTTGTCATCTCTTGTATATGGGCATCCTGCATCCTTAACATCTGCGGTGAAAACACACCTATGGCATCGGAACTTCCAATATAGGGTTAGGATTGACATGGACCACTCCACGTATCATTTCCACCCACGATATATATCGAGATCTTTGAGTTTGGGAAGCTTCGCAGGAACTGTTGCAACATTCTTCCGGGGAACATTCCATGCTCCCACACTTCTATGCCTCGAATCTAGAGTCGAAAAAGGTCCTTTCAATAATTTTTCAATAGAAATGACCCGTCTTCACCCTTGTCACACCGCTTTGTGACCACGGAATTTCCCCCAAAAAATTGTTGGGGGATTCACTGGAAAACAGCCATCCTCAATCATCCTCACTTCTTTCAATGATCCGTTTCGGTCGGTGATTTTGTTTCCGCTGTTGAGTCAAGGGTGTTACTTGGTGGCTCATCCCACTTAGTAAGTGGTTGATGACCCTGGTTGTTAAGTCCCCATTCAGTGGGTTATCACATTGATCAGTGGGTGAACTAAGCCCAGCTAGTTACTAACCACAAACTAGTTACCACTTAGTAAGTGATCAATAACCAGAGGTCTACCCCAGTTATAGATGGGATAACACCACTGAAATAGGGGACTTGCGATCCCAAAGGGTTGCAACAACCAGTTACGATTCCGGCGCGTGCAGGGCATTAGCGATTTGGAGAACCAAGTGAAGGACTTCCTGACCAAGGCCCTTCAGGTGGAAGCCCCTTGGGGCGGCAGGGGAGCCAGGTGGTCAACGATGGGGACGATGGGAAAACAACAACTGGTGGATTTAAGCATAGTAGCCCCCCCACAGATAACCCCACATGTCAACTTCTTCCAATAAGTACAAAACAGGTGTGAAAAGGAGATGGGGAAGGCAGGAAAGAGGAAGGAGATGGTGGAAGATACATCGTGTGAAAGAGCTGTGAGTGACGAAGGTGTCTGTGAAAGAGCTGTGTGTGACAGCGTGGTGTGTCAAGAAGTGTGTGTGTGAAGAAGTTGTGTGTGAAAGAGTTCTGTGGGAAAGATCAGTGTGTGAACGAGTTGTGTGTGAAAGAGTTGTGTGTGACTGCGTGGTGTGTGAAAGAGGTGTCTGTAACAGAGTTGTATGTGCAAGAGTTGTGTATGACAAGTTGTGTGTGACAGAGTTGCGTGTGAAAGAGTTGTGTGTGATAGAGTTGATGTGAAAGAGTTGTGGGTAACAAAGTTGTGTGAAAGTGTTGTGGGTGACAAAGTTGTGTCTGAAAGAGTGGTGTGTGACAGAATTGANAGAGTTGATGTGAAAGAGTTGTGGGTAACAAAGTTGTGTGAAAGTGTTGTGGGTGACAAAGTTGTGTCTGAAAGAGTGGTGTGTGACAGAATTGATGTGAAAGAGTTGTGTGTGACAAAGTTGTGTGAAAGAGTTGTGGATAAGAATGTTGTGTGTGAAAGAGTTGTGTGTGACAGAGTTGCGTGTGAAAGAGTTGTGTGTGACAGAGTTGATGTGAAAGAGTTGTGGGTAACAAAGTTGTGTGAAAGTGTTGTGGGTGACAAAGTTGTGTCTGAAAGAGTGGTGTGTGACAGAATTGATGTGAAAGAGTTGTGTGTGACAAAGTTGTGTGAAAGAGTTGTGGATAAGAATGTTGTGTGTGAAAGAGTTATGTGTGACAGAGTTGCGTGTGAAAGAGTTGCGCGTGACAGATCATCGCAAATTCTTGGGTTTGCGACACAAAATGGAGATTTGGCCGACACAAAAGGGAATTGAACATGATTGTACTGATTGAAACACAAAACAAACGGAGTTAGCGGACAAAACTTGTGGATCCTGCAGATTTGGTCATAAAACAGGTAACCAACCAACAAAAATGGAGACTCAACCAACGAAAATGCGGACTCAAACAGATTTGGATCATGGCAGATGATGGTATTTTTTTGGGGATTGCGAGTTGCAAAGCGTTTCAACAAGGGAGGAAACGTATGTGAAAACAAATTGGTCAGGGTCGATGCCTCTGCCAAGAACATGGGATGTGGCTTAAAGGGTATTTGTCAGTAGTCCTATTCCCCCATTCATATTAAACACCCCCATTGTATGGCCCCAAATATGTCGGTTTCATCCCGTACTAAACCGTGGTTCCTGGGGGGTGTTTAACATTATATAGGGTAAGTGATTATTCCACCATCCATTTTCGTCATCCCACGGTGAATTGCCAAGAAATTCATGTGGAAATTTTCCGGTCATCCGGTCGTTCAGAACCGGGAACCAGGGTCCCAGCAGAAAATAGGCATGGCCAAGAACAGGTATAATTACCTATGAAGGCATGATTGAGAATATGTATACTGAATATTTATGAATGATTGTATCACAATTATAAAGTACATGCCATTGCCATTGACAATCAGACCATTCAGTAGGTGCCAAATCCGTTTAGATGTGTTGCCATGGATGGCCCGGATTCTGGAATGTTTGATTCATTTGCATGCACCGTTCGTTCTTTCTATCCCCAGCTTGATATCAACCAACAACATGGTTGAGTAGAATCCGTCTGTTCCCCAGTTACAACATATAGTTTTCTGGTACATCCTCATGATTGACTCAAACCACATTAACTGGTGCTAGCCCAGCTCTGGTGTCCTCGGCCACCATGTGCCACCCAACATCCAGTGGTTGTGTATCCCGTCAATATCCCATCAATATTCCATCAAGATTCCCAAATATATCCGCACTCGTCTTAGTAAAGCAATGATACATCACCCACAATTCGATGGTTTATACCATCCATTTAATGATGGTAAATTTGGGGATGGTGGATCCGATTGCTAATATATATATATATATATACATATATATCCCACACTATCTCCCCACTACCTTGAGAAGCTGCCGGCTCTGGCGCCATGGCGTTTTGAGGACGTCTCGAAGTTGGTGGAAGAGAAGTTGGGAGGTCTCATCAAGATGTGGGGAGCCCCGGTTTGACGAACTAACGTGAACGACCCGAAGGATTTTGGATTTTGACCCAAGACAACGGGTAATTTAATGAAGAAAAAGGAGTTACCCTCTGGGTAGCTAACACAGCTATGGAAAATGGCCCATTTATAGATGATTTAGCACGGCTATTAAACATGATGATTTTCCATAGCTATGTTAAAGAATCAGAGGGTAGCCACCAAAAAAAATGGATTTCATCAACATATACTGAGAAACCATGGTTCTAACCCAACTGTAAGGAGATTGCCCAGGGACGACATGTAACCATTGATGAAACCTGCTGGGACAGTCATCGAGAGGATCTGTCTGTGAGTATGTTTCACGATGGGATAACCTCATAGTTATCATTTGTGAATATGATGAGAATAGAATGGTAATATATAACCAATTGTTATGTAAGACCAGCATATATATATAATATAATATAATCTATCTGGATGAATTTGATCATAAGCTCACGTCGTGACGTCACTGGAATGTTGGGAATTGGATTCGGGGAATCGTCCCCAAATGGCACTATAATGACAGCTACTTTAGATTTATTTCCAGGTTGGGGAATCATTAGAATTCAGCCAGATTTATTGAGGACTCAACAGGTCTTGGATTCACTTTATTTTGCTCTAAAACCATGTAATGTAATTGTTGGGTTGGAGTGGGAAGGCCGAAGTGCCCATATGTTTCAACAGGTAGATGCAGAGTCCCTGTAACAGTTATCTAAAGACATCTATGGTGACGATGGTGACGGTGGTCCTGGTGGTGGTGGTGGCGGTGGTGGTGGTGGCGGCGGTGGTGGTGGTGGTTGTTTATCTCACCCCATATACAGATAGAAGGTTGCCCCATTGTGAGATTATATATGATAATGCAACTAATAATGTACATACAGATATATATGTATATATATATATATATGTATATGATGTAACACTTATATTTATAAAATACTATAAAGAGAGTCTCATATTATATATGGATAGCCGTATCCGCCTTCATCCGTCCAAAGAGCAGCCTGCCAGACATGGGAATCATCCAACACGTCACCATGGATCTAATGGTATTGATCGCACTCGATGAATTTTCGGGGGTGAATCCAGCTATATGCTTGATTATGGGTTGGTCCCATTTGCTTACTTCGGAAATCTTCACTGGCTGTTGTTTGCTCACTATCGTTTGGCTATATCGCTCAGTGTTTGGGTTGGTCAAAGAAGGTTATATGAGGTTCCAACGCTATGGTTTCTTTTTCCTTCTTGACCATCCCATTGTAAGTGGTCACCACGCATGGTGAAGAAACCTGGTTCCAATTGGAACAAACCAAAACAATTTTGAACTTACTAACTGTATCTAACTGTAGTAGCCATGATTACCTACCCTTCTCGTTGCTGTCCACATTTTGTGTGGTCTAAGCCTTTTTGTTCGCTAGGCTAGATCCCAATCTCTTCTGATTTCCAGATGTTATGTTGGTTTCTTTCACCATTTTCTTCTTGGCCAATCATGGTTTTTGTTCCCTTTTCCATTAGGATAAATCGCTAGCCCTTTCTACAGTATTCACCTTTTTTCCATGAGTTCTCACGACAATTTCCTGATTTTTACCGGCGTAACTCCAATTTTTCTTGGTGAACTCCTCATTTTTCAAAATGGTGTTTGTCCACTGGGACGGATGCATCCCCGATTTTTTGTTTGGTTAAGCCTCAATTTTGGTATGTTCACTCTCCAACTCTCAAAAACATGGTGAACTCTCTCAAAAATGGAGTCAACTCCCTTAAACATGGATACCTCCCTTAATGGAGGTTCCAGTGCTGGCTTGTTTCTCTACGCCAGGGCCGCTCCCCAGTTGGACACTGCCATTCACACTGCGGCGCACAAAGCCGGGGAAAAGATTGGTGAAATGTGTCTTGGTGGCCTTGGTATGGCTGGTGGCCTGGGTTCTGCATGGGAATCTGCGGGATTTCGGAGAATAATCGGATATCAATGGGTATGAATGGATATATCCTCCGGTGCCATCAAACCTGGCTAGCTGGGAAATCCAAGTGGAGGTTTTATATAATGGGAAACAACGACAATAAATGGTGGATGTTCTAGCAAGCCACGTTTGATTGCCGGAGGGCTTTCCAAAATAGATACAGTTTTAGTAGATATTCCAACAGAATCATGCTGAAGTAGATGGACTGTGGAATATTCCCAAGATGTTCCAAGTTTAGTGAGGACTTATTAACATGATACAACATGTTCCCATCCTATCTACTTCAGGATAACAAAAAAAGTGTGGTGGACCCAATATGAACCCCAATTTTTTGGAGTATGGTTTCTGATACCTGCAACCTGGTTTTTTGTGGGATGAGCTGGTTTCCGGGGTATCAGAAATCATACCCCAAAAAGAGGTTACTGTTGGACTTACCACCATATTTTCGACCTTTTTCAGGTGGGTTTGTAAAGGGATTTAAACAGCCTGGTTCTGGGACTTATCTCGCTTGACCCCTAGTGGTTGATTGCCGCATCTTTGACTGGGAGACGAAGCAACAACACCGTTTTAAGCTAGAAAGAAGGGATAGAATGCAGAAACGCCACTATCATGACAAAGTTTGTGATGGTAATTCTTCTAATCAGATTGTATATAATGGAATCCCTCCCATGAAAACGAGGAGAACCAGAGCCCGGTTTTGGACAACGCTTGTCTATCATTGAAGTATTTTTAATCACGTAGACCTAGCGTGATCTTGTTCTTTGCGAACCTTGGATAACGCCCAATGGAAGTCGGGAGTAGCAATGATATCAACGGGAACAAATTTGGGCCTTTGAAGGGCCGTTTCTCGCATCAGAAACTGTGCGTTTCCCAAGCGAGTAATTGCTGCCCACTACATCTTGCCAGTTTTGTAGCTGGTGGCCCATTTGCCACAGTAGCCCAGATGAATCACACAAAATTAAGTTGATATTCATCGTCAATTGCCATGACATTGAATGGATCTTCCCACTCCATGCAGTTCGTGTAAAGAATGATTCTAGGGAATGTAATACAACTTGACAATACACTTGTAAACATCTCTAGTTATATTTTGTATGTGTATATAGTTATATATCTATATTGTCAAGATTATTCCTATATGGTGTATCATTGCATATGTAGTTGGTGGTTTTAAAACATTCGACCAATTTTCAAGCCTATCTAGGGTGAAGTGAAGATCGGAACTGACGAGCAGATTTTTCAAGGAGGTGAGACCACCAACCATATAGTTATATATATATATAGTTATAAATATATAGTTATATATATAGTTATATATATATAGTTATATATATATATATATAATATATAGTTATATATATAATTATATATATATGCGCATAGATACATACAAATATACAGGTCTATTATCATATGTGTATATGTATATTACCATAATATGTATCATATTATATATGAAAGTAGGATATATAGATGATAATGGATATGATCATAGACGATGATATAATATATATACATATACATGTCTACATAATGTATAATGTCTGCGACCTCACTGGGATGATGGCTAGATCCCATAGTAGCCGAACCAAAAAAGGTCAGTGACTTATTGTAGTTTGTCCAGATATATTTTCTTCACTAAATCACCCTTGTCTTAGGTTAAAATCCGTTAATTCCCCCCATCGTATACCACCTATTAATAGTAATATACCATTAATGTAGTTACACAAATTCTTATTTGACCATGAATGTAGTTACACAAGTTACACAAATAACAATAATTAATATACCACTAAACAATAAATGGTCCATCTATTTGTTATTTGTGGCTTCCTTGCCATCGCCTTCGAGGATTGGGCAGGTGATTTCCACTCCAATGATCCAAGCCTTGGAAGGGCCCTTGGAGGAGATCGGATCGGTGACCGGGCAACAAATGGTGATTTTACCACCCAAATATGGGGATTTCACCGGCAACAAATGGCAATTTACCAGCAAGCATATGGGGATTTCACTAAGAAAAGTGGATTTTACCCGTAAAGATGATGATTTAGCAGCAAAGTTACGGTGATTTAATGGGATTTCATGATGATTGAATTCGGATTTAGTGGCATGTAATGTTTTTCTGTTTTTTCGCCACGTAACAATGAGTGAAGCATACATATGATATATATATATATATTAACACTAACAATGATGTGATAATAGTAATAGTAATAAGAATAATGCTCATAAGAACACTTAATCAATACCTGCTATGTAACAATTCATTAATACTTAAACATAGTGATGCTATTGGGAGTCATGCATGGCAATTTAGGAGCAACCATGGTGATTAAGTGTTGATTAAACAGAGATTCATCGAGATTTGGATAGCGAAGTTGGCACACACAACTCGGTGAATTCTTAGGATTTTCATGTAACAATTGGCTAATAGTTATGATAATAAATGTGTGGTTAAAACAATAATAAACCATCCCCTAAATCACCATAAATAGGTGGTATATACCATTCCCAAATGGGTGGTTTATTATTGTTTTACCCACATTACTGTAATTGGTAAAATTGGGTTTGCCACAGGATTGGCTAACTTGTTGTCTAATCTGAAAGCAATTTGCATCCACCAGATTACTGTATAATCCAGTCAGAACCAGATAGCGACCCCAAAATAGGTAGAAACGTGGGAAACCAGGACATATCATCTACTATCTGCAGCATCCTGGAAACACTTTTCCGCATCTTTTCGGAGTTGCTATACACGGGGATATAATGGAGATGTACTGTTTTTTTTTTATTATCAGGGGACTTCCCATCCGTCGCAACCGGCATTCCTTTTGATTCCTATTTGAGATGATCAACGATGATCATATTTGACCAATATTTGATGGCTTTGAAAAGCCATCCAATTCTCTTGGCGAATTTCAAATCGCTGGAAGAAACACATGCTTTTAGCTGGACATGAAATACATATGGAGATTTCTTCGAATTGGGGATCCCCAAGTCACCATGGGCTTCAATACTAAAATGGTCGAATTTTCGGAGGCACCTCCATTTTGGGAAACCTCCTTATCCCCAAAATGGGGAGACACAGTGGCACCAGTCTCCAGAGGAGATCTTGGCGAAGCAGTTGGGCAATGGCACGGCCAACAGCATCGGAATGACTCTCGTCTGCTGGGGACTCTTGGGACTAGGAAAATGTCTGAAATCCGGGGATTTGTTAAAGATGAATTCGAAAACATATAGAAACTCACGATTTGAAATTCTAGGTTTGGGGTTGAACACGGATGGATGCGTTCTAACTCTTGTGATTCTACATGGGTTTTGTCTGAAGATTTAGGGGAAGATTCCAGAATTGAATGATATAATATGATATATCATTATTTTTTCTATAAGAATTGCAATTTCAAACACACCCCAAACAAACAGTTTTATGAATAGATTCAGTTTTCCATTTCTGTTTTGTGATATGATTCTCCCAACTCTTTGTTGTGGATCTGGAATGGGTTTTGGATCCCATAAGGGGACTGCTGGGATGATTGCGAGCTATCAATGGGAATATCTACGTTCACCAGCTAAGGACTTAACTAATTTTTTGTATCTAAGATTCGCGATGGTGTCATAAAAAACACATCCCAGATCCTCTTTCCAATTTTGTATGTAATACTGTACCTCTCTATTTATCTACCTACCTGTCTACCTATCTGTCTACCTATCAATCAATCAACCTACCTAATGTAAATATTTATTTGTGTACAACTATACGCAGAAACACAACATCATTCTCTCTTTCTCTCTATCGATTTTTATTATGTACAGACATTCATGTATATATATATACACACATATGTATACACACATTAGATCATTAGACGTATCAAAGGTTTTACACATACTACAAATATTACTCATATGCTGCTGTATATAACATATTCTACTGGTGTAACCCCGCTATCCTCGTCTCGCTCCAGGACTTTGAGTAGCGCCTTGGGAGGACAGGTGAGCAATCTCACCTCAAAAACTCTGGGCTCCCAGATAGGCCCGGCTCCCGTGATTGGAGGTGATTTTGATGACCCAAAACTTCTTGTTTCTTGTTTCATGGCCGACTCATGTACTTCACTGGGATGAAACTCTAGTATGATAAAAAGCTGAAGAACGATGTGGGTTAATTATACAAATGGACTGAGATGAAGCGGATTAAAGTGGGGTGATATGGTGATATGCTCACTGCTTCAAATCGATGTCAAGCAATATTAGCGACTTTGTTTGGGTGTAACGGGGATTCGTGCAAGGCATGGGAGCTATCCCACGAATACCAGCCAAACCCACCTTGATAGGTCTTGGACCTTCCATAAATATTGGGTACTCAAGAGGTCCATGGTTGAAACCATTAATTTTTGCCTGGATTTGCTCACATTTGATAGTGGGCCAACAGGTTCAATCCCTGCCCATGTTTCCCATTATCTGTTGGTGAGATCCCCCTCAAAAATTGCTAGTCCACATCCCAAAAACGGTCATTTACTGTGTTCAATCGTGGGATTTATACCAACGTATACTGTATGGTCACGAACCCATCTTACTATTTTCAATGAATATCCACTAGATCTCCGTGAAGAACCCTGATGTTTCTTTATGACATATCCATTTTGTGGGAGTGTTTATTGAGTTTATGGGATATTTCACCAGACATTTCATGTTTATTTTTCATGGGAATCCCAGCATGACTCTCCCGTTGGATCCAGGTGATGCATTGGAGGGCTTGGTGGACGAGGCTTTGGATAAAGCCGGTGAAGGCGGGCGATTTGAGATCTGGCATGTCTTGTCTTGTCTAAAATCATATTGTCATCATCAAGATACTTATAACATAGTACAAGATTTATTGACAGGTGAGAATATCACAAGATAACTCTTATTATTCTATGATATTTATGTCTTGTTCATATTGTCTCAAGAATAATAATAGGACAACAGTCAACCATAATGGGATATTATCGGATATACAACCAACAGTTCAATAATCTGGAGGAATTACAGCGACCTCACCGTGACGCCACTGGAATGATGGTTAGCAAGGGGCATTATCCCGGCCACATGACACCATCTATTTTCAGCTTGGTGAATTGTTGCAATTCAGCCAGATCAAATTCATAGACATATAATGTGTACATGTGTTTTGTGTCTTTCTACTTTTTGATGCCTCTGTGTATCCACACCTCCATGTCAATTCAGCAGTGTTCAAAACCCAAATGTCGCCCCCTTTATACTGGTTGAGACCGGGATCCCAATAGATTGGTGAGTTTTTCATCCGCCAAGTATTCATCAAACAAGGAAGGCTGGCTGAACACTTCTCAGAAGATGGGATTAATGTGCTATGGCCCAGCAATAGTGGGATTGATATTCCACGGACATGTCATGGACATATAATTAACGGGAATAACACGGACTTGGAATGGGATAGACCGGGATATATCGTGGGATTCATGTTGTATGATCATCCGTCCAATCGTGCGAATCCAAGGACAATGGTGATTTCTGAATCCCCATGAAAATGGATTGATGATCATCCTTCAATATGTAAAATTCTTGGAACATCACGAACATCACCATTCAAATCACACTTAATTCATCGAACAAAATCCGCACTGGCGTCCATAGCAAAGTGTAAAGTTACCAGAGGGTGTGAGGGTATGAGGATTTGATGCATATTACCCACCCGCAAGTAATCCATATCTTCCATCTGTGGACATTTATCAACATCTACTCTATAGAAACCAGATTTTCTGGTACTGAAACGGATTAATGATTAATTGAATGCTTATGGTCCCAATGTTTTCATCCCTTGGTTTCTGAGGGATGTTTTATATTAGGGGGAAGAGAAAATTGAATGACACTTTAATCTTAATGACAACACCTTGTCCACATGGTAAATATTTGAAGATTCTTCCAGCAATGAAATGGATTACTCTCAAAGTTTCTGGTGTCCCAAAAGGGCAATTTTCAAGGAAGATGACGATGAATGATGTGATTTTGGGGTACCATCTGGTGGTTCCATTTCTGGAATATCAACATTTACAGTACCTAAAAAGTGACCCAAATTTGGGTATATCTTCTGGTAATTTCAACCATGCGGCACCACCAGGATCAACGGAGCTCCTGTTTTCTGAGTGCTGAAGTTCTCAATAGAAATTTGGTTATACAATTCCCAACAAGTAACAACACATAACGACACATTACGCGGTCTCAATGCGCAACGTAGGGTTGAGTTATCAAAAGCCGACCATGATGATCCCCAACCCCCCCGAAAGGTTCCCCCAAAAAGACACTGAAAAACAGACACATCAAAAACAGCAGCCTGATGCATAAATCTCCTGTGTTTATAGGCGCGATTCTACCAGTGAACCATTCCATCCGCTTGAAGGGAGACTTTACAGGAAGTAGGGTGTGTGTAGAGTGTATCTCTCGCTCTGTCTCCGTCTCTCTCTCTCTCTCTACGTATACGCCGTATATACATGCAATACATGAAAATAGTATGATTGTTGCTACTATGTATATACATATTCCTATCCAGTGATTACGAGGAAGCTAAGGAGCTAGGGGTATCTATATTCCCCATGAAATGGGGAGCCCTGCGGAGTGTCCCAACTATTTGATAGATACATACCAGCAATTTCAGTGTTTTCCCACAAAAACACACACCTTCCAACTCTGCAAATCTGTGAGTTTTGGGCCCCATTGAAGGCTTGGAGACCTTGACCAAGAAGTTGCCCCAGGCAGGTCGCTGCTTGATGGCTTCATGGATGATTTTGCCAGTTGTCCACTGAAAAAACACCAGGATTTTACCTCAAAAACCTGGGTGGTAACCGATCAGCCCTTTTAGGTGACCATGGGCAGGTCTGGACTGAAAATGGTGCGTTTCATAAAGTTGCAGCCACGCTGATTCCCCCAGTCAGTGACGTACCGAGTCATATACCGCAGTAGCCATACGCTTTCCATTTTTCATGGTTTAGACACGCTTGACACTTAGTTTTCTGAAACTTAGGAATTGATTGGGAAACCGTGGTATCGTGAATCTAGTGTTTGACAAGGTTGGTTGATGTTGTCAGCTTTGCTTCATGGATTGATTTGCCCATGAGTGGAATATCAAACCCTGTGATGGGAGATGAATCTACCGACCATAGGGCCATTTTCTTAGCCAACTGGTTACTCTTAGCCGCGTCTTAGCCCTTGCAATTTGGAATTCCCGGCCGAGATGAGCAACATGTGGCAAATCATTGAACTGTTGCTGGGGGATTTTCCAGAATGGAGCGAATTGCCCGCAATCAAACAAGGCAAGGAGAAATCCGTCTAAATGGAGGCTTTGATGGGAAGATTATCTATGAATGGGGGATTTTCACTCGCCATGTTTGACGACACCCGAGGGTAATTGCGAGCCAGGCGCCTGCACAGCTGAGCACGGAATCTATGGAAGCTTGGGATTGGACCTGACATGGTGGGAGTACCAGGGTGGGCACCCTGTTTTGACAATGCCCAACGTGGAGATTTCAAGTGACGGGGGGATGTCAATGATAGGGTTTAGAAGGGAAATCAGCGAGAAACATATGGATATCGCACCAGCAATCATGGACATTTCTCATCATTTGGCTAGCAAACCATGTGATTCCACCAACTAAGGTGATATTGCCACCAGATGAAGCAGAAGTTTGTGATCGAACGACCCGCACACCTCAGCATTTTTATATCTTTTTACCAACATTATCCAACCAGTCCTGGGGATAAAGGCAGCATTTTGCTGGATGAGGGGAGTAGTATGAACAATAAATGGTTCATGTACCGATTCAAAGAATGGCTACCAGGGTCGTTCAGAAGCCCGAGAATGCAGCGGACACAAAGTCACTAAGCTGAGGGGATTCCAAGCCCATGATTCCGTTCATTCTGGTGGGTTTTGGTTTTTGAGAATTTCACCACTATTTGAAGGAGTTATTTGTCTATCATGGATCAACACCTATTACACAACATGATCGAGGGTTTATTCACATGCATAAAGCCCAACTATTTCGCTGCAAACAGAAGGCCACCAGGGCTTTTGCCACTTACCTACATAGAATTTATATATACACGTATATACATTGTAAGCCCAAAAAACACAGAAGAGTAAATCCCACTGAAATATTGGTCATGTACTGTTTTTGAAGAATTTCTTTTGCATTTCCCCGTTTCAATGGGGATTTTTTGAATTTTCCATATTCTATCTACTCCAGGATGAATGTGTATATATATATATACATACATACGGTATATATATATATACATACAGTATATATATATACATATACACATGTTTGGATGAATTATCATGTCCTCACGTTGTGACATCAGTGGAATGGTGGTTAGGAAACTGGGGAATCGTCCCTAAATGGCCGTAAGACTTTCAGTTATTCTCAGGATAGTGAACTATGATAAATCAGCGAGATATACAGCAGTTGTACATACACCATCTCTACAACTCAATACCTGCATGGAATTGATAGGAACCCCCAATGATGGGACCCTCATTCCCACAATCTTACCTCATTATTGGGTGTTCTTTTGGGGTTTCTCATCACTGGACTCGTATGGGAACGGGGGTCCCATAAGCCAGGGATTCCCTATAAATTCCACTATAAGATAACATATCTAAATCAATGATACAATATCAATATTACATAATATCTATTCTTGGGAATGAATCTCTAGAACTATTCATCCACTGTAACCATAGACATAGTAGAATAATCAATATCTACAACTAATAATCAACTACAAGTATGTATGTATAGAACCTCTGATTTATCTCATCTGCAATTATATACACAATCTATAATCAATATCAACCAACTTAGAACATGTATATACATATATACATATACATATATATATATACATATGTATATACATATATACATATATATATATACATATGTATACATCATTACATGCTGTGGATGGAAGAAATCCTGCACCGGACCAGTTGGTAAATGGATAATCCCATTGCAATCCCATTATTGACAGTGTTTCATAGTTACCAATAGATACCAACTGGTGCAGGATTTCTTCCATCCACAGTATGTAATGATGCATATATATATACATGTACACCCCAGAATAGTCCGTTTAAATGGGACCATGATCGTAAACCATTGGATTTCGAGGTATCTTATTTTCAGACAAACACACACACAGATATAAATATATATATATATTGTTATTATTATTATTATCATTGTTATTATTATTACTACTATTATTATTATTCTTATCAATATCATTATAATAATATATATATATATGTATAGATATGCACATATAAATATAAATATAAATATAAATATAAATATAAATATAAATATAAATATAAATATAAATATAAATATATATATATATACACCATATCCACAACTCCATATCCACCTGCGGTTGAGGACGTCCATCTCTCCAACGTCTTTGACCTGCCGCGACAGAGCCGACACCAGCGGGCCGTGATGATGATGCTCCAGGCCCGTTGCTCCGTGGGAAATGGTTTTTGATGGGAATCTAATGGGATGGTGAACGCATCATCAGCAGTTTTTGGTGATTTGATTGCGGATATATGATGTTTCTTTTTGGGACATGGGGTATTTGGTATTCAGTATTCATGGATAAACTGGCTGGTTGATGCTGGTTGACGGTTTGAACAGTGTTCTATTTTTCATTCCTGAAAATGGGAGACTGATCCCAAATGACAAGCATACTTTTCAGGGAGGTTGTTTCACCACCAACCAGATTCAAAAATGCTGGACATTCCACGAAATTTCACCCTATCCTGAGCGCAGGATCCCCACAATCCACCACCATCCCAGGAGGCGGAGAAGACAGCAGACATTAGTGACACGGTGTCGCATGCTTGGCAAGGCGACTGGGGATGGTCGGAAAATGGTGATGACTTGGGGATGGTGCAAATGGTATTGGGTGAATTTGATATGAAGGGGATTATACTGCCCAATTTTTTCGGGAAAGGGGTTTCTCATAATCCATGACCTGGGAATCCCGTTCTCAAAAGGCACAACACTTCGGGTCTTGAACACGGCTCATATGTGCCACGCTCAAAAGTTGGGGGATGGTCATCAATAATCCGTTTTCATAGGGACTGATATAACAACCCATTATGTTTGGATTCCTATGATGGGATGGATGACCATAAACGACATACCATGTTTTGGCCGTGGCACATATGTTGATATTCACGTGTACATCCAAACCTGACGACAGGATACAATCTGAGAATGGGCAGATGATATGGGGACAGGTCCAAGATCCCTGAAATGACAGGGAAAGATCCCATTTCTGCATGGGGATTCAGCCGCCACGACCCAAAGCTAACCCCCCCAACGACAGATGGTGAAGATTCGCGCGTAACACCAACCGTGGTTGGTGGTGAATACGACCCCCCCGCCTAAAGCCATTCTCATTGGAGGGGGGTGTTCATTTCTAGGGATATGAGCTGCAAGGGTTTTGCGTGTTTTGACCCGCAAGTGACAGGTCAAACATTTTCAGGTCTTGGGATCCAGAGATGAAACGAGCATTTTCAGTTCCAGGGTACAGGATCAACCTTTGGTAATTGTCGTACCCTCTGGGTGATCAAATGTAGCTGGCTGGACAATCCCCGAACTACATGGAGGTTTCTAGCTGGGAAAATCATCGATAACTGGGGGATTTTCAATTGCCATGTTTGATTATGAGGGTAAACCATCCAAAGTTTTGGGTACTTTGTTAAATGTTGGTGATTCGAAAGAGTAAACCACAATTTGGGGTAGCCACTGGCGCGACATATTCCCAAATGCACTTCAATGTGCTGTATCACATGGAGGTTTGTATGTTCAACACGCCTGAAGTGAGCAGACACCTTTGTTTTTCCAAGCTGGTCCAAGGACAAAGAGCTTTATTTACGGATAATTTTGGATATCCGCTGCTATCCCATCAACATCGATCGATCCATCTACAATTAAATGCCAGTCATGGTTGGTTTAATCTTCATTTTATGGCATTCCCAATTTCTTGGCCAATAACCAATGAAGAACCAATTTCCCCACACAATTCCCACTGAAATCATCGCAGACTTTTGGCATGTTCTTTCCCACCATGAACTCCCAACTTGGTGGTGACTTAAAGTGGGGGATAACCAAAACCATAGGAAAATGGTCATCCATGACTTGGATGATTTGGGGGTGCCCCCAGTTTAGGAACCCCCTATTTGTTGCATGGTTAAAGCGACTTCTTTTGCTGGAGGTATCGTGAACTTGCTTCGGTCTCTGGCCAACCTGCTGCCACAGGCGTGGGGGATTTAACATGTGTCCAAGGGATGATCAGTCTCACAGGGGATATCTTGGGATATACCCTCTGGTTATTTAACATAGCCATGGAAAACCACCATCTTTAATAGGTAAATCACCATAAATCATCTATAAATGGGCCATTTTCCATGGCTATGTTAAATAACCAGATGGTATGTGGATTTAACATGATTGAACCATTATTTTCGGGGATATACTGTAGATGGGATACACAACCAACGTGATATGATGTTTGGGTTTAACTGAAAATGGGGTATATTTTTGCTCCCCTAAATTGGCCATTCTGGGGATGATGAACCATCAAGGTTGGGGTGGTCCAGGACGATGTCCAGGACGAATCTGCCATCATCCTGGGATGATCCCAGTTGCAACCATCACCTTTGGGATTGAATCTCGTAGGTATCACATATAACATATGATGATATATGACAATAACGATAATCATAGTGATGATGATGATGATGATGATGATGATGATGATGATGATGATGATGATGATGATGATGATATATGATATGATATGATATGATATGCCCATTATAGATCTTCAGAATCCGCCATCTACCCCCCGGGACGAGGCAGTGAACACTCTGAAAGATGCAAGAACTGAGGCAAAGCTCCGCTCCTCGTGTGCTGATGTCAGTTGATGGTTATGTATAGTGACCCCCCAGACAGATAGAAAAGTCAAATCCAACTCAAATAGCCAATAGACTGCAATAGACTATTTCTCTAATTTTTAGCGGGTTACTACAGGGATACACTAAGTGATTTGTATGATTGGCATTGTTGCGATTCAATACATGAATCTTGATAAACCAACGAGTAGATTGGGGCATTGGGTTACGATGCTTGACCCCGAAAAAGGTGGGAACGTGGCTACCAGGAATGACAGCGTGATCCGACATGCCCAAGAAAAACGACCATGGGTAAATGATCACGACTACTTCCACGCGCGGCCAATGCTGAACCAACTTACAACAGGGTTGTGGGTAACAACCCAGTTGTAAGTTGGGTACCTCAATTGGGCTGGAGAGATCCTGGCTGGAAACAACAATAGCTAAGAGTCGCCGTGAGCGCTGCTTTCCCGTACTTGCCAAGAACAACTTATGTAAGCAAGTCGGTTGAAATTTGTCATCTCATCATCAGTATATAACCCAAGTAAGTTATACCTCGTCTTGTATACCCCAGATCAGTGCATATATATATATATATGTATATATATATATGTATATATATATATGTATATATATGTATATATATGTATATATATAGGTATATATATGTATGTATATATATATGTATGTATATATATATATATGTATATATATATAGGTATATATATATGTATATATATATATGTATATATATGTGTATATATATAGGTATATATATGTATGTATATATATATATGTATATATATTTAGGTATATATATATGTATATATATATATATGTATATGTATATATATATGTATATATATATGTATAATATATATATGTATATATATATAGGTATATATGTATGTATATATATGTATATATATGTATATATATATATAGGTATATATATATATGTATATATATAGGTATATATATATGTATATATATATGTATATATATAGGTATATATATATATACATAGATACTGGTAAGCTAGTAGCTTGGCTACTTGTACCATTATTACAACTTATAGAGGTAGACCTGATTCCATAAACCATCCCAAATTCCTGGTTCTATGGGTAGATGAATACTGCTTGCTGGTAAGCCAGGATAAAGACTCCCATTTCTTGGCATTATATCCCGTGAAACCATAAACATACTGGATCCCAACTTATCATAAATCAAGCGCACATCCCATCCCATATTTTTTGCTGGTTCCTCATTAGATCCCCTGTCTTTTTCAGGGTTCTATCCCCATTTTCTTATGGATTCCCCTTTGGGTCCAGTCTCAGTGCCAAGCCTTGCATCGTGGCAGGTCTCAAAATTGAGTTCGGGCTTGGACTCCATTTTCGATGTCTTCGGGGTCTGGGCGCTGAGCCGGGAAATACGTTGGAACTTTCGGCTGGGGAAATGGCTGGGGGTTTATCCTCAGAACGTGTTTCTTTCTTGAGCTCATAATTTTGATATATCACCAACATATTTGCCGACCTATCTATATCTATGTATCTATATATATATATACACATAGACATATATTTGATATTATGTGATGGTAATATCCAAACAGGGTTAATTTCCATATGTGCCATGTTCGGATAAAAAATACAATATTTTGGCACCATAGGGAATGAAATTATGGTCCACATGAGGCTGTGCCTTTTGCGCCACTGTCATTGGTGATCACAATGCCTGTGGGGTTCGAGGATGGGAGAATTGGGGTGGCTACAGCTCAAGACTTAGTACAGAAGGAACAAAACTTCGAATATGAAAAAGGAAATCGAAGATAGGACCCCCAAAACCAAAATGGCTATATCCAATTCCAAAATCATTCTCGAAAGCCTATTCTTATTTATCTCATTTTCACTTCTATTGAGACTGTGCTTGTGACCCGCATCAGTCGCGACTTTCTCCGCTCCAGTTGAAACATGTTGAAACTGGGGCAGTCCGCATGTCTTAAACCAGGCTTTCAAAGTGGTTCCAGCCATCTCTTGTTCAGCTGAACTTCAGCGGCCTGATTTATGTGAAACCGTGGAGAATGGTGATTTTGCATGTTTGCCCTTGCAGCATTTTGAGGACACAGCAATGCGGTTCCAACCTTCATCCGGATGTCTGTGTTTAGCTATATTTCTCCAAAAACCATTTCCCGAATTTTGAATGGAAGAGTGAGTTCTTTGATGGACCAACAGGGGCATTTCACGGTTGAACAACACATTTTTTGTTGAGACCACGAGCCGTGGCTCGGCTTCGACTAGGTCAAAGGGCCTCAGATCTTTAACACCGTGTCGAAGTATTACATGATCATTTGGGTGGCCTACTTCGTGTTGCTTGGATTTGTTGATGTCTTAAAATGGGGCCTCCAAAATGGCTGTTTAAACAGGAATACTGATGATTAAGCAATGGGTTGAGGGTACCCTATTTTCAGACAGACCCGTTGATGAAAAATTGGAGGATTTTGCGGAGTTTGAGAAGTTGGAGGATGGGTCAAGTTTGTCAAAGCAAGTCAAGAGGTTGAAGTTTCCTCTTAAAATCGCCCAAAGTGACTTACTGGTGCTTAGCAGGGAATGAGGGAATGACCTATAATAACCATTGATAATCATCCCAGCAACCCCCATTCCCTACTAAGCACCAGTAAGGTGAGGCTATCTAGATTGACGTCTCAAACTCTTGAGATGCTCAAGTTCAAGCCAAACAATGGCCATTTCATATGCCATTTCTGTGTCCGGGTGAAACTCATGCTGTTTAATTCAAGAGCAACTAATATCTGTTGCATGACCGTAGGATTTTAGCACTTCAGGTAGAATACCTCAACTACAGGACTATTGCTTGTGCATACTGAGGCATTGCTGATAATACCCGACCATTCATTGTAAGCTACTTACAGTATGCATGTATAAATCATATGTATATATATATATATGTGTGTACACGTGTACACGATGTCCCCATCAGTATTCAATTGAGAGAACTGTGTGCACATCAAGATGTAACAATGACAGTGATAGTGATGAAAATGAGAGCATAATGAAATAAAACTAGATATCTACGGCCCAAACTCTGACCAAGGTATCCATGCTGAAATTTCCTATCCACCAACCAGAAACCAATTTCCTATTTGTCGCAAAGGTGCTGCTCTGCGACCACTTTTGGGATTTTGTTGAGAGGTCTCTTGTAACTTCAAAGCCTAGCAATCACTTAAAGAGTCTGGGTTTTAACAGCTGATCTGGTCCTCATTTCTTAGTGATTGTGGCTTGAGCAGATTCTTTCAGCCCAAAAAGTTTCACCGACAATTTCACCAGCGATCCATGACAAACTCCTGGAAATCTCCTTGTAATGGCATCTGAATGAATTATGACAGTAACGATGGTTACGATTGGGGTCACTATCCCAAACTTGCATCATTTCAGGTCAGTGAAATACGATCATTTATCCAGATGCCCAGATTGCATGGGTTGCATGGGCTTTTGACACAATCAGCGATTCATAGTTTCACCGGAGCACCTCTCTCAAGGTTCATTTTGCCCTTTTGCGGGTTCACCTTGTACTATGGCATGTGGGCCAACGGCTGCTGGGCAGAGTGTTTGGTGAAGGGTTGCTGAATGATGTTCCTGATGTATACGTATGTATGTATATATATAATATATGATATATGTATATTTATGGAAATTATGGTTTGGGGATCCTCCATTTTCAGAGACCCCCGTATATACATATACAGATGCATGTATAGTTGTGTACAACTCCAAAACAACCCAGGCATAAGTAGAGGAATGGACAATACCCTCACTTCCGGGATGGTCATCCCTTCATAGGGTTGTAGATAGCCGTTATTTTTTTTTGTCGGGATCCAATTAAGATGGGATGACCCTACACTATTGAAATACCATGTTGGAGTATGGCACATATCATGGGTTACTTCACCATGATATCCAACCATTCTCGATTTCCTGAGATGCAGATCGTGGTTGGAGCACCCCCAAAACGTGATGGTGGAAAATTACATCAAAAACCGCCATCGTTGGCTAGGTCCCAGTTTTCATTGACCAATTCCCCACCTTTGTGTGAGTTCCATTCCAATCTCATACTGGGGACAAATGTAAAAGTTGGTCATGCAACGATGATACTGATAGTCAACCCCAAACAGCCAAGTATGATTGCGATATGATGGTAATTTTGTCATACTTGCTTACCCTGAGTACACGCTGCCGATATGGCAGATATGGAGTGGGGTTGATGGCCCGTGACACCCCAAAGTAGCCTAGTTTTTAAACTTCAGACAGACCATGTGGAGACACAAATTGGCCATACCCAGGTGCAGAACATTAAACAAAACGAAAAAAACTCGATTTGCTCACTTTTTTTGGATTTGGGGTAGCAACGGGCCCTCTAAACTGAGGCTGGTTTGGTGGTCCAAAACCATACCCTGACGAGCCTGAACCACCAGCTGGGGAGCCCGTTGGGATGGTGTTGGATTCTGCTGGCGATTGCCAACTTACCAAAGGATTGTAGCAAGAACCCGAACGACAAACAAATCCGCCATTTTTTTTGAAGCTTGGAGGACATTATTCATGGCTGATTTCCAATGAAAAAGTTTCAGAACCAAGCCGTGGAAACTATTCAGATCAACTTTAGGAGAAACTCCAGGGCAGGTTGGTCCTTGGCAGAAATCAGGCCGCAGAGACCTTGTGGCAACGCTTCAAGCTGCTGTTCTCCAAGTGTTTCAGCTTCTGCACCTTGGTCAGCATTTGGTCAGATACCTGGGGCCTTGCTTCGGTTGGTTCGGGTGGTTCGGATAGATGGAACTTTGGAGGTTGGGTTTGAGTTTGCCCAGAATTTTTGATGTTTTCTGGATTCTGAGTCAGGTTTGATAGAATCATAACTTACACTCCCCATTCTGGCTAAAACTTGATGGAGAAGATCAACAGGTTTAACTGTTGACATCATTTAAGTTGAGAAACCGGCTGTCTAAGATTAGCCATGCAGTGATAGAGGAGCAATAGCTAAGATCCGAGTTTTCAGCAGGAAATCAGGGACTTCCATTGACAAGCACATGGCTTTGTCTGAAAATACCCAAAATCCCATGGTGAATCCTCATTTTCCATACTACAATAAATGGTCATTTGGGGAGTATATCCCACATATCCCATTTTCAGACGCAGCCACATTGGTGTTGATGACATCCGCATCAAAGCTGGCGGGAGGCACCCACTGCCATGACACGGGGCTGTGCTTCTGGTCCGTGATTATCTTTATGCAGGTGATCGCTGGGGCCTCAGTGATGTACCCCTGGTGGCAGATGCCGTGTTTGTTGGATCATCTTAAGATATCTTGAGCACTCTTGTTGATGCGTTTTTTTTCGGGCTGGATGATCACATTGATCACATGATCATATTTTTCTTTTCTGACCATGCTGTTCCAATACAGCATATATAGATGTGTTGTACATTTGAATCTGCGTCCAAATCATCCAAACATGCTTGGCGGCGAACAGTGACGTGTGTTCTTTGCTGCTTTGGTATTCCAGTTTTTTCGGCCTCATCTTTCACTGAAGAGGAGGTTTATAGGACACTCATGTTTTTTTTTGATCACCATCCGCTGCCATTTTTGATTTTGAGAATAGCCAGGAACTTGTCTGGTCATGATACATCTATAGATGGGAGATACCGAGATACCTTAGCGCTGGATTTTTTCACAACCATGATTTGCTACTTGGCTCCATCTTATTTTTGGTGAGAAACGACCCATTTTTTTTGTCTTACAGATTTTCACAATTTGTTGGTAGGTTTAACAGCCATTCTAGTTGATTGTATTCCTATCTCTGTTTTTTAAATGACATTTCTTGTTTCTTCAATCTGCATCATAATGGTTGCTTTATGACCTTTCTTTTTTAATAGGATGATCTTCCATGTCTGGTTCTAGTTGTAGGTATAGATCAGACCCCTCCCATCCAGTAAATTATAGACTGGGATAGCCCAGTTCATACTTGTGTTGAACATATATGTGTATATATATATATACATACATACCAACATTTACTGTACCTCGCAAGATATATGACATTATACACCATGGACATCCATGTATGGTGTGTGTGTGTGTGTGTGTAGAGAGAACTGTGATGATTCGACAAGTCTTGAACTGTACGTCGTTCTCAACATTTGGGCACCCCTTATCACCATTGGTTTCAATGATTAAACTGACAAGACATTTTGAATGCTGGCGTCCCTCATTTGAAGAACCCCGGAAACATGATATCCCCATGGCATCCCCATATGATTCTCCTTCCCTTACATCCCAGGTTAATACCCAAATTTGGATTCGCTTAATATCCTCCATTCAGCCAATCCAGAGGATATCCACATCACTACGCCTGTTAATGTGAAGTGATGTGGCAAACATCACCATTTCAATGGGTGGGATTGAACCCCTCCAAAATTTGGAAGTTTATTATTTGGCTTGCCACCAAAAAAAATCCCTGCCACTGAATATTACTTCCTTAGAAACCATCTTGAAGTATTGCTTTTTTTTTTTTAATTTTGGGTGACCATATTATCGAAGGAAGTTTAGAAGTGAAACTTCCGACAATATGGACAGTTGAAAAGCAGAGGTGAGAAAAGTCAGAAGTGAGAAGATCAGAGATGAGAAAGTCAGAAGAGAAGAGATGCAGGTGCGCGAAAAGGTAGGAAAGTCGCGAAACACTGTGTTTTTCCAATGTTTTGT
>BGPT01000453.1:196162-246509 GCA_003297045.1 Symbiodinium sp. clade C Y103 | reverse complement strand
GTTTGTTAGTTAGCTTGTTAGTTAGTTAGTCAGTCCGTCAATCAGTTAGTCAGTTAGTCAGTTAGTCAGTTAGTTAGGCAGCCAGATAGATAGACAGATAGATAGGCCGACGCNGATCTGCTCTGCCATCCATGACTCACAACAACTCACCTCTCCTATAGTGTGCTATTCCTGAAACTTCCGCCACCGCCTTGTGCGGTACTACTGGTATCTGTATCATACTTCACACTTCACCATGCATGGGATTACCATGTATCCTCCGGCAATCAAACATGGCTTGCTGGAAAATTCCCCATTTAGATCCATTTAGTTTTATGATTATCTCAGCATATCTCAGCCATAAACCTCCATGGCTGGTTCAGGGATTTCCCAGCCACGTTTGATGACCGGGGGGTATATAAGTAAAACAGGGGAAATTTCGAGCAACCCCTGCAATGGACATGAGGTCACTTTCAGTTCGAGACCGAAAGCAATTTCCAGAAGATGCGGTGCCGACTCTGACATGGTTTCCAGGTGCCAATTGCTTTTTTCAAATAGAGGGAGTAACAAAATCCTTTGACAAAAACGACTAGATTTAGAAGGAAAAAAAAACATCAGCAGAGAGAATCCAGATCTGCAGAAATGCACCATGTCATGCTGAGTTCACATCCTTGGCCCCCGAGCCATGCTGGTCGCCCTCCTACCTTGGAAGGGAAGAATTGCCTGCATCATTTGGGAATGCAGCGGGAAGTCGTGCCCAAAGGTTTAAGGAAATGCAACGTATAGCAGAACCAAGCCTATGAGTCCTATGACCTAGCGAATTGTCGGCTTGCATCACACAAAGTTGGGTGCCCTTAATTGAATCTAGTTGCATCCATGGAAAATTAAGCCTAAAATCTAGAGGTGTCATTTCATTTGAAACCCACTGGGAAAACCGTATGTCGTATAAGCACTCTGAAATAGTTTCATTGTATACAATCTAACACAATCTACACAATCGTAACTTCTTTGGCTTATCATTTTGCAATATCGACGCCTGCCTGCTTGTCTTCATGCGATCATTAGCTGCATTGATGTGTGGAATTACTTCTGGCCTTAATTCCAGTGATATCCTTTTGGGATCTTTTGGGGAAAAAAGGTCCGGCTTGGTCTACCACTCATGATCATTTGCCAGATTCGGGATTGTCCCTCTATCAATCCACCAACCAGTGGAAAAAGAACATTCATGATCATCGATGAAAGCCGCTTTCCCTTTTTCTGCTGGTGACATTACCCACCTTTTCTTTGAAATTTCCCCATGTCATGATGATGTATGCCCTTTCATGCATGTACGGAAAAGAATACAGTTTCCCGTAAAGTTGAAGAACCGGAGAACGCCTCATCCATCCAGCTCACAGCGGCTGTTGCTGTTGAAAAAATAATTCCCTTTGGTTTCTCATTGGCATCAAACATCATCCCAGCAATACGGATGGGATAAACAAATTGAAAACTTGTAAAAAACAAAACTCAAAATTTTGTTGTATTTCGTTAGTGCATAGCGAAATCAGAATATTTCCTCATGGATCATAGTGATATGGGAAATCTCTCCCTTTTCCGCACCTGGTGAGACACCTCTTC
The DNA here is from genome assembly GCA_003297045.1 of Symbiodinium sp. clade C Y103. Lineage (NCBI taxonomy): Eukaryota > Dinophyceae > Suessiales > Symbiodiniaceae > Cladocopium > Cladocopium sp. clade C. The sequence goes on along the minus strand of BGPT01000453.1, from coordinate 244,913 downwards.
TCAAGCTCACTGGGAGCATCCTGCATGTCGATTATCCCAGTGGATCTCGGCTTTTCATAATACCATCAACCTAACATCTGGCTGAATCATAAGAATTCACGAACCTGAAAATAGCTATTTTAAGGCCGTTTGCATATGATCTGCGGCCTTAACCATCAACAATGTTGCCTTAACCTGCCTTAAGCCTCCTGAAAGGGGGATATATGATACATGATGATACATGATGATATATGATATGCATCGATACTTTATTCCAATTCATGTTTGCCAATTTACAATACCTCCATTCGGAAAGCCAATTCATGAATAGATCCAATACCAATATCTTCCGCCAGTGAGGTCGGCATGGCAATGTGGTTCATCTTGGGGCTACCATGGACTCATAGTTTATTTAACAAATATATGTTGAGAGAAATGGGATATCATAGGAATATAATAGGAATTCAATTTGTCTCCATACTACGGACTCAACTTTCCGAACTCTGAAGTAAAAAACAGCTGTCTCCGGAGTTAGCGAAATCATGTTAAACCCTTTATGTCAAACCATATATTCTATAGCTTGGCAGTTTTGATTATATAGGTCTCTTGGCTTGGCACCGAACCTGGTTTCCCATAGATCAACCCAATGCACTGAACTCCCGGCGTGGCGGCGGTGTTTTGTCTTTCGCCTGCAGATGCTGTTTCTTGATGGGAAAAATGCGGAGATTTACATTGTTTTACCATGGGATTCTGGGGTACCCTCTTTTCAGATAAACCCATATTCTGGCTATGTTTAGTATAGCAGTATCATTTTGTGACTATGAAATATGTATTTCAAAACAGTTTAAATCCATCTTCGGAGGTATACGCAATATCCCCATGATAAGTGGTGCCTTCACCAATTTTTATGGAACAAAGCTCCCATTACTTGAAATTGCAATTCAGAGGAATTTGTTCATTACCCACATGAAATGAACACTAGTGCAAGTTTGGAAAGTTTGAGCTTGAGGGCTTACAGTACTTTCGGCAAACACAAAATGTCGCGATGACAGCTGATGCTTGAAAACTCTTGCAGCAAAGGGATATCAAGAAGAAAGCCCACTGGTGTTCGTATCTGCGAAGCCACTACCAAAGGTTATTCCAAGTTATCCCGAAGTCCCCAAGATGTATAGCAAACCCCAAAAAGATAGAAAGCAAAATCATATCAAGATTGTGGTAAACGACATTCCTGTCTTTTTGGTGGCTACGAATAAAATCAGCGTTAAACCCGGACTTGTGGGGAGGTCACATTGAAGATACAGCAGAAGCTAATAGAAGCTACTTGGACTTCCAGCTTGGTCCTGCGACTTCTGAAGCAGCGTCACAGCGCTGGGTACAAGGTGGGGCCCCTGCACTAGCTAAGTTGGCGAACATAACTATACAGTGTAACTAGGGTTTATGGTGCATTTATACATATCGAACTAGTTGCTGGGGTTCATACACCAACAGATAATCGCGGGGGCACCACCTGGTATTGATCTTCAAGGACCTAAGTTCGCACACTCACTATGAATCTGCTACAGACCAGGAGTCAACTTTAGATGTGGGCTGCATGAAGGGAGGTACGGAAGATAACAACTCAGAGACTCAGAGGTGTGATACTCGTTTCTTGGTAAAACTAGGGGAAGACCGTCCAATGGTGGAGATACATGGAGATACCCCATTTCTAGACAGACCCAAATTCCCCTCTCCCTGGCCCTCCCCTTTTTCGAGATGCTATGATTGGTGGGATCTGTGAAACCTTCGCTTTCAGTCGACCCTGAGCTCAGGAACCCACCGGTGTTCAGGATGTTGCTACATGGCACCACTTAGACTGATGGCCCAGAAGAAAGCGGAAAAAAAAAAGGTTCTTAATCTGAAAAGCGTAGGAGATGATTGTGATTACACCTGCTTTGAACCTATCTGGCTGAATTATGTGTCTGCACTAACCTAAAAAATAGCAAACATAGTCATTTGGGGATGATTCCCGAATCCTAACCTAACCATCATCCCAGTGACGGAAAACAGCGAGGTCATTGCAATCTATCCAGAAGCTATGTCTAACTCGGAGCTGATTGGGATTTGATCACTGACTCTACCCCAGTTTCAGCCGAGGCCATTTTTTAAAGTGCTCCAAGGTCGCTGTGGAATCCGTAATACGGGCTACAGTACAAAGTTGCAAGCGGTGCTGTAGGTATAGTTTCAAGGAAAATTATCTTAAGAATTAAGAATGTCTTTAGAACCTCTTGAGTCAGCTAGATTGTGCCGATTGACTTAGGGCTGTGGGGTGAAAGAAATTGTACCTCAAATCTTTTAAAGCCTCGAGGTGCAACATTCAATCTGTCAGCTTGAGTGGGCTGAAGTTTTCGATCCAATGGGCAACTCCTTCCCTGAGATTCAAGAAATATGAAGAAACTATGGCTGGTTCCCATCTCAGAAAAGCCTTTGGCTTTTTCGATCTTGCTCGACCCATTCGGTGCTGTGATCGGCAAAAGGTCACACTGCAACGTTTTGATTCACCAAAAGAGGTATACCGTCTGGTGTCATCAAACGTGGCAAACGCTAAACAAATCCTCCATGTTCGAGGATTTTCATGGATCTTCCCACTCAAAGCCTCTTTTTCGCTCGGGTATTTCCCAGTGGCCCGCCACGTGAACGTTTGATGACACCGGAGGGTAGGATGTTTCTGACATGTCACTGCACCGATCAGCGGATTTGGCAGCTCCAAATCCAACGGAACTGGACCACTTGAGTGTTCAAAACCCTCTTCGTTCCTTGAAATAGAGGTTGATTAAGAGCGGGATTCCCATAGTGGATGATGATAATATATGATGGTAATCCCCAAAAATCCCATAGTGTATGATGATTAATAATATGGTAATCCCCCAAAAAATATGGATAATTACAGTAGTATTATAATAGTCTAACCCGCGAAGCAATCAAGCCCAACAAGGGTTTTGAACACTGAGAAGCGTGGCTTCAGTCGTCTTCATCACTCGCTTCTTCGTCATCACCATCTTCCTCGTCCTCCAGCCCTTAGATTGTGTCACAGGTGACATATGGCTGTGTCTGAAACTATGGTGCATCCCCCAAATGGTTAATTTTAATCTATTCATCTATTCAATATTATGATTAACTATGGGATTTCAGGAATTTCCCATTTCAGACAAGCAGATCTTAGTGGTATCCGTCCCAGCATGGGAATCCGCCAAGGACTGGCAATCTGGCGCTCCCATGATCCTTTGATAAAATGGGGGATCCCCAGTCGTCACCATAGGTTTCAATACTTAGTCATGGTCCTCCCTGACTTGGATGATGCAAGAGGGTACCCCCATGACTTAGGCAACTCGAGACATCATGTGACATCATCCCAGGCGATTCGGCTTCCCTTTGAGTGCCCAGGCCAATCTTTCTACTCGAACCGGGCTCTTTCCCCGTCACGCGGCGGTAGATGGGGCCCTGAAGCGATGGCGCTTTCATCTGTTGCAAGGTGGCACCCTGTAGATGTATCGTGATGTATCCACCATAAACATTCATAAACCCTATAGAACCTTAGCTACATACTTAGCTCACTATGAGGTGCCACTTTGTACCTCGATGTGTGTCGACCCTTCAAACCAGCCCGTTGTGAAAGATCACGAACCGTGGATGTGGATGATTGTGGATAGCTACATCTCGATTTGTGCACCAAGAGCAATACTAAAGGCCACAGGAGCATTCAGTGGCTCAGGTGGAGAAATTCGCTACCTGACGGCAGCTATTGCCCTAGATTCGTTCTGCGGATGGGAACGAGAGACACTGTGCCAATGGTCAACTGGCGTGCCCCAGAGACATCCGCCACTCAGAGTTTGCATTGCATGGCATTCCCACCTCAAGCCTGCCCAAAATTGCAGGGCTGAAACACAAAGACAACCTTTTTTTTCCATGTGGGTACAAACTTGGTTTGATAGATTTCAGGGGGGTAGATGAATATAATATAATACAACTATAATATTGTATATATAGACATCGATGATGTGATCTCTTTCACTTGGAGGCACACGCCTTTGTGTCCAGCAAAACCTTATAACAGGAACGAGACTGCATGAGCACAGAACGCCACACCAGCATCAGCTGACATGGACAGCTACCAGTGGCAGCACTGGTGGCTCGGCTCCGCATCTTCTGCGGATGGGAACGAGAGACATCTGCAGGGTGTAAAAGCACCGCAGGTCCCAGAGTCATCCGTGATCTACACCGGAACTGGGTAAATTCATATGTATATATATATATATATTTATTTATATTTACATATGTGCATGTATACATGCTATATATATATATTGAACTATGTATATGTATATGCATGTGTATGTATATCTATATAATATATCTGTAGTTTACATATGTTTATATTCCTACTTGGAGGTGCAGTTCCAGTTATAAGTGGATATATCACCATAGTTGTAGGATATTGTAGGAGTGTTATAGGCTTTTGATCCCAACTTAATTACAGGGTTTATAACCATGGTTATAGCATGCTATAGCATGCTATAGCCATTCATAACCCCAACTGCAGCCGCAAGTAATCCAGGAAGCCGCGTGGCCATTTGGAGGATCATCCCACTGATCGTAACTGGCTAACCATAGCTAGTTCACGCAGTAGTATATGGGATAACCCCACGGCTTGGGGACTTCCTCGCTAGGGGTATGAATCGGTTACCGATCCGGGATGATCCTCCAAGTATTCTCCAAATGGCTACTTGAATCCGGAAAATGATGACCAATCATGATCAACCATCAAAATTCATGGTACCCTATTTTCAGACACACCCACATCTGTCCATTAAGAAGTGGAATCATGAGCCCAGCGAGCGAGTTTTAAACGACTCCTATTTCCAAAGCATTCCAAAGCTATTTCAACAAGGTCTCCACTTGAAGTACTCCCAGGTAGTCACTTAAATCATCCATCTGTTTTAAATCCCATGATTTCTGCTTCAGATCCTCATATTTCATGGTTAAATCCGAATCATTGAGAGTAGAATCTTCATGTTTGATCATGTTCGATCATTTTCAACAGTCAGTCCGATCTTGATGTTTAAGTCCCAAGGGTTGCATGGGTGAAATCATGTGAAATCCGATTTTTTGTTGGATTTCGTCCACACGCTTGATGATCAAATCTTAATTGTTTGAGGTGAAAATCGTCTCCATGAGGAAATCCCCATTTGATGGTAAGAAGGTGAGAAGAGCAACAAAAATGGTGAACAGTTAATTACCGGCCAATGAAAAATCCCCTAGACTTGGAGGTTTGAAGCTGGGAAAATCCTCTATGAATCGGCCATTTTCCAGCCACCCACCTTTGATGACCGGATAGTAAATCCCTAATTTTTGATGGACTCCCCCATTTCCGCTGCTGTTCTCCCATGTTCCAACCAGCTTGAGGAGCCGCACCGCTAAGGCCCAGTCTAACCACTGGTCACGACTCCTAAGACACGTACCAACCAATTGCCGGCATTTTTTATGGGCAAAAAACGTTGAAAAAAGATGACTTAACCGTTGCATTCTATACTGTAGATGTTTAGAGTATATGAGAAAATACAGTGTTTCAGTTTTAATGATGTTCGAAGATGGTTTCAACAATGGGATGGTTGATGGGGGTCCGTCCACTTTGAGACAACCCCATATTCATCCATGGGGATGCTTCATTTGACCCGCGACAACCCAAGGGTACAGTAGAAGGATATCGAGGGAATTTCAATCGAGTGAGGGTCAGAGGTATTCTTGAAGGGGGTATTCTTGAAGGGGGGGAAGTATCATGCAACAGAAAGTAACTCCGAAAGTGGGGATAAAAGATACAAGAAAGCCTTCCAGCTGAAGACAACATTGGCAATTCTTTCAATAATTGGTCCCATCCCAATTCTGCTTTCTATTATCCGCACCAATGGTAAGTACAGTAATGATACGAGTAGGTATACTAACATGATTGCCAGCAGCCATTCTTTTAACCTTGCGCAGGAATGCCAGAAACGGTCGCGCAAAAGACATGCCAGCTTTGATGATTCGAATGCATCCTGCATTCCTTGATGTTCCATCTCTATGTGTGTGTGGCTCAGAAAGGGTTGAAGCTCTTGACCTGTGTAGTCTTGCTGTGTGTCAGCAATCCTTTGCATAAACGCGGCATTAAATGCGCTTTTGTCCAAGAATGGGGGATACCTCCAAATGGCCATCAAATAACACGGAAAACAATTTTCTTGACCATGTGGTTGTAGGGTATCCCCCATGCTCAAACAAACCCAATTAGTTTCCTCTTGTATGGTTGACCACTAAAAGAATGTCTACGCAGTGGAGTAGAGGCTAAGAATTCAGTTGGCGAGATGATCGATTTTTTGGTAAATATACCTCCAGGTATCCGGCCACATCACTATAGTTGCCACAGAAATTCATTCTTGTCATTTAACCAGCTTTACGAAAAGACCCATCTCTTTCTGCTGTGTCTGGGATGTGACTGCTTCCAGTGGCGATTGGCTCCACTTCTACCGTTAATCCAATCAGAATACCATGTACATATAGTATAGTGTAATATATTACACACCTATTTGGAATGTTGCATGGGAGGTATTCTAAACCATCCCGAGAAAAATTCGGGGAGCTCACCACATTGCCACTTGATCGATGTCCTGTTTTGTTCCTTGGCTGAGCCAACAAAACCTTGCTGAACCACCTCACCAAACACGAATTCAAAACCTGGCCAAATTTCATGGCCAAAAGGAATGCACCCCTCGGGTAAAACTGATGGGTGTCACGGTGACCATGGACCGTAACCAAACCCTTGAGCCTGGGTCGTCATTTGACCGACAGAAAGACTCATTGAATTCAAGAATTAAAACGGAGGTTTCCAAAAGTCATGGGGTTAACCTAAATCATCCAAGTCATGGATGACCATGACTTCGTATTGAAACAACCATGGTGACTTACCACTCCCCCCATGACTTAAGAAAGCTCCACATGGATTCGAATGGCGCTTGAAAGGGCGCATGTCATGAAATCGCAAAGGCTCGGAGCCCTTGAAACTGCAAATCCAACAGGCGTTGCCCAGACTGCCACATCTCCTTGGTCAACGGATTGTTCAGTCGAGATAGGTACAAGATCTTTAAGAGGCTTGAAATCACCTTGATCACCATATTCACCCTCTTTAATCACCTACATCAAATACCATCAAATACCTAATATTTAATATGTAGAATAAAATTATATCATATATCATATTTGTATTATTGTGATATAATATTGCGTCATCATATCGTATATTATCATATACATAGCATATATCATATACATAGTTGTAGACACATAAATATATAATTATATATATATATATACATAGTTATATTAATTATAATATATAATTATATATATATACATACATTGCATTTAAGTAGATATTTGACTTCCTGCGCCAAAAAAACTCCTGGCATAACTCGGTACCACGCTTTGCACCGCACCACCTACAGCCGCGCCACCACACGCTTGGAAGATGCCACGAGGATATTTTGACCATCCAACAGCTGCGCGAAGAGAACGAAGTCGCCTGCATGGCGAAGGATGACGACTTGAGGCTGCAAGCCCAAGGCATAAAATGAATGGTGAATTCATGTGAATTCACTATAGTTGCAGGTTTCTATCCCAACTTATAAGGCTTATTGGTGGTATACCCCTGGTGTTACAAACATCAACTGCACCCCAACTGCACCCCTTCTTTGAGAGACCTTCGGCTTAAACAAGGGCAAGGTTGGGATGATACAGCCATGACATCAACTGTTTCAACCCCCACCAGTGCTCCAGCAGTGGAGGAGTAGTGCAGCGAATGGAAGGCATAGACAACGATGTACGATCACAAAAGTCGTACTACATTTACTACATCGGGATTCTCTCAAAATTCTGGGGAAAAAAAACTAAATCCACGGATTAGGCCATAACTGGGGATATAGCCCAGTTGCAGACACAGCCATATTTAGATGATCAACACGCCATGGTCATCATTTCCATGATCATCAGCCATCAGCATGCTGCGGCGCCTGTTTGGATCGATGCCAGGCATTCTTTGCTGGCGATGCACCAAAGCTTCACTCCACCTCGGGAAAATGCCAAAAACTGATGCTTTGGAAAGTGGGTTTGTCTGAGGGGATACCTCCAGTTATGGTCATTTTGATAGGGAAAATGAGTGCAAATGATGATAATCCATTGGAATTGGTGGTACACTATTTCGAGACCCAAATCATTTGGGGGGTGTTAGGGATTCCCACAATGATACGTCTTGTGCCGGCCAGGAACAAGTTGAATTCAGCGTCCCTATTCGTTTTTGATGCTTTTGAATTGTTGCTGGTTGTTGGTTGACACCAAACATACCGTCTGGGTTCCGTCTGGTACTCAAACATGGCTTGTGCGAAAATCCCCCATCTAAGTCGATGATCTTCCCACTAAAACAGTCATTGCTTGGGGATTTCCTAGCCAGTCATCATAAACCCCATTAACATTTAGATCCATAGATTATAACTATTTATGAATATTGTAATGGTAGACAACATATCCCTACTTAACATCCATTCACAACCGTTGTATTAGTCTATCTGGGTACTGAACCTGCAAATCAACAGAATCCCAGGCCCACCACGTGCAACTTCCAAGGTACTACAGTTGTTCATGATATTAAAAACTTCCTCAGTGGAGAACCGGCCAAGCGGGCAGCGCAACACACATTGGAAATCCCCAAGGCCTTACGTGTAATGTCCCCAGAACTTTCAAAGCCTTTATGCACCCCTTGGGCGGAAAGAACCCCCTGCATCCATCCTGGATGGATTCTGATACCGTCATCCCAACTTGGGAGTAGTGCCAGCACTGAGGGAACAATGAAGAGTCTTAAATGGTGTGAAAGGGCCAAGAGTTGCAGGCGATTTTGACTAATCCTGTTGGGACTAATCTTGAAGCATCACTTTCCAGAATTTAGAGGCTGCATGTGGGGATTTGCACTTCAAACTAAAGGTAATGGTGTCCAAGAGAAAGAACACATTTCCAGGCAGTCGATTCAGAATTTCAAGGCTTACCGGTGAGACTCCATTCCTGACCCTTATTGCTGTTGCATGAAATGAATGAGCTAATACATCATCATATGAGTGTGTCTGAAAATAAGGCCAGTCAGATGGGGAAAATCATTATAATCCATTATAATCCAGGATAATCCATTGGAATTCTGGATTTCCCATAATTTTCAGACGAAACCATATATCTGTGAACTTCCCGTCCCTTGCTACCCTCTGGTGACTGGGAACCAGGCACGGAAATGGAAGTTCCACTTGTTTATCTGAGAATTACTTGCAAATGAATAGAAATGCTGGATTGTCCATTGCCAGGTCAAATTACCTGAGGGATCCTGGGGGTACATCATTCTAAACGCACGCAAAGTAGATGTTTGAGTCAACTTGAGGCCCTTGAAATTGCACGGCTTTCGGTTTTTACTGGCGAGATCCCAACTCTTGTTGCTTGGATTTTCGTGGAGTCATCCCATGTGGAAAGTGTTGGTGAATTAGTGAAAGTATGCTTAGTGGTTCACCCGAGTTGGATGCTAACCCCAGTTAGTACATGTTACTACTGGAAAAAACTCTGCTATTTACCACTGGGCTTATAAGCCGCTTCCTAACTGGTTTGTTTGTCCCTCTATGATTGGTCAAAACATTGTTGATCCAGAGCCACATTTTTCGCGGATAAATCATGGTTTTTCATGGCGAAATTCCCGTTCTTCATGGTTTCCATCCCAATGGTTGACCCACCACGGCTGGGTTACTCGTCCGCATCCGTAGGCGACAAGCAGACGTTCTCCGTCACGGCTAAACCTCGGAACCGGAGTCGTGGGTTAACGCTTTGGGGGGGATGGAGGAATTACACAAAGTAAGGGTGTGTGTGTGTGTGTGTGTAGCTTAGAGCTTCTCGTTATATACATATATATATATAAGAGAGGGGCGGGTCCCCAGCCCGTGCAATTTGCATAGAAAACGCAGGTTTCTCAGAAGTCACCTTTTGTGATTTGTTGTTGCCTTCTGCACAGTGTTTATGCATTGTTGACATCATTGTCTTGGTTGTTTTTCACATGTGCCTGTGCGCGCGAGCCTAAGCTTGTGTACGTAGTAGAAAAGGCACTCTCACCCATCCATCTGCTTATTGGGCCATGGCTGTGGAAGCCGAAAATATGACCTATGATGATTTGAAAGAAGTGACTGATGNCTGATGGGCTGACACTGCGCAGCATTCCTGCCACTGTGTCTCCAGAATTGCCCAGAGGTTGCTTTGATTGGTTGGCCTTTCCAAAAGATGAACTCAACTCATCTGAATGCCCCATGGTCCACTTCTATGATGTCATTGTCGGCTACCAGGGTGAGATTGATTTCCATGCACTGGGAACAACGTACAAAAATGCCATAGAGAAGCATGACNCATGGTCCACTTCTATGATGTCATTGTCGGCTACCAGGGTGAGATTGATTTCCATGCACTGGGAACAACGTACAAAAATGCCATAGAGAAGCATGACTTTCAGCTGCTTCCCTCACCCTTTGGTCTGAAGAACCAAGTCCCTGGAAACGCACAGATGCAGATAGTCTTTCTGATATATAAATGTATTGTGTATATGTATAATATTCATATGGGCTTTGATATATTATACACATGCATAGCTTACGTATACATCTACAGTTTATAGTACATGTATGTATGCGCATGCATGCATGATCATGCATATATATATATATATATACACGTGTAACGGAACACTAGGAACGTGAATCAACAATGACTGCAGTTAGCTAACGCAGTCAATGGGATGGCTCAAGTCAGGGGATACCGCATGGTTTACTTCAAGACCCACTTTATGGCTATAGTCCAATTGCAAGGGATTCTGATCCACCTAACTGCTTCCCCCCAATAATAAATATCCCTAAATGATGAGACCTCCAAGATGAATTATCCACTGCTAGACTAGGGTCTATTGGGGGTATCTAAGATTCTTGGGAAGGGATTCCAAGGGATTCCTACCCAGCTCGACAAGCTCAACACCTCAGCAACTGTTTGGATATGTCAATATCTTGGCATCCACCTTTCTGGGATGAATGAATCAATGAATACTTGGTGACTCACCCCATTTAAAGTAAGTGGGTTCGAACAGCAGCTATAAGTAAGGTAAAATGGGTAAGTCCACTTTTGACTTGAGTGAACCAACCCACTTAGTATTCCTGGGTAGTTCGCCACCAAGTAGCCATCTGTACCTGGGATGTTCACAATCCCCATTTTTCAAGCAGCAATCGTACCACCCGAGCGGAGACATAGTGGTCAAGTGGGCTATATGGATCAAAACCCTCCTATCCAGCTCACATCAAAGTAGCTGGGATTTATCGACATCCTCCAAATATGGTCGCCTGCCAGATACCTGTCCTCGTGTCTAGCTTTGCACCTCCCCAGCTTCCACCAGCAATTCCAGCCAAAGTGCTGCATGCAATGAATGGATCCTGCAAGCCCCCAAGCCAGGGGCTGGTCATAGGTTTGTCAGGGTACCCCCCTCACAGGGTACCCCCCTCCCAGCATTTCAGCAATTCGAGGCCCCTTGTTTCAAATCCAACATTAGAGGGGGGGGCAGGTCGCGCAAGAAATTCGCACCCCAACACCTCATAAATGAACACTGCATCACGCTAGTGTCAGATTCCAACATTTTGAATTTTATACGGTCTTTGAATTTGCTACAAGAAAACACAAGTTTGAAAACACTTCATAACAATGTCAAACTCCAGGATTTAAATCATTTTGTCATTTTGGCATTTGGACTTAATGCCACTAGTTTGGAATCACGTCATACCAGTGTCAGATTCCAGCACTTGTGTCACCTAAGGCATTAACCTGGAACGTCGCAAGGAAAACAGAAGATTTCTTTGCACTGCTGTTACTGGCAAATCATCATCCGCACCCAAGGGTTGGCTCAATCATTCTCTCAAGAATCGTTTCCTGTTGTGCGGTGATAGTTGGTGATGTGTGGTTTCATGACAAGATCCAGGCAAGAGCCAAGAATTCCAGTTGATACGGTTTATTAAGTTGGTTTCCTTTTATGTGGGGATAATTGGTGATTTCCATTCTCATGGTTAGACCCAAACAAGAGCCAAAAAACATCCACTAATCAGGCTTATTAAGGCTTATTAGTGAAACATGCAAACCTTCATGATAAGGCTTAATAAGGCTCAATAGATGCCTAATAGATGGAAACCAAACTACATGTTAGTTCCAGGGGGGGGGTAGCCTGTCAGGGGGGTAGTCTGTCTCCCCTATGAGCTGGGCTCGGAGAATTGGAGATTTACCTCCAATAGATGGCCATATTCTAATGGGGAGAATGATTATTAACCAATGGAATGAAGAGGGTTTTCCCATAATTTGTAGAACATACCCAGGACCCAGGCCGGGATCAAATACTCCCCGAAGATGATCGGAACTTTCTGTAGTATCCTATTTTCATGACTAATGTGAAGTCATGGGTTCATTTTCTCTGATGTTCTTCTCGAAGTCACAGGATGTCACAGGCTAGCAGAGGGTACCGAGGACGCTCCTGCATGGTCGTTGATGATGGAGTCGCAGCTTCCAGAATCTGTACACCAAACCTCAGCCACTGGAGCAATGGATCAAAATATAGCTATATGGGGGTTTCCTAAAATGGGGGTACCCAAAAATGGATGGTTCATAATGGAAGATCCTATTGAAATGGATGATTTGGGGGTACCCCTATTTTAGGAAACCTCCATATAGGCTAAGCTAATATCATGTAGTCTGAACAACATCAAAAATCACTGCAAAATTGATCTGATATGTGCCAAACCTGAAAATATAGTAAAATATATGGGGAAGTAACATACAGGAACCCTAAATGTCTGCCGTCTTGCAAGAGATTTCTACTTCCAATGGGCCCTCCCTTTTGAGCAATCTGGATGGTTCACTACCTCAGCAAGATTTACAGGGCTTGGTGGCCAATCAGGTTGTTCTGGTTTTAAATCCTAGGTCTGTTTAAAGCCTTCGGGTCGCCCCAAACAATGCGGATAGTTGGTGCCAGAAACTGATCAGGTTGTAGAAGTGGATCTTAGAGTTTGAGACACGCCCACATTCCTGGAATGCTTCGTGTTTCACCAATTCTCAACGCGAGCAACTACAGGTAGTGGCTAGTAACGGGACTGTGTGGCCACAAGTGAAACCCATATCGCTGGAGAACTGGGGTGGTCTTTGAACCGAATACAATCTTAGAATCACTCTGGATCTCCGAACAAACACACCAAATTCGCTTGAACTTTGAGAATTGAATCACGGGAAGAAAAGCTACCTATGTACGTACAATAGGGACCTTAAATCAGGTGAGCATGCCAAATACATACTAGGAAGGTAGTCTAGACTTTCTACCACAAAGTTCAGATTGAAAAGGATACTCCTTGAACTGAGTCGGAACTTGTGAAATTTATAGTAGCTGAGCAGGTTTAGACGGGATTCCCACATTGATAAATTGCATGTCTCCAGAATCGAAATCCTCCTCAAACCACTTGGCATACCCCACGTTTAAACAAATCCCTATTTTTTCGTGGTGAAATCCCTGTTCTTCATGTTTAAATCATTTAAAATCCTTATTTTTCATGGTGAAATCCCTATGTTTCATGATCTCCCAATTGTTCATCATTCAGTCCCCATGTTTCATCATTTTTCCAACTCCCACCGTTGTTTGCCGTAACCAACGGTCCAAGCCGCGCGGGCCGTGACGCCCGATGCGCTGGCGATGAGGTCGCGGCTCAGAGCTAAGGCGCGGATGCCGTCGAAGTGGCCATGCCTCGGGGTGGCCAAATGGTCCATTTATGGTGGATTTATGGTGATATATGGGGGTTTCCTAAAATGGGGGTACCCAAAAATGGATGGTTTATAATGGAAAATCCTATTAAAATGGATGATTTGGGGGTACCCCTATTTTAATATAATGATAACGGAATCATGGAAGTATGGGAATAGAACGGAATACTTCACTAGACTGAAATCAGGCGATTCTGGGATGATTCTTATAATTACTAACCATCATTTCAGTAAGATTGCAGTGAGGTCGTTATAATTTATCCAGATATATCTACAAAGTGGTGCCCCAAAAACAATAGCTACAGTTGGTTTAGAACTACCTAGGTGAATTCTATGGTTTTTGGTAGGTATAAAGAACTAGTCAAAGGGGGGAAACAAAACCAACTTCGAACTGGGGGGCACCACATTGTACGCATTCTCTATGTATATCATTGTCTATCTATATCTAATCATCCAAAACTAGATAGAATATGGGATGTTCAATCATATTCTGATGTTTATGAGATGTTTTTTTGGACATGTCCATATACTATCTGCTACAAAATAACTATATAGATTTGTATGGGTATAGTTTGGTATGTCTTTGATTATCTATGAGTCTAGGGCGACAAAACATGATACAACCAACCGTTGGGAGACAATGGATAGATTTTAGAGAAGCATATGGTATTTTTGATAACCACCATTGAACATACATATATCCATTTTTTCTTGCATTGATTGTTATTTATAGTTTACTAAGCTCAAAAAGTTTGGCCATTTCGGGGATGGTTGTCCTGATCCGAATCATCATCTACAGTCACATCGCAGTGAGGACGTTGTAACTCATCTGATGTGTATGTATATGGGCATTGTTTGGTGAAGTTCTTCATGCGGTGTTTTGTGAGATGCTATAAACATGTATTGTTGATGTGTGTAAGTGAATACTTGGATGAATTTACGGAAAAAATGTTACCAGAAACCACTATTAAAAAAGGGTCTTGTAATTTGTCCCTTCAAGTCTGAGACTACTTGGATGTTGCTGACTGGGGATACTCGTCCCAATAAGCTGGTGGTCCATAAAAATCATGGCTCAACCATCCATTTTATAGGGGCCACTCTGGTTCCAGGTGCATGACTTCATGTTTGTTGGTTTACATTTGATCACCATTTTTCTTGAATCGTTTCAAACTTTCCCCATGCTTTGACCAGGTTTTCCCATGCTTTTGGCCAGCGTCACATCCCTTGTGCCGGTAGTGCCATATTTTAACTTTCGAAAATGATCACTTTTTGTGGGGTAACATGGGGTAACCCAAAAGAAGTAGTCAACCAGGGTTTACTACTCTGGGGTTGAGAAGTCCATAATTCATCCCTAGATTTCTTGGGCAGTCCGGCTGATCCTTTCTCTAAGACCAATCCAAGTCCAGGACCATCGAATGATGAAGCTCATGCAGCTGGGTAGTAGCTCTTTGAACCATGAAACATTCCAAATATAACGAGGCAACAAACTTACCTTACCTTACAGCTTCATCCTGGTGATGACCACAAGTGCTAGCTACATCCTCATCTTGGTGAAGCCCCCAACTGTTCTTGCTATCTGTTTTACAAAGAGTCGAATCTCCTGCAAAAACTGCGAAATTTCACCCACTCTCCAGCTAAACTGAGTGACATCACGCACTCAAACGATGCTAAACTCACCATTTCCCAAGACTTTCCAGGCTATAAAAATAATCCAGATCCATGCCAACCATCCAATATAAATCTGGTGAGTTTTGATCCGACCATCCAGTAGCCCCAGGTGCAAAGTCCTCAAACACTTCCAGTTGTCCTCCTCGCGCTGCCATAGTCGCACGCTGCGATCCAACGCGCCGGTACAAATGCGCTCGCCTGAGGGTTTTTTTTAAGCATGGAAAATCCGTGGGATAGTGACGGATAGTGTGGCAGGGAATGGGATCTGATGTAAGCCACGTAAGTTGGTTTAAAACATTTTGAGACTAGGATCACTGGGATTTACGGTGGGTCTACAGTTGGATGGGTGAAACTAAACCAATTTGTAACTGGGCGGCCCCATCTTGTGTGGTTGATTCTATGTTTTATTGGGATGATTCAAGGGAAAATCTTGCCTGGAGACCATGGTTTGCCCATCAAATACGGCAGTTTATGGCAGTTTCGGTAGAATTGCACAAAGACCTATGAATTTCAGCACTGGGTTGAAAGTGGATGCTGAGCAGCCACAACGGGACCATCCACAGGAGCACAAAGCTGTACCAAAAAAAAATCCATGGGATTTCATGCTCTTCGGAAATTTGCTGTAAATTGGGGGTATCCAGAAGTATCCCCGAACCAAAACTACCACACGACTGGGCCACTGGGCAGCCCGCACCCGTTGGAAAGCACACCGCCGAGAGCACCACAGCGCTGTGGCCCTCTAGGGATGCGATGGGATCTGCTCGTTGCAGGTTCCAAATCCTGAGAGATGGTGGATTTCATAGTCCCATCCACCCTTCACATGAAAAATATCATTTTATTACACCCGCTAGAAACGATGATTTTTGATAGGGGGCCTTATATACAGATGTTCGAGACCATGGAATCCCCATCTCTTACCCAGTGAATCTCACAGAGGAGAGCAGTGTAGGGGTGACCTGTTCAAACTCCTACAAGGTGGCGTCCCCCGAAGTCAGTTGATTTTATAAACCCCATTGACTATATAGATATAATATCCACCATAAACCAAAGTCATCCTACTACCTTTAAACCAACTTAGCTACCTAGGGGGGCACACATAGTAGAATACAGGCATGGTCCTGCCTTGCGCATGACCTCAGGTTGGATAAGTCCATATCAAAATCGTCCCAATCTGGGTCGAGTTGCAGTTGTACCCCCACTTTCAGCAACCCCACCATCCAAGGCTCTTTGGAGTTTCATCCGCAATACTCAGAACGTCTTCGCTCTGAGGAATGAAAAGTGCTTGGAGGATGTAGACGTTCCTGGACAGAGGTGTAGCAGCTAGAATATCAGAGCGGCAGAGTTGGCAAGGAGCTCACTGATTTGAACTTTGGGAAAGTATACATGTTTTGTTTGCTCTCTGCTAAATATTAGTTACTAGTTCTCTTGCATTCCAGGCACTGAAACCCCGTGGTACCGCCAAAGAATCATCTGGGTGCGCAAGAATGATACCGATGGACCCTTAAACTTCTTAATCTTTTGCACGTATCACTGAACAATCCAATTTTAGGAGTAGATCATGCTGAACCATCATACCCAAATATCAACTTGAACATAACTTGAACTGTTTTGAACTGATACCAATAGATCTAAGATGATCCAGTTGTGGATACAATGACTTGAGTCACAACATGTCACGTTGCCCTCCAAGTCGATCTCCCCTGAAGGGCGTATGCTCCAAGCTTCTCCCGGTGCCAGATGCACGTCCCAGTCTTTACCTTCCAAACCTGCTGTGGTGCTCACATCAAACTAGCTGAGATTGGTGAAATTGTATGTTCATTAGTCATCCAGTCATCCCTAAAAACAAAAAGTCATTGAACAGGTTTAATTGATCCCTCTTTTAGCGTGTTTTGGTAGGATTGTGTTTTTCTGCATTTTTGGTGTTTTAGATTGTTTTAGTATATTATATTTATGTTGGAGGTTTCAACCCATACCCGATGGGGAAAGGTTGGCCAGATGTTTGGAGAGGACTACTCGCAAAATGGTGGGACGGTCTCAAGGGAGGATCGCGCAATGCGGAAGTTCCCACAGCTCTGGATGACTACGGATGACTAGAGAAAGACAGCTTCTTGGATCGTAACTCTAACTCTTCCGAGATGCTCCATTGGTCCAGGGTCCCACCAGTGGCTTCGCAATCTACCATGACACTGTGGTATTAAAGCCCAGCAATGGAAAGTCATCCGTGACAATAGGTGAATCATGAATTCGCAGAATTATTTGGGTAAATTCCAAGGAACGCCCTTGTATAAAAATTCTACGGTAAAAGCCAACCTGCCATGTAGAATTTCCCTGAATGCTCAAAAAGATGCTATCAC
Organism: Symbiodinium sp. clade C Y103; assembly: GCA_003297045.1. Taxonomy (NCBI): domain Eukaryota; class Dinophyceae; order Suessiales; family Symbiodiniaceae; genus Cladocopium; species Cladocopium sp. clade C. The sequence continues at coordinate 227,007 of BGPT01000453.1, read as the reverse complement.
CTGCATTGCCTGAAGGACTGTCCCCCAGGCCAGAGTCGTCCTCTGGAACAAATCATAACAAATCAAGCCTCGTTACATAATGGGATTAGCCCCCATCAACCCTGATTTTGGGCCTAGTGAGTCACCAAATCTTGGGAAGGCTACCCAGCTAGCCTCACAGTTCCATGAACTTTGAAGCTTCGCTCTCCACTGCTACTGAGATGGGAGGATATCAGTTGGGACCCATGATGACTGGTCTCAAGTTGGCATCCAGTCCCGTTCACGCCCGAGCGGCAGCGACATTTCCATTTGAAAGGGTCAACAGCAGCTCACTGTTGCTGGAACACGCCAGATCCTGATCCAAATGAGGTCGGACGTGAAGGCTCAGTTGGAACTGATTGCTCTTTCCATGAGGATTGCAATGAGAAAAGCAATTGATGAATCATCCCCAATTTACACCTCTGGATTCGCCAAGTTACGCTCACAGAAGATGTATGTCGGAAGGTCTGAACGCACTCACCTGCGATTCAGCACAGCAACTCGGATTCTTCGATGGAAAAGAAAAAGAAAAACAAAGGAAATGCGAGTTCAAAGGAACTGATGATGAGGTCTTGTTCTCATTATTGCTATTACTTTTGTTATTACATGTTATTACTATTGTTCTGACTGTTGCTATTACCATTGGTATTGGTATTGTCATTGTTACTATCGTTGTTGTTCTATCTGGCACTGATTCCCTTGACATGGTGATCTAAAAACCTGCAATCCGAGGCCGAAGGAAGTGTTAAACCATGGCTTGTGAGGGGACGGAGTTAGGGGGAAGGGATATTTGATTGTTAAACCCCAACCATTTAGACATTGTCTTCAACTTCAGTGTTTAAATGGCAATGTTCTGTAATGTTGGGTGTAGTGTGCGATTCTTAATCATCATTAGTTCACCACATCATCTATGGCTCAAAACCCTGGTACCCTTCAGTTCACACAAAATAAGTGGTATAGCTGGATGGTCGTCCCAAAAAAAAGGCGCAATAGGTTCTGATCCACCCCCTGTGTTGCTGGAACGAGGAAGTCTCCATTCATCCTCCCCTCTTGTGGTCCTGTAGGTATTCACCCATCCTTCAACATCCTCAATACATTGCAGTTCGGCTGACCTCCCAACTCTAGCACCCCGCACACCTCCGTCTAATCGCCAAAGTCGTGCGGTGCCATCGTCCGAGCTTGTCACGACCTTGCTGACACACGACCAGTGGCGACAGGTCACAAGTGGGAGTAGGTAAATCCAACAATAAACCATCCCCAATGTGCAGGTGGTGAAATTGGATATACCCCGATTTATGGAATGATTTCATATAATATAGCCTTCTTTTATTCTGGTTGATACTTGCTAAGGATTGTAAGCGTTGTATCCCACATAGAGCGACATTCACCTCTAAAGCCCCACAGGGCCCACACGTGCTGCCGGTCAGGCATGAAGGTGATCTTTCCTGGGGAGAAGTGGAAACCTAACCTGACCCAGATGTCCCTGGAGGGGTCCTCTGTCCTCATCTCCTGAACATGTCACAAGAAACTTTTCTGGACTGGGAACATGACCAAGTTTTATGTGAGCTACCCAGGTGTCATGCATTCCATAAGAAGGGAACAAATCCATCCACGAGTCCTCAGATTTGCTTGTTGCACGGAGAACTTCAGCCCTATCACTTTGGCTTAGAACACGCCAGTGCCAAGTCAGTCACGCTTTTCCTTTTTAGGAGGGTTCAATGTGTAAGTATAGTATGGTGATTGTGAAGCAACCCACAAAAAGATGGAACAGCAAACAATTATAGTAGGATTTTACGGTTCTATCTGTGTTGGGTCGTTATTAGTAATCTCTTCTCCCTAATACTAACCCCCCCGTCCCCAAATAGAAAACACGGTGATCTATTTTTATCATTAGGGTGTTGTTTGTATTAGGAAGCTTCAATAATCACAACTGAGACCTGATTTCATCAATAAAATGTTCGATTCCATAATTAATTAAATGCCTTATGAAAATCCCTTTACATAAGCCATTGCCAAAAATTGGATTTCGAAGCTTTCCCCTAATAATCAAATAAAAACCATGACAAAAAAAAAAAACAAATTGTGATGGGACCCTAATAAAAAACTTCAGGTCTCATTCGTCTATCTTTATTAATAGGGGCTAGAAACCACTATTTCACCATCTTGTTCTCCTATTGATTCTCAATTACCACAATTAAAACACAATTGTAAGCAACCAAACAACCCGAAAGTGCCAACCCTCACCTATTTCTACTAATTGGGGGAGTTTGAGTAATAGGGAGAAGGGATTATAAAATACATTATACAGAGGGTACATAGACACATATTGACATATTTTGTCATATGTATACATATAATATAAATATAATTTTATATATATATATATATGGGTAAATTAGAATAATTCACTAATTTGAATTAAGGCCATTTGGGGATGATTCCCTATACTAACCATATATTCCAGTGAGGTCACAGTGAGGTCGTTAGATATATATAGAATTGCATAGAAAATATATGGTGAAGCCATCGATTGGTCTGTTGGCATCCCAGCCATTGGGTCACCCAAAATCGCCAGGCGTCTCACTGTAGCATCGCTGTGAAGGTCAAGCACTGAATGCCCAGAAGAGAGGTTCCAGATCCTGTCCATTTGGGGGGTTTCATGGGATTTAATGGAAATTTTATGGAAATCTAATGGGACATAATGGGATTTAATGGGTTATAATGGGACATACAACCTACTTGGGGGTGCAGTTGAGACTACTTCTATGGCTAGAACCATGGGATTTAAACCCCCACAGGTTGGGATATAACCCCTATACCTATGGCTAAATTTCCACTTGTAACTAGAATTGCAATTCCATGCAGGGCTCACGATGTGGCAAAATAAGACAAATAGATACTTATTCTACTACTCTTGAGCCTTTTATTCCAAGACCTGACGCCCACACATGGCAAAGGGGTTCCAAAAACTATTCTGCACTTCCTGCCTCTTTTTTCCGGGAGGTCTAATTCAAGTAAGGCAGGGCCCATTAAGAAAAAAACACCAGATCAAATCTGGCCAGCCAGGAACCATCAAACCATATGGCAAGAAAACCATACATATACATTTATTCAAATGATATTCTGTACATTTTATATACCCTCTGGTAAGCGAACATAGCTACGGAAAATCAGCCATTTTCATGGGAAAATCAACTATGAATTGCAATTTTCAATAGCAATGTAAACGTTCACCAGAGGGCGATTATGAACAGATTATACATGTACTATGATGTATGCAGCGTCCGCGCCTTGCCGAAGAGCCACAGGCAACTCCGAGGCACGGAGCTGGCAGGTAGACCACGTCCACGGTGCCTGGCGACGCTTTTTTTTATGGGAGTTTGGTCATACCCTGTTGGCTCAAAAATGGTGCGATGTCATGTGATTTCAGAGGAATTCATAGGAATTTACTATCTACATATACACACGCACACATATATACATGGGGTTTGATCAAAATTCCTTTTTCCGGAAACGGCCATTCTTCACGAATAAAAATGTTACTTTCGCGAAACTTTCGCGATCTCCATGTTTATCTTTCNATGGGGTTTGATCAAAATTCCTTTTTCCGGAAACGGCCATTCTTCACGAATAAAAATGTTACTTTCGCGAAACTTTCGCGATCTCCATGTTTATCTTTCGCGGAACCCATGTTGGGCAACAATGCCTCTTNCGTCTGGTTCTCGCAGCGCCTCACTCTTGGAAGCTTGGCTGCTGCATTTGGAGCTGGTTTCTTGAGACTTCAGAAAGCTGGCTGTTGCGAAGCGCTACTTATGAAGAAAAAGGCTGCTAACAATGCTAGCCCTTTTACATGCGGGTCCTGGAACCTGGTACTCACAGCATCAAAAAGAAACAATCCTGCAAGGAATTACATTGAACTATGCATCTTATAGTGAANTCACGAACTCGAAAAAAAAACTTTCGCGAGGGTTTCCAACGTAACATGAACGGCTTTCGCAATTAAAACTCTTTACAAGGACCTTTAGATCTACTGCCACATATATTTATACAGATATGATAAACTTGACCGTAGATTTGTGTGTCCGTAATAAAGTTGACTAGTTGATACCCTTTTGTTATAGCTGAGCTAAGTTGGTTTGTAAGTGGATTTATCTACTGTTTGCGGTGGATATCTGTAATTATTGGGCTTGTACAACAACAACAACAACAACAACAACAACAACAACAACAGCAGCATCATCACTGCAGGGGCACCACTTTATAAGAGAAGGGTGACTAAGAAACACGATAGTCGTTCCAGCTAACAGGGTCCTTAGTCTTAAGGTACCATCCAGCAATTACGAAATAACCAGAAAGTTGCTAAGAAAATCCCACATAAACAAACAGGATTTCACCGAAGATTGAAATGAGGGTCTTAACATGGCTTAACTGCCCAAGTTGGTTTGCACAAAAAGTGGCACTTTTTAACCTCAGAGTAGATCTGCTCTGGATCTCCAACCATGGACCATTTCCAACCAAGACACAGCTCTCAGGCTGCTCTGCACTTAGGGTAGGATGGAATGGGCATAGATTGATATATCTTCGGGGATTTTAGTGAATTTTCCCTCAGTGAATCATCGCAAAATATGGAAAAAATTGTGGTTGAAGATGATTTATCCATTGACACATTGCCGGTTTGGATTGCCGGAGGCAATGTGGCTTTCTGGACACCCTGAACTGCCTTAAGTGCCGTTTACTTCGGCCGGTCAAGGCAGCCCACTACTTTCATATCATCCAACATCATCCAACTATCCGCCCCCGGGCATAATTCACAAACCTGAACTAAGATAAAGCATTTTGATCATGATTCCTCATCAAACCAACCGGCTCTGATCATCAGATCCACGGCTCCTTCAGTAGACTCTTCACACTCCAGGCACTCGCAGAGAAGTTGATGATCGAAGAGAACCTCAACTCATGGGCCAACCCCCAGCTGAGAGTCCACAACTGTCGCAGCAGTTTTGGCATTCCAAGTTCATCCCGAGCTTTCTGACATACTTGATGGGTATAGCAGATGCTGTTGGCCATGTCTTGGCTTAGTTGGCCATGTTTCCCTTGCTGACCACGCACCTTATTGTTGATGCAAAGGTCAAAGCGGAGCAACGTCACGCCTTCGCTCAGGACCCGCAACTCAGAATGATCTCCAAACCAAGGGGAGACGAGTGAATCTATAACCGTGCTTTCCTTGAGTACTCGGATATTCCAAGTTACTCCAAAATCTGAACTGGGAATTTCAATTTCGCCCATCTTCAATCAGAGTGCAAGCATGGAACTCATGGGTCAGAACTCGAGAATAATCATGCAAGGTATAGGGACGGAACAGATTGGGAAACTGACAATGATTGTCCAGTATCAAACCACACAACCACTCATGGACTTCAGTACGGATACATCAAGGGAGTTTTCGGCTGTCGCAAGCTGCAGTAGTATCCAGCAACCAAGGATCTGCCAGGAATACCAACTATTTTTCATCAAGCTTCGAAGGAAAAATGGACTACCCTCTGCTTCAAGCCTGATGATCCCAGGACGCTGCACCCCGATGGCCAATGATACCACGCACGAAAACAGTTTTGTTATGCTGATTTGTAAATATTCCCATGGCAAAAGATTGGATAACTATTAAACTTTCCGTCCAAGGTTGATCATGTCGACCCAGTCACCCAACTTTCGCTGGCCAGGTGCGTGGGCAAATCGAAAGTTCAGTGGCTTCACTCAGGCGACTCATCATAGAAGTTTGGCCTGGGAAAGGCGAAAAAATATGGGACAACATCAAACCGCATCAACTTGGATTCAACAGTCAACCAGTGTCCATCTAAAGCAACAAAATTCCAACAAAACCTCTAAGAAACACTCAAAATACGCTAAAAAGACATCAAGCTATCAACAGGAACCCTCAGGAAACCTAACCCAATCTGCTGTATGAAGTAAATTTCGCTCACCAAGGTGATACTAACCCTACAGGAATAGTTTCCCAAGCTTCCTACACAACTCACCATGGCACCCGGACGTGCAGCTGCCAACACCATAGGCCGCAAGTTGCCCACCGTGTCATCGGCATGGACCTGGCTCCGGTGAATGTTCACCCTGGGATATCATGGGATACTAATTACTTACTTGGTTGAAACGATAGGTTTCCCAATTGTATGGCTTGTCATAATCCCCAATGAAAGAAAGGTATGAGTCTCAACAAGTTGACCAATCAACCAGGGAATGTTGATTTTTTTTAATGGCTCATCACAAAAATCGTAAGTGGTGAGCCCTGCTTAATAAGTCCTCGATTTATGGGTTACGTGTCACATAAATGGATTATAATTGTGGTTGCTAACCGGTTCAACGTAGCTGTGGAAAATTGCCCATTTGAGCAATGTTTTTTTTGGGTACATAGCCCCTATACTCTAAATGAAGCCTACGCAGAGCCTACGCAGAGCCTACGCGGACTGGAAGGGTGCCTACGCGGAGGTTAGTGGTGCACTCAAAAAAAACGCTGCTCATTTAACCCATTAAAGGACGATTTGCACATCAAACATGGTGATTTTCTATGGCTATCCTAAATTACAACAAGGTAAAAAAGGTATGTGAGGATAAAACCAACCAAGAAAAGGGGTGTGTATATGTATATGTATATATATATATACAAAATGTGGATAGAACATCATTGGGAAAATGGTGACTATTAATTGGGAAACCAACCAAAATCTGTTTTATTGGGATTGTTTATGGGAAATTGGTGATATAATGATATAACCACCAAGAACAGGGAGGTGATGAATTTTAACCTACACACATGCTGCATTTGGCGGGTTTTAGTGAATTAACCAATCAAAACTTGGGAGTTTTACCACCCCCCCATCAACAGTAACACAGTAGATACGATAATGGTACGTAGATTTATTTGGCTGAAGTACAACAATCCACTCACCTGAAAATAGCTGAAGGCATAGGATGGTGACGTAATCATAATTCATCCAAATTCAATAACCCTAGTTATTAACCGCCATTCACATTATGATATAGATTCCTAGTTGTGAATGGTTGAGCAATCCATTAATTGACAAACATCCGTTCACAAACTTGGATGTGTTTAAGGCCCCCAAAAAAATGAATAATATCCCCTATTTGTGTCCGAATTGTTTATTTCGCATTGGGAAAGTTAAAAAAACACCTTAAACAAACCCACGATAACCATATCCCCATTAGCCTCCATTAAGTATATAGATATTTCAGTGGTAGATAAATGTAGTTTCGATCATATCCCGACTCAACATCCATTCCTAACCATTTGAGAACAAAACTTGGAGGATCATCCCACTTATATAGAAAGTGGTTCTTAACCCTGGTTAGTAAGTCCTCAATTCGTGTTATCCCATTTACAAATAGCTTATAACTCTGGTTATGAACAACTCATCATCTTATGGAGGTTTCCTAAGTCATGGAGGTACCTCCTGGCATCCAAGTCATTAGATCTTTTTAGTATTCTTGAAGACATGAGGGTTTCCCAACATAGGGGTACCCCCAAATCATCCATTTTCAATCCGTACTTTTCCATTATAAATCATTGGGGTACCCCCATGAGTATGGAAACCCCCACATGGTGACGACTGGGGATCCCCCATGGCTTCAGATCCACCTCCTTCTCTCCCAGCTTCGAGCCCGTCAAGGCGGCACGCAAGGTGACTTTGCGTACGTTGCTGACTCCCATGGCGACACCATGCGACACCCAAAAGAACTGCGGTTTTATCTTGGAGGTGCAGTTTCATTTTACAAAGTGGACGTATAAAGTTGTAGGGGTTATATATGAGTTATATATCCTAACTTATGGGGATTTGTAGCCAGAGTTATAGCCATCAATAACCCCAGCTGCACCCTCAATTGGTGAAAGATTTATGATCATCCATTAATATCTTCTGATCTTTGCCTTGGGAGTTTGGATTCCTGGTATTTTTTGGAGCTTCTCAATTTGGATTCCTTGAGTCAGAGAGTCATGGATTTGCCACCGATCTTGCTCAGCTGGCAGTTACCAGTACCGTGACCCAGCATTTTTTCAAGCTCTCAGGACATGTGAGCCGAAACAGCTGTGCAACTCCTGGAGCTGGTGAACACGGAAACCACTCTGGTAACACCAAATTCTGGATGTGGTCGTTTGTGGAAAAAAAACATATTTTGATGTCGAGAAATGAACTGAGGGCGGGACCAGCGATTGTACTTGGGATCTGAGTGCTCCGTCAACTCCACTTCAAAGTACCTGTGGGAAGTGGGGATGGTTCTTATCTATTCAGCCAAGTGCATGACAAGGAATAACATGCTATGATACTTTAGATTTTCCATGATTTGAACAGATTTGAGATTAGTTGAGATGATTTGAAATGGCGTGAGATGATGCGAGATGTTTTGACATGTTTTAACGAAAAATTATCCACATACAGTACGAGTATATCATATCCACATACAGCATATCACGCTTCAGTTTCCACTCTTCCCAGCCACCAAGCTCGTCCGACGCGACGCATGCATGGCGCACGCATAGGCAGTGATGGCCAAGAAGCCATTGACAAAGAAGCAGAAGAGCACCTGGCTGGTTGGTGCTTGAGCCACCCTGGAACAAAATGAAAGTCGATCGGAATCATCCTCCCCAGTTCTAGTTGTTTTGTTTTCTTTTGTTTAAAGAAACCACCAACGAGCTGGCTTTGGAGTTGGTGATTTATCGGATTTCACCATGTTTGACTGGCATATATTTGGATTGATAATTTAGCCAACAAAATGCTTGGGGCATTTGCTCAAAGGGAATGAGTATATTGAGTATATCACTTATATCACCTTGATCCAAAAGAAATGGTTCAGGTGGAGCCCTGAGCGGTTGGCCGAACTTACCACCGTTTTGGGTGAATGTTTTTGCGGCGACCAGATATTTGGGTGAATGTTTTTCATGCTTTTCCCTATATTGTAAACCCTGCAATTGGCTCTGTCAGAATTTGGGAACTCCTACTGTTACTACATAGTAGGGACTGGGGCAGGAATGGGACTACAATGACTACTGTAGTTGTATTTCTAGATGCGACTACAACACCGCATGGATTTGCAAGTTAAAATTCTAAATGAGGCCACAAGATCCCAATCAACGCGTAGTAGAAAGTGTCTGAAAACGCGACCGTATAAAGTATATCGCATAGAAATCCGACAAATAGATCAAAGTTCCATCATCCCTCCAATTCCATGCAGCGTCAAAAGTTGCCAGCAGCACCAAGTAACAGTAGAGACTGTAGGCAAAGGTCCAAGCCTGATTAGACATGGCTGATCCGGGACTTCCCCCAAAAAAATCTGTATGCAGATTCCCCCAAATGGTGGATTCACCAATGGGAATGAACCGGTTATAACAAAATAAGATAAATCAAAAACATCCGCCAATCCAAAGAAAATGGGACCCCATTTTACCCCTGATGATTTTCCAGCGATTCCTGGACCACCAATCTACCCCCGGTGGCTCAGCCGCCAGACAGGACTGGCTTTGAACAAGGCGTCGATGTCCACCACGTTTTGCAGAGACGACTGGGTAGCGATGCTGCGGGATGGGATGGTTCTATGGGAAATAGTGCAGATAGACCTGGGAGACGGTGTCAAGAAAGGTAGGATCTTGTAGGGTCCAGATGTAGGATGCTCCTGGATGAGAGTTGGTCAACTTTTCTTCAGCGATGACAAGAATCCCTGCTGATTCTTGCCCTGCAGGGGATTCTGTACACCGGTGATTCACACCATGGCTCCACCAACAAAAATGCACCGATGGTAAGACTGTGCAAAAAACAATAATATCCGAGAAGCAAAGATAAATAGTCAGATTTATCATGCTTTATATATCACAGGGTCTTGAAACCATGACTTCCATCTTCTTGGGGCTGTTAACCCTCCATCCCAGGGCTACCGGACCACGAAGCTCATGCCAGACTTCACCCAGGTGCTGTAGCCCTCCACATACCTCGGACCAGGAACTACCGGGCGTACGCGGGAGCGTCTTACAATGGGGTAGACTCCAAATTTATGGCCATGTAAATTTGCTGGGACACATGATTGTCTCAACCTTCACATTTACGGGTTTCCATGCTTTTGCCAACATGTTCAGACCAACTCACATAGAAAGGTAGAGAAATCTGGCTGTGCGGTGTCCTCTTCATCATCCTCAGGATGTGGCGGACTGTAGAGTGTGTTGGCGAAGAAGACTGTGGAAAGGCCGATGGGGACAAAGATCATCAGGTAGTACCTGTAGCTTGGTACTTCATGGAAGTTTCAGGTTACGCCCCCAACGGTGATGGGACCTGGCCCAGGAATCGGAGCCTGAATCCTCCAAGGTCTCCATGGCGGGCCACGCGGAGTTCGTGCTTTATCATGGTGAACCGCAGCAATTTGATGCGGGGGTTTGCCCAGATCTGAGGTGACCCTGATTAGCAAATGGTAAAGTAATCTGATCAGGGAATTTCAGGGATACAATCAAGAAACACAGTGATAATAACACCCCCATCCAATAACCCTTTATGTCAAACTCCAAAATGATTTGATCCACTACGAAAGCGCCCTTTGGGCGGGGATTAAGTACTTGGGGAGGAATTACGTGTGTTATCACTTTTACACTTATATATATATATATACATATATATATATACTCCTTTGGAAGTAGTAACGCAGTATGCATTGTGGGTAATAGTTATAAGTTATGACTATGTAACCCATGATATCCGGGAGTAAAACCAAATTACCAGTTCCACCCATTCACCAAACTTCAATAATTTTGTTCGGCGATCTGAACTTGTGAGCTTCCAAACTTTGCTCATCACCGAGTTTTTCAGTATTATCTGACGCGAGCCCACGCTCTTGTTATAGTTCTCATCACCTGGTTGTATGGGGGTTTGATAGGGTTTCTCTGACAATAGTGTAGCCCTAAATCCATCGGTTTACCATCATTTTCCCCAATATGAATAGAAAAAACCATTCTGGGTGTCCCCAATTTCAGCCACAGCCAATGGGATGATGGGATCTGGTGCCAAACCTTGGCTGAGAAATGGATGTGAACCCCCACACAACATGCTACATATATATATATATATATACACACATTATTTTCATTATTCTTATTAATATTAGTGTATACTAGTGTTGTTGTTATTATGTTTGTTGGCTTTTGTTATGATCATTATATATACGATACATATTATATATTACATACTGTATATATACATACACTTTATAATGTACACGTATATATATATATATATATACCCAGCCCATACTTAGAGATTGATGTCGCTAAGGAGACCCTTTTTTGGGAGCAGAAAAAAAAAAGTGGCACCCTGGGTAGTCGCTTCACCCAAAGAGGTTGGCTCGCCAGTTGAGCAGTAGCTGATTCAAAGATAATGAAAAACCACCAAAATATCAAGAAACTTCTGGACTGAGATCCCAATTATTTTTAAATAAACAATATATGCATATATATATACATTATATACATAACTATAATTACATATATATATATACATATACATATACATACAAATAACTAGTACTTATCTAAATCCCAACTTTCCCGAGAATCGACCTGATGCCTATCGGGCCTATCGGGCCGCCCCTGATTCCGCCGGCGCACAGGCTCACACGCACGGACTTTTGAAAGAGGATAAAGAAGCGATAGACGCTGGGGAAGAAGCGAAGCAACATGCAGTACCTGCCAGTCTCTTCGCCAAGGACCTGATGTTAGCCCTGTAATTGGCATCAAATGGGCTTTGAGCGAAAGTGTTACTAACCTTGTACCCATGACACGAACTTCCAGTAAACATTCAAGTACTAAGAAATCATCTAATCGGTATTTATCATTCCCATTTCCTACCAGTGTTCCATAGAATCTATAGAGTCTCTCGCAATCTACCCATATGGGGGGTTCTTGACCTGGGGGATCCCCCAGTGGTCACCATGGTTGTTTCAATACTAAGTCATGGTCATCCATGACTTGGATGACAACCGGGGTACCCCAATGACTTTTGAAACCTTCATATAGAGATGATCACAATAATAGATGTGGGGTTATTACCATAGACCATTACAGATGATCATCATGTATCATCATTATGGACTGTTAATTTTGGATGATTTGGGGTTTTCGGCATGCCTTGGGAAACCTGCACGACCTTCCATCATCTTCCACAGAATCTCCCCAGTCACCTCAAGATCAGTAGCATCAACAGCACCGCTTCCCCGATGACTTGCATCTCCTGCAGGACAGGACTCTGAAGCACAGCTGGGATGCGACTGGGATAATGGGAAGCGGTCAAGAAAGATGTGCAAACACATAGGGAAATATGTAAAAATGGACATGTAATCCTAGGAATCATAAAATCATATAAAATTATGGCAATCAAAGATTGAGCAACTTAGAAGTTACAGAAACGGGAACCGAATCTGAAAACTGCTGGAGGCTAACATGTTGAGCAACTAAGAAATGATGATGAGACCAAGAATTATCTAGAAAGCTGGCCTCTCGCAAAGATCCGATCCCCGTATATAAGATTCTTGGACCCCCATATATGGGCTAATGGAACCCATAAATATCAATAGATCCACCTCATTCCACCAGGGTTTCTAGGGGGATGTTCCTGTGTCGTAACCCCCGGGTGTGGACAGCACAGGAACATCGTTGGCATGGTCTCCTCCCAAGCAGCCCAGCGACTGTAGGAGACAAAGTTCTGGGCCAGGCTGATGGTACCCACAAGGGTTAGGTGGGGGAACTAATTACCATGAAAATCAGGGGGTTATGATGGGCGGTTTGTTGCTATTCTGTTGTGCATGTTAGGCAAACAAGGGGGGTTATTGAGCCCTGCTACGTGGCTGCAATTGGGCAGGCCATGCAAAGACTTTGGAGTCCAGAAGTTATGAAAGAATCTGACAACTACCAACCACAAACCCAAAAACGATGGTACCAATAATTACCATAATTACAAACATATATTTCTTCACTTTTTGCATCTTTCCGCCCATCTTTGACCCACAAAAGTTTAACAAAACAGGCCCAGTCAGTTGCCGCGCCTGCGAGTTGCTGCTACTCATAGGCTCAACGGGCCGTTGCTTGCCGAGCTTGCCGTACCTCACCCGGGGTGCAAAACGTTGTGAAAGTCGGGCCGACACAATACCCCATGAACAAATATGTCTAAAATATAAGTAAATATATTTGACACCAACATGTTGAATTTCTTATTGTTGTCGCATGTTTTCATGTTTCCTACTAGCCGTGTCGTGTTTATGGGGTTTCTGACCCATTTGTTTGGTCCCCTTGCCACTGTTTCCAGCAGAATTTCAGCCGTGTTGGAGTTGGATTCCTCCCCTGTCACAGTTGATTCAACCCATCCAAACACTTCTATTTCTCCCCATAAAATGTGTTGTTTGCGGGGTATACTCCATTTCTGACATGCCCAAACAATCCCAAACATCATACAGCTGGCTAGCTACATCCCATATCATGTATTATTTATATACCCACTATCTACCCATGATCACATACCTATCACTCATTGCTAAGCAATTGCTAAGTACCACGTCTCGCACTCCTCCCCCTTCTCCCAAACGCTCACTGCAGTGCCATGAAGAGCGCCACCACGCAAGCGTCTAAGAATCCTGCGAGTGAAATGACCTTAGCTGCACCAGAAATTGGTCAACTGGGCCCCCCAGTTGCTTAACCATCAACAAACACAGGAGACCCCTCTACAAAAGTCCAAAAAACTAATTAAAATGAAGCCGTACTTGGAAATACGTGCTGTATTGCTGAAAAAACGAGAATGGAGAATTGACTTCAACAGACACCAGCAGTTAGACTGAAATTCTATGGAAACCGTCCAAAAAAACAAAACATGCTTCATGACAATGTCGCGAAGGAGGTTTCGCCTCAGGAGAAAAGTGACCTCGGACTTCATCTATTTTGTGCTCACTTAAATATGAAACACACTCTCTGGTTCTTTAACGTAGCAAACTGGAAAATCACCATGTTTAATGGGCAAATCATGATAGATCATCTATTCCTATGGGCCACGTTCCATGGCAAACTGGTAAGTAACCAGAGGGTATCAACTTGATACGCTTTTATATTGTTTATTTAAACAGTCTTTAGTTAATTTCGATATGGAAAAATGTGAATGACTTTACAGGATTAGCATCCCGTGTCCAGCAGGCTCACCAAGTCCTTGAGAGTAGCGCGCCAAATTCAAACCATCAGAGGTGCCAAGAAATTGACCCACCGTTCACCCATGAAAATTTAAGAAAGTACCAAAATGATGGGGTGAATAGCCATATAAAAATAACTATAAAGATCATACATATTAATGATGTTTAGTGATAATAATAACAATAATGATAATAAGGAAACATAAATATCACGAAACATCATCAAAGGATGGGTGAAGGGATGTCAAGGGTCTAGGCCTTGCAGTTGCGGCCAAGGGGCATATCTCAGTCCAGAATGCCCTTCGACCGTGCAATCCTCACAGGATCGCCATACCTAGCAGCTGGAAGGCCCAACTAGCCGCTACCATTTACAAACCCCACGAAAGTTGACGGAAGACGTTGGAATTCTTCTGGAAGATTGGAGAAAATGTCGGATTTCACCTGGAAAATTGAGGAAAATGTGTGATTTCACAGGCCACCCCTGATCTCTACAATCCAAATAACTTTAAAAAACATGTCAAAAGGATTCAAAAGGGGAAGTGTCGGAAGTGTCCTGCATTCTTTCTCTTCACTCTCGGGGACCAGATCCGGGTGCCTTCAAACTGGGATGGGGAGACTCGACCATCTCGGCCCATTTGTGGATACTTTTTCTCATGGACGTTGTATCAATTTCTGGGCTGGAGGCTCATCAGAAACAGGATGAATTTCCCCCCTGTGAAGACCACAACGTGATATTCTTGACGCTCAATCTCAGAATCCACGATATGTCTAGAGTCTAAATGCCATCCATCCCAGAAAAACTGTGGTTTCTTGCTGTTTTCCTTGAACCCACGTCCACTTCCGCCCCAAAAAAAGATACGCTCGGCTCCCCCGTCGATCAGTCACTACGGTGCAGGGGCGCCTTGTAAAGGCAGAAGTAGGCCACGATGATGATCCACCTGCCGATTTCGGTGAAATCCTGAACCCTTGGATGGACCACTCCCCAGTTATGGCAATTGGGGTACCTTACATTATGTGTATATATATATATATGTATATAATCATCTGGAATCTTAATTAATAATATCAATTACAAGGATATGGCAATTGGGATAGCCTCTGGATGCCGACCATTGTCTTGAATGTCTTGCTGAAAAATCCACCAGGGAGTTCGAGGAGTTTCCCAGCGAACGAAACCTCCGTTGACTGTCCATTGCCACGTTTGATTACTGGAGTGTAATAATGATTAAGCAGTGGATTTTGGGGGGTATCCTATTTTTTAAGACAAAACCATATCCAGAATCGCCACAGTATCATGAGCTAGGCTTGTCTGAAAATGTTGGGGAAAGCACAGCATGCCCGCTCAAAACTGCCATTGTGTGGGTATCCCCAGATTTGGATAAGCTCGTAATGATCTATAATCAAGTTAAGAAAGGATGGGGAGCAATGGAATTGTTGCACCTGAAAGCAACTTGCAACAAAATCAGCTGACTGAAAACTCTACGTGAATTGATGTTGAATGTTGAATCAGCCAATCAGCAGCACAGGCGTCTGCGACTGCCGAGCCCACCATCCGCAGAATTTTTTCAGCGATTCCTACCCTGTGCAATTTGTTGGGGCCCAAAAGTGCTGGGACTGCCTCAAAAATCTCACTATTCATCATTCAACAACCTGAAATAGTGACTTTGGGGGAGTGATTTTGGGGAAAATCCCAAGAAACCAAGACATCATCATTCCCTCATTCCGGTTGACTCAACCAACCATCACCGTCGCTGACCCCGAGCTCAAAGGGGCGCCTGAAGATGTCGAGCACATCCGCCTCGGTCAAACATGACATGGGAACACCCTAGTCACACACGACTAGCTCTGATAGGTGCGAGAGTAAGCCCAAAAGATTTGAAATATAGAAATATACATATACCATAGATAGATGCTAGATAATAGATACGAGTAATGGATATACTATGTAAAGATAGATTTTAGATATGGATATTTCTACCAGAGTGCACCATGGATACACTGCTCCTCTTTCATGGCTCACGACTTGGGGCCCGCACGGTGATGTCACCACTGGTTTTTGCCAGGTGGAAGGGGTAGAGCACCGCCTAAAAAACGGTCCAAGTTTTGGGGAACTGACTTAAATGCGCATTCGAGTCGGCAAGCGAATCACACCATTTATATTATCTATAGACCTATACATACTATATATAAAGTACTCATCCATACGTATATTTAAAAAAAAGAAAACATAGACATACGCACATCATGTATGCTGTATGCGGGATTTATCTACCGGTTTATCTGAGTTTACTCTGGCTATAAAGCTTGTAACATGTTACGAACTGAGATGCACATCCGAGGGATCCACAAAAGGCTGCTCATTGCGACAATATCATTCTTCAGGATCAAACTTTGGAGGATCAAATCCAGATGTGAGACAAGGTTTTTTTTCTCAACAACGGTGGAAATGACAAATCCCTCAAAGCAACCGCATCAACAATATCTCTCACAGTTTGCACCGAAATATCAATACGCAGGGACACTACATGTATATCCTGCAATATACATATGTTATATACACACATATACACATTTCATTCACCAAAGGCTCCCCATGTCAGCCATCGAGGCACGTTCATGTTGGAAGCTCCACTGGGCGCAATCTCCAGGACCAGCGCACATGACACGTAACCACCTGAAGCTGGAGCTGATGTGTCGAGTAGTGGAAGAATTGTGAATCATGGGGATTTCATGGGGATTTTCCCAATCGAAATGATGAAACATGGCTGCGATGAACCACCTAAAATAATTAGATCCAATATGTATCCAATACTGAACCAGAGTTTCTAGGAGGTATCTAAGATTTATCCCAAACACGAATAGATCATAACTATGGGTTTCTAACCAGTTACTAAGTGACATGATCCTCCAAGTAGAGGTCCATCCTCCCTAATCCCTCAGTAGTTTCAGTCGCAAATGCACCTGAACTCAATAATGGGGTCTATGAACATCTATAAACAATAAATCACCATAAATCACCATAAATCACCCTATGTTTTAGTTTTTTTAAACACAAATGGGTCGTATATATGGTCTGAATTGGTGGTTTATTGGGTCGATCACATGAATTGATTCTTTGTTTTGAGCCCGAAAATCATTGATTCTTCTCTGCCCAGTGCAGCCGATTCCAGTTGACAGCGGCTCACCCAGATTTCCCTGCACCCCTGCCTGCATTGTAGTTGGCTACAGTGAACTCCACCTCCGTTTCAGGCCAGTGTTTCAAAGAATTTGGTTGAAGAGTCGGTTCTTCTTGGCGTTTTCAGTGACGAATCTGAGCATACAGGATTCATCATTTTGCATTCATCGGACTGATCCCAGTGATCGGTGATAAATTCTTGCTATCTACTGTGTGAAGTAATTAATAGTACTGACTGATTGATAACATATTGTACTCAGTAGCCACTATGGTCAGTGGCCTGTTGACCCCCTCACGAATCCTCCCAGAAACATAGGCTTCGGGAAAAGGGCCTGCATTCTGGTGCATTGACAATTTGACCAGAACCCTTGTATTTTGACTCCCACACACATGTCCCACATGCTCCATGCATGGCATATGTGGCAACGTTTGGGGTGTTTGGCAAATTCGAGCGTATGGGACACTTTCCGATGAAATGCTTGCCCGATTTTCAGTAGTTTTGCAATTGAGAGGTATTGAAAAGACCAAAAAAACTTGCCATTATTTGCCATTGATCTATTTGGCTCACCACGATGCATGTATTTTCATGCTCAAAAGTGAAATTATGTGGCTTTATGGTACCCATCATTGTTTAGCAATTTTCCCTGTAAAAATTGATAAAAATTGCTCATATTGCTATTTGTTGGTGGATATCCCATCTGCAAACTGCTATAGTGGAAAACCCACCGTTTGCACATCATTTTCCAAGGCTTTCCCCATGGGTGTTCCACATCTTTTTGGAGCTGTTTACCCTACACTGATGGCCCGAAATACCAGTTCTTAGTCAGTTCAAACCCCATTTCTGGAATGATTAGTCCATTGAAAACCTTAAAAACAACTGGTTTGTAGGGCTTGAACTGTAGGGTATCCCATACTTTTGTCCCTTTAAACATCCTGGAGTATCCCATATTTTTTTGGTCAAAAAACGGGTGGTTCCCTGTGGAATTCGGGCCCAAACCGCCAGGAATCGGGTGTCGCTGGTGAGCCACCGAGGCCTTTGGGGGCGCCAGGCATGGCGAAAGGGTCAAGGGAGGTACCAGTCGAAGCACCAAAAAAAATATTGAAATTCATGGTTTGTAGTAGAATAGTTTAAATTGATATGATTATATATGATTATCATTGATTATCGAGATATTAACCCGTTCGTTTCTTGCGGGGAGCAATCATCTTGACATAAAAAGTCATAAAAGCATGTGGGGTTTCGGATTTGGGGGTCGTCAAGGGACCCAAGTTGCGTGCAGCACTTCACATTCGATTGAACTTGGTTGAATAAATTGTAAATTGAGAAACATACTAACTCACATACCTCATGTGGCTTGTCGCAATTAGAAAGTGGGTGATAAGCCGAGTTCTAAGTAGGGTTAGTAGGGGCGATGTCCAGTCATAAGTGGGGTCATGATCCACTTACGATTGGATGAGGCACGAAGAAAAATATCTCAATGATCCTTTGGTGATCCATCAACCTCTGAGTCGGTGACCAAAGCCATGCCTCAAAACATTCCGGCAGCCGTGGCATCGAGGCATTTGGGGGTCAACTGGCACTGGCCAAAGAAAATTGGGGTCAAGAGAGTGTTGTCTCAAAGTGTCACCCCCATTTTTTGCCCACCTCGGTCTGATGGGCGTCAAAATCCTGTTCTTCAGTATATGTACTCAGAACGCCCAACACCCAAGGATGCCAAGGATGCAAACACAGAATCTGGTTCCCTAGCCCCCTGGCAGTGGTGATTTTACACTACTACACTCCCAAATTAGCTCCATTTTTGTTCGCTTGCAAAGCCCAACCCCAACTCCTCAATTCGAATCTTGTCAGTTCTTCGAGCCAAGCCACAATTTCTCCCATCTTTGTGGTGATATTGCTGACGTCCACAGGGTTGATGGGGAACCAGAACTGGTACCCCGCGCTGCTGTAGAGGGCTCCGATGATACCCCAAATTTCATCAGTGGCCACGGTAGAGGTTCTCCAACTGTCCGGCGCACCCGATGCACCGGTGGGTGAAGCAAGATAACATGGGGAGGTCATCAAAATATACATGTACGGAGTGGATTTAACCAACAATTTTTGTGGGTAAAGGATGGTATAAGACGAGTTGAACGATCTAAATAGGGGCCGGCTATACCACTGTTAAAGATCATTGGTGCACCGCGTTCATGCTATGCTCTGGAAGCTCTGGAAAGATCGTGAAAGAAGGTCAAAAGCCTTGTTTTGCTGTAGTGAGAACATCAATTTGACACTTTCCACATGGAACTATGCATGGAAAAACAACACCTTCATATAATATAACACGTATTGGAATTCAGACATTGAAGAACAGCATGAATGTAAAATGAACTAAGAAAACGCACAGCCGTCCTTAGAGTCTAAAGGCAACCCCAGCTGGTGAAAAATGATCACAAACTGTTGGTGAAAAATGATCACAAACTATGCGTAGTTCACCAACGTCATAAATATGTGTACCGTCTGGTAATCCAACATGGCAATTGAAAATCCTCGTCTTTATTGGGTTTCAATAGGAAAATCAGCTATAAATGGATGATTTTCCATCGCCATGTTTGATTACCAAATGGTAAATGTCCCAGTAATATATTCTAAGTCCCAGGATAAGAATCCGAGTGCAACAGAGGACCCACAAATGGTTGCTGAAAGGAGTATGACATTTGGCATACAGGGCCATACCATCACCAAAACGACAACCCGACATGGATAGAAAAACCATCCCAACGGGGAGGGTTTGTTGGTTTTACCACATGAATTATTGTTGGTGTAGCGTCAACCTGTGATGAATAACCCCCTCCTTAAACAAAATCCATGAGTAGGGGTTCCCTATATATGGTTCCCTTCAAATTGTGATTTTCATGGTGCTACTACAATCTACTACACAGAGTTTTAGATAGTTTTAGTAGCCCTGCAAAATTGCACAGCGCGAGTGTTTACTTCTCTGGGGTTTGAGTTTTTGGTCAACAAGCTGGTTCACAACTCCGACAGCTGGGAACGCGTGAAAATGGGGCCCTCTGGAGTTTCCAAGAATCACCAAGAAAAATGGGGACCTACAACCTTCAAACATGTACAAACTTGCACAGTGGACATAGACATGAACTGTAAGTCGCAGCTTTGATCTTCTCTTGCCAAAAATCGCTCACCTGTGGATGATTGAATCCCTGACTTGTAGATTAATGTTTCGCCTTCCGAAAATGGCCATGTACAATCGTCCAAGTATACGCCTCCATTTGGGTTTGTTTGAAAGGGTTTGAAAGGGGTATCCTCATGTATCCTCATGTAATTCATTATCCACTCAGTGGCTTCTCAGAATTACACTGAAACTTGCCATAAATTCCCGGCAGTCTGGACAAAAACACCAGGAGCTTCGAGAAGCAGCCCTCTGGGCTACCGGGCATGGTGGGGTTTCCGCTCACGCCGCTACTGGAAGTCAGCTGCTCCACAACTCAGTAGAGTGGAGTGTAGCCCAGGCTGGTCACACAAGATTGAACGATATATACCCACTGCCAGGTGTCAGTGATCTATGCTTTCAGTTATCTAAAGTATCATTCTACTTTAAAGAAATATTGGTCTGATGGTCTGTCCCAAAGTGGGGGGGATACCCATAAATGGCCATTGAATTCCAGAAAATGATATTTTAAAGATTTTTAAAGCATCAATTTTGGGGTACCCAATTTTCAGACGAACATAGCATGAATATGTTTGCAGTAATTCACTAACTTCCACCCACTTGCATATAACTTCCTAATCATAATCATATTCACAATCATTTTCCAAATCACAATTTTGAGACGACAATCATAATTGCTTATGAACTTATGTCCATATCCCTTGTAGGCTTGGTTCATGGGGTGCCTAAAGTCTAAGTGCCAGAATTCCAGCACATTCCTGGAAACCATGGAAAACCATGTTTTGGATATATATAAGCAAATCATAATCATATTGATATGATTTCCTGGTTCTACACTGTCGCGCCACCCACTGTCATGCAGTGTTCCCGACGTGGCAAGGCATCCGCGGGGAAGTCGAGAGTCTGGCCGTGCTGTTCGCTTTCCGCTGGGGGGGAAGCATATGGCTATGCCCAAATCTATCCATAATAAAGTGGACCGACCAGGACTTGGGGACATTTTAATAGCATCCCAAATTTAGGGGTTTTCTTGGTATGCCCAATACGAAACCTCTATTGGGTTTACCACAGGATGGGTGCTAATGAACAATTTGGATTCCCACTATCTACATTTATATGAATGGGATTATGGTTTAAGTATGTTAAAGTTACATCCAATACATTTCCATTGAAGGATCCGTCAATTGTCTTTGTACCCAATACATACCCGTTAATTGGATTTGGTTGGGATGAATATACCCACGGAAATTGGGGATTCCAAACATTACAGTCAGTAATGGGATCACGCTCCACCAGCGTGATTGCATTCTGCCATTCAGGAACCCTCCTGGCTGCTGGCAGCGCCTGCATCTTTTGCGTGCCCGTGAAGGGGAAATTGGAAGAAACCTGGCGGAGTGCAATGCCCTGGCTGTTTTCGTGGGAATGGATCAAAATTGAAGGACCAGGGGACTGCAGATTCTGTCTATATTTAACATGAATCATCCAGTTCTTGGGGTATCTAATGTTGCCGAATATAGTGCTATCATCCCAATATGCTGGCGATTCAACCAACGCCCCCATGGGGATTCAACCATCAACCAACCCCGAGATTTCGGAAATTGATTGCTGATCACTGGAATTTGATAGGGATTCAACCAACCCTACCCGAGTCAGGTCCCAAATATTGTATGGATTTATGTCTTGGGCTTGTTAGCCACCAACAATTATTGGCCTAGTTGGAGCAGGACTCAATGGTTTCTTGGGTTATCCCAGAAACCAATATCTAGCGATCACCGCCAGAATCCTCATATGTTTGTCCATTTCTGGTATTGGCCCCCTCTCAACTCTCCAATACTATTCACTATCGTAGGTGCCGAAGTGACCCAAATGGTTTCACCTAAACCACATCAAAATGGCTGCGGCTCCAAAATACCCTCTGGCAATCAAACACTGGAATGGAAAATCTCCCATGTATAGTTGATTTTCCACTAAAACCTCCACTCAGTTCGGGGATTTCCTAGCCACACCCCTTCAGCCATGACCATGGCATGGCTGGCTATGGAAATCCGTCAGAATTCGTGCTGTTTTTGGGTCCTGCAATGAGCCGAAAAAGATTCTCCCTTTTCACCCTTTTCCCATCCCATTGTACTGCTTGGTTGAAGATGGGTATCATGATTACCTGGTATTTCTTTAGGTCATAGAATCCCCCAAGATCACCAATTCATAGCGAGATTTTGGCTCAACTCAGCTCGGACGTTGAACATGCCAAAGACGAGTTCAGAGTGGGCCCACCTCCACATTCCTGCAATCCCTTGCGGTGGTTTCTGGCATCTGGCCATGGCGGTGGATTGAGCTGTGGCTGGATGTGAGATGGGGCAGTTTCCAGAAACCACGAGTTGTACCAATATAAATATAATATACCCTGTGGTAATTTCACATAGATATGTAAAATCACCATCCTTAATAGGTAAATCATCTACAAATGGGACGTTGTCCGTAGCTACGTTGAATGACCGGAGGGCATCGCATCTTCAGATCACGTGAACATGTTCAAACCGTTCAAAACCCAAGTTGGGGACATCCCATCTATATCACTCTATCCATTCAGTTCATCAACACCACGATCATCACCACTGGTTCTGCATATACAGTAGTTCTCAAGCGATGGGTTTCTCTGAAAATTATGGGAAAACCCTTAAATCATCTTAAATCTACTGGTTGATGATCATTCCCTCATGAATATGGCAATATTAGTGGTACATACCCCATCTTCAAACACAACCAAATCAGACTAGTTTGTTGTATATAATATCCCATTCTATCCCCATAAAATCCGCAGTATTGCTGGTTGTATCATATGGCATTAAATAGTATAAGTTATCACTATTTCAGACTATTTCGTTGGTCACATGGTTAACTTACTGAAAAAACAGCAAGAATAGTGATATAATGTGATATATAGTTATAGAAAAACTCACTATAGGATCTTAGGATATCTTATGTTTCTATGCTCTTGATGTGGTCTTGGTGATTGCTCATTGGGGTAGGAATCCCGAGCCCCGCCTCAGGTCGCATGCAGAGTCTTGTGTCCGCCTTTTGGACCCGGAAGCGCAGACTACCGACCTCCCCGCGACACCGCTAAGGCTGGAGAAAATGTCGAAAGATCTTGGGAAAACACCAGAAATCCATGGGGAAAAGCATCATGTTCATCATCTTTTCCTAGGGTTTAAATGGCAAACAAGGGGGCACACCGCATTTTCATTCAAAGCCACTTGGAGTTTTCATCCCAAGACCTGAAAATATGTCACCAAAACGAGTGATACAACCGACAAATGATTGGTAGAAATGGTTTGCAATACGGAGAATTGCTGGGGCTATAACCCACTAACTGGGCTTAGCTTCTCCAATGACAACGTGGAATAAGTCCAGTTAGGCTCTTAATCGAGGTTGTGAAATATGATCAACCTGCTACGGACATGATCTTCCAAGTATTGGGGACTGGGGTGCTTAAATGGCTGTTCCAAGCCCTGTTCCGAGATGGTTGGTGTTTCAGCTCGGGAATTCCAGGGATCCATGGATATTTCATGCACGGATGAGTCCACTAAGTCCCTGGCAGGCGTGTAAAACTTCCGAAGCGTTGATTGCGGGTTGAAGAGCTGATAATCAAAGCACCTGGCTTGAAGAGTCAGGTGAAGTAACTAGCTTCAAGATGCTACGAGGTCTCAATGATCTGATGTGACAAGATACTTGCAGTTTGGGAACTAAGCTTCACCTGCTTGCGATCACATCAGTGATTCCCAATCATTGGGACAAAAATCTCCACATCAGATTTTTTCTATGGTCTACTTCGCTGCAAGACTGTCATTTTCATGTCATGCCACAAGCTATGACCCACACCAGAGTATACTTTTTCTAATCGCTCGATCATATAACCTATGAGACTTCTGCAGGAAAACTTGGTCTTTACTGTATCGTTGAAAGTGATTTGATTTTGAAAAGACAAAAAAGTTACCTATACAGCCTATACATCCATGTATTCTCTATATCTATGTTTAATATCTATATATCGTTCATATCTATAGTTCATATCTTTGATGAATATCAGCATTATATAACTAATATCTATAGTGAAAATGTCCATATATCTGTATGTGTGTGTGTGACAATACACTGTGGTTTTGCTTTTCTGGTCGGAGTCTCGGCTCCAGACCCCGCGAGGTACTGCTCAGCCAAGGGGACCGTCTTCACGTCCTTCATCTTCAAAAAGACCTGAAGTCACCGGTCTTATTGGGAAAAGGTTGGAAACAAAAAGGATTGGTTACCCTCTGGTAAACTAACATAGCTATTGAAAATGGCCATTTATAGTGGATTTTCGCATCAAAAATGGTGATTTTCCATAGCTATGTTAGTTTACTAGAGGGTATGTTACAGTAGTTCTCACACCCATTTTGCCAAACTTTCAGAAATAAAGGCGATCGCAATCCACATGTTTCAGTATAGGAAACCAAAGTTGGGGAAAATCATGATACACCTAATGGTCTCGTGATAAGTTTGGGTGGGTTTGGTATACCACCATTGCTCAAGCTAAAGGCCCCACCAGAAACTGAGATTTAGATAGATTTGGGGTCCGAAATGAAAACGCCAAGAATCCAAATATGTGGAAAAACACGAAAAAAAACAGCCTAAGGTTAAAGCAGGGCCAAAACCTAACCACAAGTAAAACCCATTTTCTTATGATGTGTTTGCCCCAACTCAGAGGGTTGGGCAAGTTCCAGGCCGCTTCATTTGCGAGTATCTGCAGAGTTTGCAAGACCCTGATCTGGTTCGACCATCAAATGGTCTGATGGAAGTGCTACTGTAACAGACCCCGACAGAACTGGTTGTGCAGCGAAACTGTCCTGGAACAAATCAGCAGGAACTCCACAATTCCTCTAAGAAAAAGGATGGCTTTCCACTCAGAATGCCACCAAGCTCCATCTGCAACCCCTGGGTCCCCAGCTCCTGTGCTGGTCTGACTTGGAAAGCCCTCTACTAGGGCGTTCTGCACACCGAGCCTTGGAAAATCAATGGTTATTGGCAGTTATTGGCGAAAAAATCTGCAGGAAACCTCATGAAACCATTATTTTTGCCCCTAAACATCATCAAATTGCCTTGGGGTTCCTGTATGTTTTTCCTTCAACCACTGGTGTCACTGTCTTTTTGCAGGGCATCTGTTCTACATAATGGAAGCTGCAAGACATGAACAAGGAACAAACATTTCAGATGTGGATAGGTAGGCCAATGGCCAATAGTAGGGAAGCACCATGTCCTGTCCAAATCTCTCCGGTTGTTTCCAAGCTGGCAATGGCACGAAACAGCCAACTCCCTTCTGTTTCACAAGCAGGAAAGTCCCCCCTGCTCCAGTAGCAATGGCTCAAGACTAGCCCACACCCCCAAGGTTGTGGTGTACGCCATTCAAGAAAATAAAGGCATATCAACACCGTGACTTCGGATTTATGAAAAAAAGCAAACGGATCCATACAGGGTCAAAAGATTGAAACGCTGCACATGTTACTTTACTGGTTTACCACATCAAATATGACATCACCGCTAAAGGCAAACTCACAGAGCTGCTGCTAAAGGCAGTGGCACTGAGGTTGACACCGCAGGAGGTAACTTTCCAACTCGGTCCTCAGAAAGAAGCACCTGCAGCCCATCCCAAAAGGACGTGGCTTGAAAAACAGAGCTTTCAGTGGCTTGTGTTTGGTGCAAAAAAAACCTTGGTTTGAGGATACAAACCACTCACAAGCCAAAAAAAAACTTGGCCATTTCCCAGTGCAGCTGATTGATGTTGCTGCAGCTCAGAGATATCTGGGCCACTGGCGACAAACTGAAGATGATCATGATGCCAAAGACCACGAACTCCGCCAACTGAAAAACGATGATCATGTTGATCCCGGAAATTGGAAGTGCTTGAGATAACTACACATATATCCCACTTGGATCTCCATTTAGATCACTGGGGTATAACTTGTAATTAACCAACTGTTCTGTTCACTAGTTATAACTTATAACATCTTATAACATCTTATAACCAACATTAACTGGTCTTTTTGTTAACATTCTTCGGAAGTCGTGTTGAAACAAGTTGAAACTATTGTGTTATTGTCCTATCCGAATTCCAAAATCGCACATGTCCGCTTGACATCTCAGGTTGACCAGGAGTTGGTGCCCTTTTTTGTATTGCTTGTTCCATCCATTCTTTTGTACCCCAGAGATCTTTGGACAGCCATCATAGGTCCAGTCTAAGGCATCTAAGACCGAGGGGGAATCCCTCAGCTGAGAATTATTATTGACAAAAGAATTCTGAATCCTAAAATCCTTGAATTGTTCATTAGCATGAAGACCTAGCGAACATTAAGGCAATGATTTTCGTAAACCAAGTCCTGTAGTGAATGAATTGCCCATCATTCTTGAAATGTAATGACTTATTTGAGGCCGTGCTTGATGGTTTACTTGCTATGGAAGTTCCTCCGTCATGGTCTCCCAAACCATGATGTACATTTGGCAAAAAACATCAGGGTCGATCTGGCAGACCGCTTGCCATCATTTTGCCAGAATGCTCGTGAAGCACGATGGACAAAACAAAACCCGCAGTTTCCCATCGCTACTGCTAAAAATCGAGGGTTTCTGGTGAATCTCCCCCTTCCACCAGCCCTTTGAGGCCCTTCCACCATGGTCCAAGTGCCCCCCACCCGACTGCGAAGCCATTTCTGCATGTCGTGCTTCCTGGGGCTCAACGCCACTGGGAACGGGACTTGTTGAAAAATCCATTGAGTTGATCCCCAGAAGTTCTTTGGTAGGATTACCCTCTGGTAAACGTTTACATAACTGTGGAAAAATCACCATTTTTGATAGGAAAATCCACTATTTCTATGGCCATTTTCAATAGCTATGTAAACGTTTACCAGAGGGTAAGCCTGAAAATTGGGAAAATGGTATGTGATAAACCCCTAGATTTGGGAACATCCAGCTGGGCGAGATTGTCATCTCCGAGGTCTATCTAGTTGGTGCTGTCACTTCCGCCTGCAAAAATCAAAATATTTCCCTAGATGGGTACAGGGATCTTCAGGGTTGCGAGGGATCGCTGAAAGATGGAAACGTGTTACCTGAAATTGGGAGAAAGATGGAGAAAGTGAAACCATGCAGGAGAACTCTCTGTTTTACTTGGGCAATTGAAGTCAGACCACCAAAAAACACAAACAGCTCTCGATTCAAGGATTCCGAGCATGGACTAACCATGTTTGGTAGGGCTCAAAAAAAAGCCGGCAACAAAGAGCACCACAGGGCGTCCCTGCCTCCTTCGCTTCTTGAGCATCTTGTAGACCTTGGCAGCAACATTCTGCGTTCGACCCCATAGCTTTCAGAAGCTCGATGCAGTTTCAAAGTTGCATCAACAGTAAGTCCCAAACAGAAAGGGAAAAAACACCACACCATTGATCCCACCTACCAGAATTTCCTCTTCGGGGACATATATGAAATATGAAAGATGCGGTTTCAATTTGCTCTTTTCTTGTGTCAAATCTGGAAACTGAGCAAAAAGATCTGATGCGTGGGATTTGGTTGTCAACAAAGCCAAATTCGGTATCTTTGCTTCCTTGTCGAAAGATATCGAAAGATCTCGAAAGGATCCCTGCTCGATGGATAGTACTAGATAGTACTAGGACAATCCCCATGCAGTCTCCCTGAACATCGTGAATGACGGCAAGTGATGTTGAATCAGTTGAATCTCCAGATCGTGGCTAATCCTCTACTCAGACGGAACTTATAGCAACCTCACTGCTCACCACAAATGGCTTGTTTAGAGGAATAGTCTAAACTCATTGCCCTCAGATGCCTTCAGTACATCTGTGTACTAAACATTCCTAAAGCCTCAGGTTTGGGGTTTAATGGAAGTTGCGCAGCCGTGCAGGTTGAACGTAGCTAAAATGGAATATCAAGAAGTGCAGTATGAAAAAATAAAACAAATCATTCCCCCCCATAAAATCCAATAAACACTTGCCCAGAAACACTGGTTTTGTGATGTTCAGTTTGGATTTGTCCATTTTCGGGTACCACACAGCGGGGTATTCTTGGGATGGGATTACTACTATATCAAATCGTGGGTCATACCATTGAGATCCCACATCTTTGTAGTTTTGGGTTTCGTGATTCCCCAAATGGGGGTTTCCTAAAATTGGGGTACCCCCAAATCATCCATTTTAATGGGATTTTCCATTATAAACCATCCATTTTGGGTACCCCTATTTTAGGAAACCTCCAAATATGTGTTGATTTTTATTGTTTTTTCCCCCATCTTCCAGTGGTGAACTAATCTTCCATCCCCCTTGCGCTGTTTGATTGATGAGGCTTCCCAAATATTGGATGAATCCACCATCACTTTTTCTAGGGAGATGATATAACCCAACATGTTTAACCATCAACATCCATCAGCCCAACATCATTTCTGGATGACCTCTCCATTTTTCCTGGCCCAAGAAAAACCTGTGTTCTTCATAGGTGGAAAGCCATTGATCAACTTCGGGGAATGTGTGAAGGAAAAACGTCCAACATGTTTTTTGCCAAAAAAAACATGAGTTCTGGGATCACTTGGTGGTTGACTGGTGAACAAGCCTGGTGATCACAAGTCCCCGATTCCTGCGTTAGCCCAGGTACGAGTGCTAGAATTGGGTGATAACCCTGTGAAACACCATTAGAAACAGAGAAAAAATATGTAAAAAAAATTGTTCATTGGATTGGTTAAAGGGAACATTTACAGGAAACCCCTATATTTCATGGGAAAATCAATGGTTTCCTGTAGATTTTCCCTTCAACCAATCCAGTGAATTGTGGATGGTTGCGAAATCCTGCACCAGTTGGTAGAAATCCCATGATTGGTCATCCAAGATTTGCTCTGGCAATCACTGCGACAAGCTACACCTGGCCACGGCTTCAAAGCTTCCACGAAAGGCTCCGTGACGTGCTCTGCCTGGGGCTATGAATGCTATGCTTGTTGTGTGCTTGCGGTTTCAAGGGTGATACATAATAATATATATACATATATATATATATATGTAAATGTATATATATATATAATACATAGACAAGGTATATATGCATCTACTTCGCCCGTGAAGTTAAAGATCTCAAACGTGAGCCAAGTTCGGAGAAGTTTGAGGGCCAGATGGATTTGACCAACATTTGGATTTGAACCAGAAACAAAGTTGCCACGTGAAGCAGCATCGAAAAAATGAAGGATAAAACAGTAAACTGGTTTGCAGGATTACTACCTACTAGACTAGCTATCAGGTAATCAGGTATCCTCGTTATTAGGCAATTCCAGACTAATTCTTTGATCATTCTTCAGTGCATAAATCACCTATCCTCCAGTAAAAGTTAACAAAAGACCACGGGAATTCATAGCGTTTGCGCAATGCTCGACGCTATCATGGTGGATTTCCCCTCCTTTGCGGTGTGTTTCCACCATAGACGACCAGCTGCAATAGGCGGCTTAGCGCCCAGCTGTGGCATTGCCCAGACCGTGCTTCAGAGTCATCAACTTCTTCCCCTGCGGTCGATGTGCAAAATGTGATGAAACCTGTGTTTCTTGCAGTGCTGCGAGCCCGTATCTATCATTTCTCTTAGAAAAATTGAGTCTCATAGTATTAGTGGGTATTATGATGGTTGGTGTATTGACCTTGAGTATATTAATGTCAGATTCACTGAGTTTTACCTATGATGAGCCAACACCAATCAATCATCAGGCTGAGCCGATGAGACTTGCTGTTTCTGTGGTATGCACCATTTTTAGACACATCTATTAGATGGTACAAAAAAAGAACAAAAAAAACACACTTCCAGATATTATACAGACTAACAATACCCAGAATCATGTCCCCATCAAGGGTTAGTTGAACCCCCAGTACTACACTCCGGTGTAGCTATACTTTGATGATTTTCTCAACTGGAAACCTCCATGGCTAGGCCACGGGGATTTTCGATTGCCAGCCATGTTTCATTACTATAAGTCGTCTTGCAAACAGCATGAAACATCCATAAATTATAGATATTATACTTCAAAATAAACGTCTATTATTAATCAAAATATATTAGAATATCTATATATATAGTCTACTATGACGATTATAGACATCCACTAACTATGTATGGATATTGTATGTATGTATGTATGTATGTATGTATGTATGTATGTATGTATGTATGTATGTATGTATGTATGTATGTATGTATGTATGTATGTATGTATG